>ML781968.1:1755215-1778442 GCA_009831015.1 Picea engelmannii | reverse complement strand
CAGTGAAATTTTTGACAGATTTTTCAGATAGATGTAAAATAAAATTAGGTGAAACTCAACTCGCCCTTAAATTAATCTTTAAAAAAAAAATTAAAACTTAAAAGTGCCCCTTTTATTTTCATTTTTTGTGTTTTAAATTGATTTTAGTTTTAATTTTTAAATTACTTTTCAAAAGAATTTTATTTTTAAAAAATCAGAATTATTTTGTGTGTTTTAAATTGATTTTAGTTTTAGTTTTTAAATTATTTTTCAAAAAAAATTGTTTTTAAAAAACGAGAAACACAAAAAAATGTTTCACAAATTTAATGAAATTTGTTTATAAAAAAAACATAAAAAAGAAATTAAAAAAAACTATCGTTATTTTTTTTTAAGTAAAAAAAAAAAGGAAGATCCTATTGTATTAAAAGTGCAAGCTTACAATATCGTTTGGAATGCCAACTGTCCCACCTAAAAAGGAAACCGGGACAGCTGGCTTCCTATGTAACTTGTTTCAAAAAACTGGGCTGCCATCTGTCCTGCCCGAAGGAAACCAGGACGTATGGCAGCCATTAGTCTGAAACTGTTTCTGAAGCTTACTTATGGCAGCATAATGAAATTCTATTAGAGCTAGAGCTCTAATTCTAAACAAAACAAAACTTTTGACCATAAACATTCACAGTAGCAATTACCCGGTGGCTTCATCCACTGCTTCATTCCTTCCTGATCTGGCTGGAAGCACGAAGGGTTGTGCACACGTTGGGCAACGTTGTCTTGGTGACATGTTGGAATAGGCATCATACAACATGTCCAAGCGTTGGTGGATTTTGAGGGCACGATGGATTTGGTCGTCCACCATGCTTCTTGTTTCAAAAATCAGCACCAGATGTTCCGGGTGTAAGAGTGGAGGCTCCTCCGTTTCTCCATTCTCACGCCTATTGTGTTATCCTCATTGAGCTTCTTGTTGGTCTGCTTCCCTTGAGAATTCATCGACTATTGAATTCACCTTTGCTTTCGCACCATCCGGGAATTATTCTTCAACATAGAAAGTGGTAGGTTCCCATGTTGGGTCACCTTCCTTGTGACTATGCATCGCTTCTGTTGCCCGTGACTTAGCTTCGTCCAAAAAGCAGGTTGACGGATCCCAATTATCAGGAACAGTGAAGAGGAGATGTTCCGGAGGAACCTGGATGGGTTCTTCCGGAACAATATCCTCCACATAGGCCATGGGAGGCGTCATAGGCTTCCTGGTCTTATGGGCTCTCTACAATCGCGCTATGGACAACGCCCTCTCAAACTTATTTTGTCTCTTCCTGTGAGTTTCAAATGCATACCACAATGCACCTCTGCGAGGCCGACCTCTTGCCCTCGACATGTGGATAATCAGGACTATAACCAGAACGTTAACTTGGTGGCTAGCTCTGCACCAGCTTTCTAAAAGTTCATACTTCGACTGATCAACCTCAAAATGCATTGTATCCCATTCAGAGATGTTGATAAACATGAAGGTGATTGTGACAGGCTTGGCCATTAAGGCTATTCCTTTAGTGCCCTGAGCGTTCGTTCTCTTCACACGCGTGAGAGGCCTTGTCCCATGGCCTTGGCTGCTTGGGCTTGCTCCCATCTTAATGGTGAGGAGATGGGAGCTGGTGGCCCATATTTAAGGCTCTGCCCAACTCTTCACTGCATGGCCGATCTACTCGACGTGTCACCCCATCTGGGGAAAAAAATTATCATTATTACAAAAAACAATGAAAAATAATAAAATAAAAAACCAAAAAAGAACATTAAAAAAAAAAAAGTGAGTGAGAACTCTAGTGTCAATGAGGGAGTTGTTGTGGATAAAAGGAAAGCATGATGGCAGTTGTATTATTGTGAGCTTTGTCTTTGGTAAGGGGCATGTTGCTAGTGGAAGGAAAACACCATTGAGCATTGTGTCTACCTTTATTAGGGTCTTCTTCATAGAAAGGTTGTAGAGTAGGAGGAAGGGCTATGCCATGCTAATACTAGCCCACCTCCATTAATGACAAATCCATCCATTAATGACAAATCCATCGCTTGTCTCATTTTCTATTTATGTTTTTTTTTCAATTTCTTCATTTTTATTCATTTTTTTAATTACATTTTTTATATTAAACAATTAGTGAGGAGGATGGCACTGCTAGAAAATACCATCTAGCAAAACATCACGAGTGTGAAGCATAGTAGGATAGGGAAATCCTTTGTTTGTGGGAGGAGAGCGCTCAAACAATGAAAGAGCCATATCATCTAGCAAAACATCACAAGTGTGAAGCATAGTAGGATAGGGAAATCCTTTGTTTGTGGGAGGAGAGAGCCCAAACAATGAAAGAGCCAAAAGAGGCTGAAACAATGAAAGAGCCAGAGGAGGCTATGTCTTCGAATCCATTTCTTTAGGGGATGATATGTATAATATTTAAAAATAGTTCTATTATTAGTTTTAATGTGATTATAATAAATGAATTTTGTGTTTTTATATTTTAATAAATTTTACAGTTAAAATAAGTCATTTTTTATGTTTTGAAAATATTTCAAAAAAACATTTAAATTTGTTTTTTTTTCATGAAAAGAATGAAAAATAAAAAATCACAATTTAAACCCATTTTAAAGCAAAACACAAGGCAACTCATTGGGTCCTCCATCGTAGAAGTAGGGCATGGGGCATATTAATGGTTGCATTTTCAAGGACTGATAACTCATCAGGGGCTATGGTGTTAGTGTGTGTTGGTGCATAAATAACAAAGCTCATTCTAGGACACCTCCCACCCGAAACCCCCTTCCCCCTTCATCATAATCCTAAAAAAAAAAGGAAATTAAAAAATAAAAAATGTCACAACCACATCGACATCAATAATGTTCTTTTGAAGAACAATACAACTATTAAAATTATTAAAATAATTGGCTTAATATATTTCTTATATATTTAGGAAACCATTTATATATTTAAAAATATCATGTATATTATTTATTTTTATAAAATGATTATTTATGATGATGATGATTATTGCAATTCATTGATTGCATATATATAAGGAAACTTCTAGGCACTTCCTTGCATTTCATAAATGACACCTAGTATTGACTTTTCAACACTAATTATGACACTTGATCTAATAGGGACATTGAGTGAGGTACACAAGTGAGGCAACCAATCTAAGGGATCAACCTTGAGGCCTCTTACATGAATATCAAAACACTCAACCACAAGGAAATCCTAGTGGGTAAACCTAGGGGATACTTCCCCAAATCATGGATTACATTCCTAGTAAACCAATCAACATAGACTAATGTGCCTCAACTAGAGGATTCGAACTAGGCACCTATTGGCACAAAAATAACTAAATGTCAACATTGGTGACAATCAGTTGAGTTAAAATCTTGGGATTCTCTGGGAGGGGATCCCCTGCTCTTCCCTAGAATATTGGATCAAGGTTGGCTCAACCACTAGGCATAATAGCGGTTGGTAACCTTGAGGGACTTGATTCGAGTTTACTCGGTGACCTATGTACTCTTCATCGGGAACATGCTTTGGGTAGATGGTTAAACCAATTACACTATATATATATATATATATAGAGAGAGAGAGAGAGAGAGAGAGAGAGAGTCCTCGTAGGGAACATATCTTGGGTACATGGTTCAACCAATTAAGCTAATCATTGGATATAGAACTATCCGCCCAAATTATGTTCCCTACGAGGAGTGTTACACACACATTATATATATATATATATATATATATATATATATATATATATATATATATATATATATATATATATATATATTACACACATCCAGTGATATCAATTTTATAATTAAATTGATATAATTATATGTTAGAAATTGGTTCATAATTGTTGTGGTTGTTATTTGAAGATGCTAGTTGGAGCTCAAGCATCATCTGTATGGATTATAGAAACAACACCCACCACTTTTTAAAAAATAACTTTCAGAATTAAGGTTTTTCTCAAATTTTGTGATTTGTTTTTACCAAAGAGCTCTTAGTTTTCTTAAGTTTATACTATTTTTAAAAGTTTAAAACACTCATAAATTTGAAAGATGGTTATTTTGGACTATCATCATGAACATGCTACACAAAAATAATGATTTATACGGAAAATTTGCAAAGTTTTCTTCTATTATGCAAAGGTATTAAATTGATGTAGAATCTTCCTTGGATTTTGAGTAAACTCAGATCAACCAAAATAATATTTTTTTTTGTTAATTTTATGTTTTTAATATTATTGGAGGGATGACTCATAAATTTGAATCTTATTGATGACATAAAAAAAGGACATGTGGAGGCACCCTATTGATTTCGAATATTAGAGAAATCATGGATTTGTTAGAATCAACCTAGTTTGCAGTTGGGATAATTTTTCCCAAGGTCCAACCACAAAAGAGGATCACTTTAGTAACCAATGATTCTATGGAGTTATCCCAAGAATTAATTGGGATAATCCTATGCAATTCCTAGTGACAATAGAGGCCCCACCTTAGTACCCAATGATATATTGGAGTAGTCCCAATTCCACTTGGTAAATCCCCCACATAGCCTAGCTACACTAGTTGTGTAATCTTGTTTGGGGTCCAACGACACTAAAGATAGTGAACATCTATTTATCTAGGATTTCTTCAGGATACCCTGACTCCCAATTGGGTAAACCAACCTAAGGCCAAACTACACTAACAAGGGTAACTTAAGATAGAAGTCGAACAACATGACTAATAATCGACCTTTGTTCCAAGGAAGATTAGTTGTTACCCCACTCCACTATTTGGGAAGGCGTTGGAAACATCCTAGATATACTACAGAAACCTTAGGGGTTTAACTTACTAGAAAATGAAACATAACATTTAATCATGACAACTTATGAGTTCATACATCACTTAGGGAGAGCCATAAAGAATCCCAACAATACAGACTTCTTTTGTATTGGTGGTATTTTATATCAACCCCAAATGCACAATGGGGTATTCCCATAAAAGTGTTAAAAGTGTTACCTCTACTAGGAAGGAAAGCAATAGAGGTGAAGGGGATAACAATGACATGGACCACATGAAATTGTGCCACATGGAAAATGGAAAGAAAACAATAAGAACACAATAGAAGCTAGGATTTATGGAAATAACTACAAAATAAAGCTAGGTGTTGACGGGGCAGAATTTCCCGACAACAGTAAGGGGTACTTCCCAGTACAAAGCCCCAATTAGACTATGCATTGTTTGGTTTAGGAGACCCATCCGAATTCTAGACTGACTTCCATTACTGTTTATGAGGGTGAAAAGGTGGATGGTTATGTAAATTAAAGATGTAGATGAAGACTATGTAAATACTTAGAGAAATTAGATATACTTCTATTCTATCCTATCTTATCTAAGAGAAAATTATCGTAAGTGAATGAGCTGTAAAAATCTGTGAAACCCTCAATAAGATAGTTTTCATGATGGTGCATAGTTATAAAAACATGCATACAAATATATAACCAGAAAATTCTAAATCTTATTTTTGCATATATCAACAACTCATATGCTCAAGACATTAAGTGTAAAGAAAGAATAACAAAATTGTAAGATTTACATAGATTGCACCAAAAACGTTTATAAGAAAAACATGTCCTTATAGTCCATGTGGTGATCCAGGTGGATATCAGTGGCCACCCACCTTTTCCATCTAGCTCAAAACAATTTTATGGCAATTTACTATTTTTAGCAGTTTTTAACTTCTGGGGCCATTTTTAGGGCCTAAATGAAGGTTTTTCGGGATATAGCTTCTCAATGATAGTATAAGGATCTGATTGAGCCTCCAAAATGAATCTCCTCGACGATACCTTTCCAACGATCTATCATGCGCCCCAAACAAAGATCGTATACCAAAGTTACGCCCCCGGGAAGTTGATACACCAAACTACCCAAAACGGGGTCCACAAAACTGTTGGCTTTTCATCTTCCGGGGTTAGGGTTTTGGATTTTGTTTATGATAAAAATGTCTTTGTAGCCTTATTGCAAAATCATCTTATTGCGAATGCGAGTAGCGAACACATCTATTCTTAGAGATAAGTTGTCACCATTCTAACGAATCTTCCACTTTGTATTTTTATAGTCTTTGTACATTTTCGTTCATTAATAGAAAATTGTGTATTATTGTATCTATGTGTTTATGGTTGCATATCTGATACATTTTTGTTATATTATTGGATATCCGAGATATCTCTGTACATTTCTTTATTATATCTCCACTCTCATTTTGTGCCAAAAATAATATGGATCAGTGGTATCAGAGCAGGCTGCTCTTGATCATTTTTCAGTGCATGTCCCTGACGAGGTTCGAGTATAGCAAGTTAGGTCTTGAGCTTGTCTCTCTTGAGGACAATCGCTCTTGCACGCCCAAGAAACACTCCATGGTGGAAGAAAAGAAAAATGACAGAGCAGAAGATTCTATTAATCTGTTGCTTGAGCAAGCTCTCACACGACAGAGGGACGAAATGATGGAGAATTTTGCCCACATCCTTCAACGCTTGTTGATAAAAACATGCATGTCTTCATCAAGTGACCACTTTGGAGGCACCTCTCCTTTCAAGGTACATGTTAATTTTGATATTCCTGTATTTGAAGGTCAGATAGATGCGGATGCCCTAGACAAATGGTTAAATATGCTAGAAGGTTATTTCTTTGTTCACCATTTTCTTGACAGAGAAAAGATCACCTTCACACTCCTTAAGACTCTCCACCATGTCAAACATTGGTGGGAAAATTACTGAGAGAAAAGTTCCACAGAGGAGTTTGAAATATATGGTGTTGATCCCACTTGGGATTTTTTTGTGGATGCAATCAAGGAACAATATTACCCCATTGGAAACTATGAAGACCAGTACATGAGATGGACAACACTGTGGAAAGAGAGGGGAAAAGTAGTGTCATAGTTCACCAATACCTTCCATACCTTGCGCACCAAGCTGGGTATCAAAGACTCCGAGCGACATTTGGTTCTGAAATACTGCGGGGCTCTGCACAGATACATCCAAACTGAAATGGATTTTCTGGATATCTCATCACTCGGTGTTGTGTATCGATATGTTGTTAAAATAGAGCATAAATTTAGGCACCAGAACAAATGGGAGTTCAGATCTTAAAATCTGCAACAACCAAAGTATGAGAAAGACATCCCTAACAAACAACTTCTTGAAAACCATTCTAAGGCAGAAGAAAACAAGGGTCATGGGAAGACGAAGAAGGACACTGGAAAATCGTGTGATTTCCACAAAATCCCCTGGCACAACACCGATGAATGTCGCTCAAAATAGTCATTGGTGGTCGAGATCAAAGACAAGGAGCCGAACCCTGATTCAGAATATGATTATGAAAATACTGGTAAAAGACATATCATCGACGCAGACCCCACTGCTATTTTTGCGATCGCAACAATTCAACCAGAAGAACCAACAGATCCTGAAGAGAGGGAGCGCATTTTTCATTCAAAGATGTGGGTGAAGGGGACCCCGTTGCATTTTATTATTGATAGTGGAAGCTAGAAGAATCTCATCTCAGCAGAGGTCATCAAACAATTGGGATTTTCGACAACACCACACCCACAGCCATACAATATCTGGTGGCTTCGCCAGGGATGAGATCTTCATGTCAACCAGCAGTGTCGATTTTCATACGGCATCCAGCCCTTCAAGGATGAGGTATTATGTGATGCTTCCCCACTGGATATCTGTGATGTTCTCTTGGGCCAGCCATATATTTGGAAGTGCCATGCTATTTATGAGTCTTGACCCCGTATTTTCATTGTTACTTTGGGGGTTCATCTCTACAAAATACCAGAGTTAGTTCCAACTACTGTCCCACCTAAACAATGTCGCAAGGTAGTATCTCATACTATAAAATTCAGCTTCTTCACAATCTGTTCAAAAGGTGAACAAAATGATACTGCAACCACTACAGTCTCGACCCAAGCACCTTCTATCCAACATAAGCAGGTCGACAAGAATGTAGAAAATAAAAAAGATTCCTTCTGCACCCATACATCTCATGTAGCCCAATTGGTTGAACAGATTCAACCCCGCCAACAACAAGTTCATGACGTCCTTCCACAACGCAACGTCTCCAGCAAGACAAGCAACGCACCAAGATTCAATCGCTTTCCCCTCTCCCCTGGTAAATCAACACAATGGAGACCATTTATTCCTAAGGAGGGAGGATTGATCCAGGTGTTTATCAGTGGCCACCCACCTTTTCCATCTAGCTCAAAACAATTTTCTGGAAATTTTGGCAATTTACTATTTTTAGCAGTTTTTAACTTTCAGGGCCATTTTGAGCGCCTAAATGAAGTTTTTTCGGGATCGAGCTTCTCATTGATAACGAAAGGATTTGATTGAGCCCCCAAAATGAATCTCCTCGACTATACCTTTCCAACAAACTATCGTGCGCCCCAAATAGAGATTGTATGTCAAAGTTACGCCCACGGGAAGTTGATACACCAAACTACCCAAAACGGGGTCCACAAAAATGTTGGATTTTCATCTTCCGGGGTTAGGGTTTTGGATTTTATTTATGATAAAAATGCCTTTGGTGCTTCATTGCAAAATCATCTTATTGTGAATGCGAGTAGCGGACACATCTCTTCTCAGAGATAAGCTGCCACCATTCTAGCGAGTCTTTCACTTTGTATTTTTACAGTCTCTGTACATTTTCACTCATTAATAGAAAATTGTGTATTATTGTATCTCTGTGTTTATGGTTTCATCCATGATACATTTATGTTATATTGTTGGATATCTGAAATATCTATGTACATTTCTTTATTATATCTTCACTCTCATTTCATGCCGAAAATAATTCGGATCATGTGGATAGCAAACATTCTATTGGAAATAGTTCTCGCCAAACAACATTACACATAAGTTATTCTCTCTTAAAAGTTGTCCCTAAGGGCTTCAAAATATTCATTAACACAACATACTTCCTTGAAATAGTTCTTGAGTTTATACAATGCTTGAAGAGCCCTTTGAAAGTGGGCTTCTCTCTTTATTTATACAAATATTTACTAACTCCTAATATGACTTTTTGTATTCCTCAAGAATTAGATAAAAAAAAAAATGGTTTCCCTTAGTATTTGTTTGACATGTGTGAAGCTAAAGACAAAATTGAAGATAGTTGGGAAAAAGAAAAAATAGGACGTAGTTGATGTTAGTACTGTATTTGTTCTTTCAATTAAATGAAGAATGGCTAAAGTTATAAGGTCGAGATTATATGAGTTAGTAGCAGAAAGTCGATCTTCAAGAGCCTCTCCACAACTCATAGTAAAAATCTCCTAAGGAAAAATGAAGAAACAACAAGAAAAATCATTACCCTTGTGCGCATAAGGCATAAATTAATCCCTTGGTTGCTTGTTGCAGTCCAAAAAGGGTTTGTCGCGGTCCAAAAGGGGCTTGTTGTTGTCCAAAAGGGGTTTGCCGCACATGAAAACGGGCCTAGGTCTATTATCCTAAGAGTCTATCATAAGACTGCGGCCTAAAAGCACATCATTTTGGGAGTTTTTCCGGCCCCGATAGATCGGCATCTTAGATCACGTTGCACGACCGACCTTTAAATCAATGGTCGTCGGAGTTTCCCTTGTGACCTAACTCTCAAGCGCCTCGATGGGAGCACCTCCGATGAACGACCCATATTTGATGGGCTCCATCATTCGTGCCCCTAAGAAAATCAATGTTCTATATCTTCTCTTGAGTATTAAATCCTCCTGGCTAGGGGTCGTGTCACCACGCCATCAAGGCACTGTCAAATCCAATTAGAGAATGACATGTGGACATGTGGAACCCAGTGAACACATAGGTAAATATATCAAAACTAGGTGACACATGTCATGTTTCCTTTCCACCTCAGCTCCATCGTGGACCAATGAAAATACACCATGTTCCCAGGGTGACGTCAACGTGACCTTGTCAATGCCTTAGACAATTTTGGATTTTGGTTGAACATAGATCGGCGGATCTGCTAGCGTAGACAAAATATCAACAACGAAGATCAAGATGTAGATCGTTGTCGACGAGATGAAAATTGAAACCCGCAACGCAATTTTTCACAATGTCCATCGTCGACGACGAAATGCAGAGGAGATGATAACTTGACATGCCAACATGGCACTGTCATAACCAATACGGAGCTACCACGTGGACATGTGCAACCCGCCTAAGTCGTCCCAAATGTTATCAAAAATGGGTGACACATGGACTAATGAAGAGTCGTCATGTGTCCAGGGTGACATCAACACGTCTTTGTCAATGCCTTAGCTATTTTTGGATTTTGGTCGAACCCAAATCAATGGCTCTCATCTTTCCTCAAACCTCCGATGGATGACTCAGATTTGTATTACCGACCCTTCAGAGCTCCCTCGTCGGAGTCATGTTTGCACGCAAGACCCCGATCACTCTGATGGACACCTCCGATCAACGACCCAGATTTATGTAAGCACACCCCTGATTGACGATCCAGATATGATCTCTTATCTCAAGTTTTCCCAACCAGGTGTCACATCAGCACGTCAATGAAACATTGTTAGGGCCAATCAGAGAATTCCATGTGAACAAGTGGAACTTGCCAGATTCACAGGAAAAAATATCAAAAGCACGTGACAAGTGGCATGCATGTCTCCCAAATCCAGATCGACGATCGTCGAAGTTCCTCACGGGTCCTGGCTCTGGATAGCTTCGATGGGGCACCTCAGAGCCAATTAGAGAATTTCGTGTGGACATGTAGAACCCACCAGACGCACAAGTAAATATATAAAAATTGGGTGACACGTGTCTCGTTTCCCTGCCACCTCAACATCATCGTGGACCAATGAAAATATGCCACATGCCAAGGGTGATGTCAGCATGATCTTGTCAATTCCTTAGTCGATTGTGGCTTTTGGTCAAACATAGGTTGACGACTCTCCTAGTGTCGGTGAAATATCAACAACGGAGATCAAGATGTAGATCGCCGTTGGCGAGATGCAAAGTGAAACCCCTGATGCAAGTTTTCACAACATCGATGACGAGGTCGTCGTCGGTGAAATACAGAGGAGATGATAGCTCGACATGTTAGCAGGGCACTATCAAAACCAATCTGGAGTTGCCACGTGGACATGTGCAACTCGCCTAAGTTGCCCCAAAGCTTATAAAAAATGGGTGACATGTGTCCCATTCCCATGCCACATCAACAACAATGTGGAATAATGAAGAGTCGTTGCATGTCCAGGGTGATGTCAGCGTGCCTTTGTTAATGCCTTATTTTTTTCTGGCTTTTGGTCGAGCCCATATCAATGGCTCTAATTTTTCCTTAGTCCTTCGATGGACAACTCATATTTGTCTTACCGGCCCTTCGGAGCTCCCTCGTTGGAGTCATGTTTGCATGCTAGATCCCAGTCACTCTAATGGACACCTCTAATTAACAACCAAGATTTAAGTAAGCACGCCCCCGATTGACAGTCCATATTTGATCTTTGATCTCAAGTTTTTTCAGCCAAGTGTCACGTCAGCACGCCAATGAAACACAGTAAAGACCAATAAAAAAATGGCACGCAGACAAGTGGAACATGCTAGATTCACAAGCCAAAGTATCAAAAGCGCGTGACATGTGTCACGCTTGTCTGTCACCTCTGTGACAGAGTGGACTACTGAAAAACCACCAAGTTTCACGATGATGTTATCATGATGATCTTTTCCTTAGCCAATTTTGGGTTTTTAGTCGAGCCAAATTGACAGCTCTTGTGTGTTGTTGGACTTCCCCTGTCAGCTCCATATCGATGGTCGTCGGAGTTCCTTACAGGTCCTAGATCTGGATAGCTCCAATGGGGCACCTCATATGGACGATCCAAATCTATTCGAACCTCTTTCAATTAGGACTGATCAACGGTCCAGTTCTGATCTCTAATTTTGAGTTTTCCCAACCAGGTGTTGTGTCATCCCGCCAACAAAGAATTGTCAGATCCAACCAGTTGTCGCCACGTGGAAAAGTGGAACCCACCAGATTCACAGATCAAAACACCAGAAATGTGTGACATGTTTCACTCTCCCCTTCCACGTCAGTTTCACCATGGGCCAATAAAAAAATATCCATGTGTCCAGGCTGACGTCAACATGATATATTTTCCTTAGATAAATTTTTCTTTCAACCGTGGCTAGATCAATGACTCCCAATTCATCTTTAGTTTTCTGATCAACGGTCATCGGAGCTCCCTTATCGAAGTCATGTTGAAGCCCATACCCCGATCGATCCTATGATTGAAACTCCAATCAACAATCCAGATTTGATCGAGTTGATTCGATGGCTACTGAGTTTTGTGCCTTCGAAAACCTTGATCACTCTGATTGGCACACCTATGATCAACAGTCGCGATCACTTGAAAATGAAAGATTTGATGGTCGCTTAGTCACACGATCTCACGCCTGTGTAGATTTGATTTCAAGCGCCCATCAATAGGAGAAATGATTATAGAGATCTCTTCAGGAACCGAGCGTGATGTATATTTTGGCTAGTAAGTTTCCAACTGCCCCACGATCTCCTCATAACAGAATTCCAACACGTACATAGAGTTTTTTTACGATTTTACCAGAGAGAAACCATGCAAGAATCAAGAAGTTGGATATGGTTTCAAGAAACTAGAAGTGGTTTTAGGAAGCGGTTTTAGGGAATGAGCGAGAGGAATAAAAGACGATGAAGGTACCTATTTTTGTGGTTGAGAGTTTGGGGAATTTAAGAGTTTCTTATAACTAGAGTTGTTTGACTAGAAACCTTGAGCATAGTTAGTTGATAAATGTAGCAGGAAGATAGAGATTCATCACCTGTGTTTAAGTTTTCAGTCTATAATTATTTTATTGTGTTTGTGTTCTTGTAAAACATCTCCTCCCATTTTTTATTTCTTGTATCAGATCTAATTTATAAAAGCTCAGACAATAGACCATTCTTCATGTTCAGTATTACTGTATGATTTTTGGTAATGACACAAAAGTGATTTCCTTTGAATGTATGACCATTTCTTATCATTTTCTTTATGCATTTGAATGATATGCAGAGGATACGTCCTTTAATTTGAGTGTATTAATATGTTAGTTGTTTGAATCATGTTTTATTGATCTGTATACACTGTTAGAGTTGTTGAATTATTAATTGCTCAACATGTTCTATTTCGATAAGCTATATGATTCATTATCAGTAGTGCCATGTATGTTTATCTTGTTTTTCTTCCAATTCATCACTTCATTCTCATTTTAAATATTGATTGTTTGAAACACTTGTAGACATATGCCTCTGGTAGTTGAGAGCATTTTTCATCTGAGCTAAGACTGTTTAAGGTCCTATAATTCCAGGAGAGGAAGAGAGAGAGAGGGAAAAACTTCCCAAATATTACATAAATATCTTACTGCAAATATGGCCTTAAGATTCATCATGAGTCTTGACCCCTGAGGTGCCTCGACATCGTTCCAATAAAATATTGGAACATCTCGAGGGATGACATATGAAATGGTGTTGTTTTCGGGGATGTAAATTGAAGAAATATTCCCTAGGGATACGACATTATAAGCTCTAAGACTTGACAGTGAATAGACCTCGGGAACTTGGATGTTAATTTTTCACCTGACAACTCCACAGAAGGGAAATCTGGCCACTTCCATAAGATGTACCAGAATCCACCTTGATTCTAATCAGGTTCCAATATATTCATATCCAGAAAATCTTTTGACCTAGAGGAATATCAAAGAGCGTCACACCTCTTCTTATTTAGGTAACAATTATCTAGAAATATCTCCTTTTGTTGTTCATCAAAATGATGAATCTGTAGATCTTATTGATATACCTGGAGATTCTCTCTATGATTTAAAATCTACACAAGAACTTTTGATAAATATTCAAAATTCTCCTCTAGAATTTATCCAACAAGTCATTTCTTCTCATCGACCCTTCTTGAAAATGCGTGTCCCTCCTCTGTCCTTTAAAGCCCATAACATCATTTTACAAAATATCATGGCTGGATTAGGTGGAGGAAGACCTGGGGGGAATCAACCTCCCCCATCCTCTATAAATCCTTGGGTCACTTCTATATTTTCCCCATTGAATATTCCCCAAATTACCTATGACCTCCCTGAAAATTACATGAAATATCTCCCCAAATTTGATGGAGATAAAACCCTCTCATCTGAAGAGAATATGAGTGCTTTCCGAGGATTTATAGATGACCAGTTTGTATAACACGACGACATATTCATGAGTCTATTTTTCTGAAGTTTGGGGGAGACGTTAGAAAACAATTCAAAGACTTACTTGTTGCTTCAATTGATAGTTGGCTAGCTCTAGAAGCTGCCTTTATGAGACATTGGGGTGAGAAAAGGAATAGCCTATACTACCTAAATGAATTTGGCTCACTCGAGAAAAGAGCCAATGAAAATGTTGATGACTTTAATAGAAGGTTTAATAAGCTCTATAACAATATCCCTGTAGATATAAAGCCATCACAACCAACAAGTAAAGTGACATGCGTCGGGGCATTTGACGTAGATTTTGTCATGACTTTGAGAGAAAGAAGGTCCTCGACCCTGCTAGTAATGCAAGAATATGCAATAGACATAGAAGTAAACATGATTGCATCAAGAAATATGAAGCAAAAAAAGGATTAGGAAGAAAATAAAAAGGGCAGGGAAGATTGTGGCACTTATGATCCAAGTAGAGAACCCCAAGAAGCAAAGATGGATGAGATGTCTAGATTGATCAGGAATCTGACAAAAAAAATGTCCAGATTTGAGATAGAGCATAGAAATGCACACATATCCCCTCAAGAGGGAGGCATAAGGAATCCTAACCCTAATAAATTTAGAAGACCTCCTAATCCAAAACTCATGAGAAGGGAGAGAAGAAATGAACAACAACCCCTTCATCCCCCTGTAAAAACCAACAATGATAACAAATTTATTGAAGAAGTAGTGGATGAGGGCTATGATGAATACATATAAGAAATCCACCTACTTCAAGATGATAATGATTCCATACATGTAACTCAAGATGACTATGAAGGGTCACTAAATCCTAAGAAATTGGGGCTTGATTCTCAGCACAACAAAGGAGATTTATCCTTAGTTCAGTACATAATTTGTGTTGATGCACTATAGACTGAGATGCATAAGAAGTATGATCTCAGGCCTCGGTATAAAGAAGCTATTGAAGATAGTCAACCTTAGGCTAAGAAATCTGGTCCAAAGTTGTATAAATATAAAGCTAAAGAGGTGCTAGACATCCCTAAGGTAGATGAAGTTTTGGAGCCCGTAAAAAGGGAAAAAGAAACTAAAGAAATTTTGTTGATGCACTACAGGTTGAGATACATAAGAAGAATGATCTCAAGCCTCGACAGAAAGCATCTATTGTAGAAATTCAACCTTAGTCTAAGAAAGTTGGTCCAAATTTGTCTAAAGATAAAGCTAAAGAGGTGATAGACATCCCTAAGGTAGATGAAGTTTTGGAGCCCGTAAAAAGGGAAAAAGAAACTAAATAATTTGAGGAATTAGTTTCACCTTTCAATATTGAATGTGAGATTTCCAAGATCAATATTCTTGTGCCTTTGGTGGAGCTAGCTAAAAACCCCTCATACCATAAACATATTGAGAAAATGATGCAGGGGAAGGGATCAACAAATCCTCATGATACCTTGAATGTACAAGATGAGTCCCCAACCATAGTTTTTGGTCCTCATATTGATGGCAAAGAGGAATATGTGGCACCTTTATATGTGACCTTGAATATTCATGATAAGATGTTGCACTATCGTATGCTCGATTCTGGAGCATCACAAAATCTTGTGCCCAAAGTAGTCATGGAGAAGTTGGGGTTGGAAATAACCAAGACATATCATGACCTTTATTCATTTGATGCCAGGAAGGTGAAGTGTTATGGATTGATTAAAGACATGGTTGTCACTCTGGGCCAACTTCTTGTTAAAAGCATTATTATGGATGTGGCGGTGGTTGATATACCAACCAATTATGCCATGTTGTTATCTAGAACTTGGGAAAAAAAAAATAGGAGGCACTATGCTGATGGATATGACTTATGCCATTGTACCAGTTTTTGGAGGCCAGCTCAAAAGGATGTATAGAGAGACAAAGTTTTCTTATGTGGTCAGTGATCAGAAAAACCCTGTGAATCATTCCATATATGTTGTTGATGAATATTTGGGTTGTTGTATCCATCTTTAAATGAAGAGTACAATGAAACCCCAATGCTTGCAGATCCTCTTGTAAACCTTGTAGAGGAAGTATATGGAATATGGAAAAGGTTTTTTGATAGTGCATTCTCAAAAGGATTTGGGGTTGTTATAATTCTCATCTCTCCCACAAAAACTAAATCCATTTGTCCTACAAATTAGAGTTCGAATCCACAAATAACGTAGTTGAATATGAAGTCTTGATCTTAGGCCTGGAGGCAGCAAGAAATATGCAAATTAACAAGCTGGTGGTATTTGGAGATTCAAATCTAGTTGTGCAACAAGTAAAAGGTTCATATCAAACAAGGTATCCAAGAATGAAGGCATACAAAAATAAGGTATGGGATATGGTTGATAATTTTTATGTAGCTTTCAATATTTCTATTGTTTTGAGAGAGTTTAATAAACCAGTTGATTCCTTAGTAGTAGCTTCCAATACCTTTAAAGTACTAGCCACCCCTCAAATTAAATATGATATCGAAATGAGATACAGACCTTCCATTCCCGATAATATCAAATACTCACAATATTTTGAAGATGATCAACAAATCAAAAAATTCATGGAAGTGATAGATGAGTTTTCAAATACCCATATTGATCCAGATCATGAAGAAAACACCAAACATGAGATTAAGGAGGAGGGTAAAGATATCCCCAAATTTAGAAATCACATGGTTGAGCATAAAGTCTTGCAGCTTAAGAATAACTTCATTCCCAAAGGACTCATGCCTTTAGAGAAGTTCTTTGATATAAATGATGTACCTGTCAAACCAACTTTTCTTCCCAAAGATGGTAGCATTGAGGAATATAATATTGGGACTGAAAAAGATCATAAATATATTAAGTTGTCCAAAAATATTCCTACTGATCATAGGGAAGAGTATTTGTAGTTTTTCAAAGAGTACATGGATGTCTTTTCATGGAGATATGAGGACCTGAAAACTTATGATACCAGTATCATCCAACATCGAATACCCCTCAAACTTGGTACTAATCCTTTCAGGAAGAATCTCAAGAAAGTTAATCATCTTTTGTTTCCTACCATTGAGAAAGAGGTGAGCAATGTATTAGATTCCCATTTTATTATTCCCTTAATATACTCTGAATGGGTTGCTAATTTAGTTCCAGTGAGAAAGAAGAGTGGATAAATAACACTATGTGTGGACTTCAGGAACTTGAATAAATGTATTTAAAAGATAACTATCCCCTGCCCAAGAATGATCATATACTGCAGAAAGTGGTGGGGGAAAATAAGATATCTATGATGGATGGTTTTTCAGGATACAACCAAGTGGACATGCACCTAGATGATAGAGAGAAGACATAATTCACAACACCATGGGGGGCTTTCATGTATGAAAAAATGCCTTTTGGTTTGATAAATGCAAGAGAAAAATTTCAGAGAGCTATGGACATTGCTTTTGTGGGTGAGAGAGACAAGTTCATTGTCATATACCTTGATGACATGATTTTTTTCTCCAAGACAAATGAAGATCACATCAACCATTTAAGGAAAACCTTTGTGAAGTGTAGGAATTTTGGGTTGTCCTTGAACCCCCAAAAGTCTTATTTTTCTATGGAAGAAGGAAAGCTTCTTGGACATATAGTATCCAAGGAAGGGGTGGAGGAAATCAAACAAATTTCCCAGCCTAGGAACAAGAAATAAGTACAATCTTTCTTAGGTAAAATAGGCTTTCTGAGAAGGTTTGTCCCCAACTTCGCTGAAATGGTGAAGCATATTACCAACATGTTGAAAAAAGGCCATGAAGTCAAGTGGATAGTTGAAGCCAAAGAATATTTCCAATAGATCAAGGAAGCCTTGGGAGAGTCTCCAGTTCTGATTAGCCCGGATTATGACAACGATTTCCTCATTTTATCCTTTGCATTAGTGCATATGATAGTTGTTGTATTGCTCTAGAAAAATGAAAAAGACCAAGAGAAACCCATAGTATTTTTCATCAAGGCCCTTAGAGATGCTAAGCTTAAGTATAGTAGCATGGAAAAACATGCTTATGCTCTATTCAAATCATTAAAGGATTTCAGCGATTATATACTTCATTCTAAGATATTGGCTTATGTACCTACCAATACTATAAAGGATATTCTCACACAACCTAAAAGTGAGGGAAAACAGGGTAAATGGATTGCTAAGATTCAAGAGTATGATGTGGAGATCAATCCCACAAAGATGGTAAAAGGACAAGGACTAGACAAAATTTTGGTTGAATCTAACTGCAAAGTTTTAGACTTGAATGCACTGTAAAAAAACATTGTAGCAACATAGTCTAAAGAGGATGAAACACAAGAACCATCCTTAGAGGTAAATGACAATTTTTCTCAGTCTGATTGGTATAAAGACATCATCTTTTGCTTGCAAAATTTTAGATGCTCATCAACATGGGATAAATCCAAGGACGGGCCTATTAATATTAAGGATGTAAGTTATTTCATTTTGGGGGGGAATCTATTTTGGAAAGACCTCGAGGGAATCCTACTAAATTCCCCATTGAGGAAGAAACTGAGGGAATAATCATTGAGTTTCATAAGGGTGTGTGTGTTCGTCACCATGCTTGGAGAGCCACTACATACAAAATCCTTAGAGATCGGTATTACTAGCCCTCTTTATTTTCTGATGTAAATTTCTTGGTTCAAGCATGTGTAGAATGTCAAATGTTTGCGGGAAACAAAAAGTTTCTCCCTCTTCCAGTAAAACCAATCAAAGTTGAGACACCTTTTCATCAGCGGGGATTAAACTTCATTGGCAAGATTAACCCAAATTCAAGTGGACATCACAAATGGATTTTGACAGCCACATATTATTTCACAAAATGGATAGAGGCCATACCCACAAAGGCAACCATGGATAGAGTCATCATAAAGTTCCTAGAGGAAAATATCTTGGCCAAATTTGGGTGCCCAAGAAAGATCATTGATGATAATGCCCAGGACTTCAAATATGCCAAATTGGTTAAGTTTTGTCAGGACTATAACATAGAGTTGGGACACTCTACTTCTTACTATCCACATGGAAATGGTTTGGTTGAATCCTCCAATAAGAACCTTATCAAAATTATCAAGAAAATATTATCTCAAAACAAGAAGGCATGGGATTCCCACCTTAAATATGTTGTTTGGGAAGACAGAGTTAGCATCAAGAGGGCCATTGGAACTTCCCCTTTTCAACAGGTCTATGGGTTGGAAGCCATTTTCCCCATTCAACTCATCCTCCCCGTGATGAAATTACTGCAAGATGATGAGGAAAAATAAAATGACATGTGTAGAAGAATTAATCAACTGATTGAAGTCCAGCAGGTAAGAGAGAAAGTTCAAATAAAGTCTCGAGCTCATCAAGCAAGAATAAAATAAATATTTGATAAAAGCACCAAAGAAATAAATTTCATGGCATGGAATTTGGTTATGAAATTTTATGTTCGAAGGGAAGCTAAAGGGAAACATGGAAAGTTTGATAATCTTTGGTTTGGACCCTTCCAAGTGGTTGTAGTCCAAGATAACAACACTTATGATTTAGCTCAGCTGGATGGAGATTTGCTTAGGTATCCTATAAATGGGAGGTTCCTCAAGCACTTCTTGCAGTATTGATCACTGCAAAGTTTTCTTACCCTATACATAAATAAATAAAATTCATTTATGTTCATGAATTTTTAATTTTACTTCATTCACCATTCATTACTTCAACAAGTAGGTAGGTTTCTAACAACTTAAGTTGTTGAACATTTTTGTGTCACATATCAGATCAATTTTCAGGTCTGAAGGAGATGTATCTTTTTGGGCAGACTCCCTAGCCCAATAGAGGAAGGCACTTAGTCTACAATTCTCAGTAGAATGCAAGGGTATGTTGTCCCTGCTGGAGCTAAATGTTGGTATTGTATTTGTTCTTGAAATTAAATGAAGAATGAATGAAGTTATAAGGTTGAGATCATACAAGTTAGCAGCAGAAAGTCGAGCTTCAGGAGCCTCTGCGCAACTCATAGTCAAATTTTCCTAAGGAAGAATGAAGAAATAACAAGAAAAATCCATGCCCTTGTGTGCATAAGGCATAAATTAATCCCTTGGGTGCTTGTCGCAGTCCAAAAAGGGCTTGTCGCGGTCCAAAAGGGGCTTGTCGCGTGTGAAAAGGGGCCTAGGTATAGTATCCCATGAGTCTATCATAAGATCGCGTCCTAAAAGCACATCATTTCAGGAGTTTTTCAGGCTTCGATAGATTGAGGTCTCAGATTGTGTCGTGTGCCCAACCTTTAAATCAATGGTCGTTGGAGTTCCCCTTGTGACCTAACTCTTGAATTCCCCGATGGGCACACCTCCAATGAAAGACCCAGATTTGATAGGCGCCATCAATCATGTCACCGATAAGATCAACGGTCCAAATCTTCTCTCAAGTATTAAAGCTTGTTGGACAGGGTTCACATTAGCATGTCAACGAGGAACTGTCAAATCCAATCAGAGAATGCCATGTGGACATGTGGAACCCACCGGAAGCATAGGTAAATATATCAAAATTGGGTGACACATGTCTCATTTCCCTGCCACCTCAGCACCATCATGGACCAATGAAAATGCATCACGTGCCCAGGGTGACGTCATCATGACCTTGTCAATGCCTTAGCCAATTGTGGATTTTGGTTGAACATAGATCGATGACTCTCCTTGCGTCGGAAAAATATCAATGGCATAGATCAAGATGTAGATTGTCGTAGGTGAGATGCAAAGTGAAACCCCCGATGCAAGTTTTCACAGTGTTGAAAACGACGTCGTCATCGGTGAAATACAGAGGAGATGACAACTTAGCATGCCAGTAGGGCACTGTCAGAACCAATATGGAGTTGCTTCGTGAACATGTGAAACCCGCCTAAGTCACCCCAAAGCTTAAAAAAAATGAGTGACATGTGTCTTGTTCCCCTGCCACATCAGCAACAACGTGGACTAATGAAGAGTTGTTGTGTGTCTAGGGTGATGTCAGCATGCCTGTCAATGCCTTAGCCCTTTCTAGATTTTGGTCGAGCCTAGATCAATGGTTCTCGGTTTTCCTAAAACCTTCGATGGATGGCCCAGATTTTTATTACCGACCCTTTAGAGCTCCCTCGTTGAAGTCATGTTTGAACGCTATACCCTGGTCACTCTAATGGACACCTTCAATCAACGAGCCAGATTTAAGTAAGCACGCCCCCAATTAATGGTCCAGATATGATTTCTGATCTCAAGTTTTCTCGACAAGGTGTCACATCATCACACCAAAGAAACATTCTCAGGTTCAATCAGAGAATTCCATGTGGACAAGTGGAACCCACCAGATTCACAAGACAAAATATCAAAATCACGTGACATGTGTCACACCTGTCTACCAACTCCATATCGACGGTCGTCGAAGTTCCTTCGTCAAATTTCCTCACGGGTCCTGGCTCTGGATAGCTCTGATGGGAAACCTTAGATGGATAGTCTAGATCTATTCATACCTAATTTAAGTAGGACTGATCAACGGTCCAAATCTGATCTTTGATTTTGATTTTCCTCGTCCAGGTGTCGTATCATCCCACCAACAGAGCACTATTTGATCCAACCCATTATCTCCACGTCGACAAGTGGAACCAGCCAGATTCATAGGTCAAAACACCATAAATGGGTGACACGTATAACGTTCCCCTGCCGCATAAGTGTCATCATGGGCCAATAAAAAATCACCATGTGTCCAGGATGACGTTAGTGTGATATTTTTTCCTTAGCCAATTTTTTTCTTTCAACCACGGCTAGATCAATGACTCCCAATTCATCTGCAGTTCCTCTGATCAATTGTCATCGGATCTCCCTTGTCAAAGTCCTATTGAATCCCAGACCCCGATTGATCCGATGAGTGCGACTCCGATGATTTGATTGAGTTGATCCAACGACTGTTGAGTTTTTCACCTTGGTGTGAGCTTGGCAAACCTTGATCACTTTGATTGACACGCCTCTAATCAACGATTGTGATCACCTTCCAATGATAGATTCGATGGTCCTTGAGTCACGTGATCTCACACCTTTGCAGATTTGATTTCGAGTGCCCAGGATCAAGAGAAATGATTACATATATATCTTCGGGAACTAGGTGTGATGTATATTTTGGCTGGAAAGTTTCTAGCTTCCCCACAATATTCTCATAACAGAATTCCAGAACGTAAAGGGAGTTGTTTTAAGATTTTACCAGAGAGAAACCATGCAAGAATTAATAAGTTGGAAACTGTTTCAAGAAGCTGGAAGTGGTTTCAGGAAGCAATTTTAGGGCATGAGCGAGAGGAATAAAAGACAATGAAGGCACCCATTGTTATGTTCAACACTTTGGGGAATTGAAGAGTTTCTTATAACCAGAGTTGTTTGACTAGAAAACTTGAGAACATTCAGTTGATAAATGCAGCAGATAACCAAAGATTCATCCCTCACATTTAAGTTTTCAATTTGTAATTATTCTATTGTGTTTGTGTTCTTGTAAAGCATCTCCTCCCATTTTTTCTTTCTTGTATCAGATCTGATTTATAAAATCTCAGACAACAGTCCATTCTTCATGTTCAATATTAATGTATGATGTCTGGTAATGACATGTTATCGCACGGTTTGTAGGAAGGGTTTAGGCAGCTTGAGTCAAGGCTTAAAACCGGCGTAACGGGAGCTTCCCCACCCACTGTCACCTCGATGGGGGGCTCTTTCTATTTAGGATGGCTGGTCCAAGGGAGACATCCCTAGGTAATTTGATCAATGAAAGGAATAAAGGGGTAATGGCTTAAGATAAGAGTGTCCTTTCTCAGATTACCGCCAATGATGAGATAGTCAAAAGAGAGCTTCCACTGGATGGCACCTGTTTGCAAGACAAGACAAATAAAACTAGAATATGTGTTGCAGTGGGTTAGTACTTCAAAGTATTAATGACTATCTTCAACTATACATATGAGCAATGATCAAATGCAATTATTGACGAAGTCAATGGTTGCTAAACAAAGACAAAGACTT
>ML781968.1:1731215-1746424 GCA_009831015.1 Picea engelmannii | reverse complement strand
ACAGCGTTACCCACTAGTATCTTCGCAGAAATGAGAGGGTTGGCTCGTGATGAGACCCCCCTTCCTTTGGCCATGCAACCAAAGGTCACTGCCCTGGTTTGGTGACCAGATAATGGCAATGTCATACCGCTAAACACCTATGAACATAATGGGTCGGCTCGTGATGAGACCTACCATTCTCTTGGTTAGGTCTTGCATTTATTTATTTCATTTTTTCTTAGGGTCCCTTAGTTTCTTATCGAGAGGCTTTTTATTTCCTTCTCAGGGATCCCCTGGGCGAAGCATCTCTAGGTTTTCATTTTCCTATGGTTTTTGTCTTTTACCAGCTTCTTTTACCCCCTGGGCCTTTAGCCCCTTCTTCCCACAAGACAAGATGTGCCCTGGAAGGTCATCCTAATGGCTAGACTAGGGGAGTGGGATGGATGAGTGGGGTATAATATGAAAAGGTGATAAAATGGTGGGAGCGAACGATGGCTCTGCAAACCCCCCTTGGTGGCTAACCAAAACCCATGAATATCGGCTTGCTAAGTTGCCCCATCAATCACCCCAACAATGGTCAAGTGGATTAGTGTAAGATCCAAGCAGTCATCCGAAATGAAAGGAACCTAATGCATATATAAGAAGGTTATAACGATCAAATATGACACATACCATGATACCTCGGACCAATTACCTCATGGAGCAAGAGCCCTCTCTAATGCAAGCCCAGGCCGGTAGTGATGGAAGCTGGTACTACTGACGGGACAAAGTTGGCTGAGAAGAAGAAAGATGGGCCCTCCAGGGCCATGCTCAAGTCAATCTGCTCTCGGTAGTCCATGTCTAGGACCATGTGGGCCTCGAGACATAATCTCCTAGTTATCCCTAGATATCGGGGATAACATGACACAAAAGTGATTTCCTCTGAAGGTATGACCATTTCTTGTCATTTTCTTTATGCATTTGAATGATATGCATAGGGTACCTCCTTGAATTTAAGTGTATTAAGATGTTAGTTGTTTGAAGCATGTTTTATTGATCTGTATACATATGTTAGAGTTGTTGAATTCTTAATTGCTCAACACATTGTTTTATTTCTATAAGATACATGATTCATTATCAGTAGTGCCATGCAGGTTTATTTTGTTTTTCTTCCAATTCATCACATCATTCTCCTTTTAAATATTGATTGTTTGAAACAGTCGTAGACATATGTATATGATAGTTGAGAGCATTTGTAATCTAAGTTGAGATTTTTTAAGGTCCTATAATTTCATAAGAGGAAGAGAGAGAGAGAGAGAAACTTCCCAAATATTGCATAAATATCTTACTGGAAATCTAGCCTTAATATTCATCCTGAGTCTTGGCCCCTAGGGTGCCTCGACATCATTCCAATAATAGACTAAAACATCTCGAGGGATAACAATTGAAATCAAATTTGTATTTGTTATTTAGTATTTCTATGCACTCATATCCCGGATGTATGTTTTCCACATTTCCAGCTGATCATAAAGTGCTACAATCCAGTGGTATGCCAATTCCTCGAGAGAATCCTTATGCATGGTTGTATTTTCACTATGCATTTTCATATCTTTTTCCAGGGTAGCCATGAAATCCTGGATCATAGTGTGGGATTTGGTGGGTTGGATGAGATGTTGTTTGATTAAGTTATTTTCCAAATTGGAGGCCGACTTAGTCACTTCTCATCTGTGGCTCATACTTTGTTGGACTTTCTCTATAAGTTGTTCTGTGATCAGAGTCTTCCCAAGCTCTTCCAAGGGAGGGAGATGACATTGATTCAGTAATTCCTAAGTAGACTTGTGTCACTGGGAACAAATCACCATTGAACTAGTGGTTTCTTTTTCTACTCTCTTCCTGGCTTGTTGGAAATGATTAAGTGTGGTGTAATAAACCTTCCTTTCTGCACTCGATGGACGTTAGAGTTCGATTAGTGCATTTGGATTTTCAACGATCCACTTGTCAAGATCGTCTATGCTTTCCCAGACACTGTTGAAATGGATGTTTTTGGATTGAACTTGACTATGTTTTTCTATGATGGTGGCCGCTATCTCCTGGAACATGTGCAAGTGGGCATACATATCTATGATGGTATCTTCTATTTCTACTTTGATCTTTACTACACTAGCCTTAAATCTTTGTAGGATGCCTTCATCAACCTTGACTCTTCTCCTCTAGATCCTTGATTCGTGCATCTTTTTCTAGGTTTTTGTAATGTAGGTTCCTAACATTATATTTGGTTGTCGTCATGAAAGTGGTGACAACATATGCTATGGGGACTAGGTCTTTGTTGCCATTTTCCGTTACTAGGGTTTGCATGAGTACTAATATCATATTACCCCCAATTACTAGCACTTTCATGATTTGTTCTTGTACGATCCTTCCTGAAGTCTTATCATATGTGAACTTCTTTAGGTTTCGTACTTCACTTGGTATGAATGGAGTACAGATTCCCAAACCTAGCCCGTTGAACTGCATATACCCACTGACACCTATTTTCGATATCTATGGAATATCAATGTCCATCGGTGTAGAATCATTGTTCCTTGCTTATGTGTCTTTCTTTTTCTTCTCTTTGGTTTCTTTTTCTATGGCTTACGTTGTTTCCTTTTGTTAAACCTATGCTTTGGTTGCTTCTTCTTCTATGACTCTATCGACGAATGCCTTTTGTGCAACTTTTGTTTCAGTGGTTGCCTTTTATTCTAATTTCGCCTTTGTTGTTGCCGCATCAGCCTTAGCTTTAGCTTTTGCTTTGTCAATTTTTCTTTTCTTCTTCATCACATATTCTTTTTCTTGTGTGTCTTATCTTTCTTTCTCCTCTTCTTCTCTATTGTTGGCTCTTCCTATTTTATCGATCTTGATTGCATGGATGTAGTCGCATAAGATGCCTTTACTGTTGCTTCTTCTTCAACTTTGTTTCTAGCTTCCTCTCGTGGATTTTATTCATCAAAAATTATTCCAATAGGTTTTCCTTATCTTCTCGCAATCAATTCTTAATATATTTTGGTTCCAAAATGAACCTCTTCCTCCTCCCAAAATTCTGTAGTATTTTCCTAGGGCACACCAAGTTTATTGAAGTGTTCCTTGACTATTTTATTTGGGTCATGCCTCATGAACCTCTCTTCCCCGAAGTGCTATGAGAGTAGTGTATCCACTTCTTCCTAGGACTGCTTGCTATTGTTGAATGAGTAAGAAGCAATCCACAATGAAAGAAGAGGCCATATAGATTTCTTATCTCTATAGATTATTCCCCCAACCCCGTTGATTATTGTCTGATAGGCTACCTCCTAAAGCACTAATTTGTCTGGGACAAATTGAGGTAGTAGATGTGGTGTCTTCATGGCCCCATATATCATGATGTATGTTTCATGATCCATTAGGTACCAATCTCATATCCTCATTATTACGACCAACGCTTTGTTGGTCATACATGGGGTTGGCGAGTAGAAGATGAATTTGTACAATGTTGTCAGGAAATACTCATAGATATTATGATATTCTGCCATATATTTGTGCTCCCACAATACATTTCAATATATTTGTATGGTTGGGTATGATGGTTTCCATTCCCAACCCATCTTCGGGTATTGGTGCGCAACACACATTATGTCCATGAGGTATAAAGTAATATGAAAGTTTGGAAAAGTCATGAGTTGCGCTTCCACAACTGACATAATGTCCTTTGCTGAATTGGTTGACAAAATGTTATCCCGATAGAAATATGACCCTTTGTCTACACAATAGTGAATAAGGGCATATAAGATAGTGAGAATCTGGAGGCACCTTGCTCTCTGTATAACTTGCATAGCATGGCTACCATATGCTGATATTGTTTTCTCAGTATGGTCCTGTGGAAGCCACCCATTGGTATAATATTAAATTGTTTATCTGGCTTGTACCAGATATGGCACATGTCTTTAGTTGTATGTTTGAATCCCCCTAAAATCTCGTTGTCCATATTCTGGGTTCCTTTCTCCAAATGATAAAAAATTGCTAGGTATGCGAGTTGAAAAGAAGCTATAGGGTCTCCATGGGCATTTCATATGTATCTGTTTCCTAGGTCCACGTGTTTGAGAATCCAGGAAATGACACAGCACAAGGAAAAACCACAGAGTAGGAAGATACTCTATGAATTCCATATTTTATGATGTTCTGGAAAATATTGAGCTCATATTGATGTTCCACATCGATGATGAAGTTTTTTTTCTTGAACATTGAATAAACATCGCCCCATTTAATTACAACTTATCCATTTTCTAAGAAGTTGGTTGTTTCATCATACATTTCTCCTGCATTGTCAAGATCATCTTCGTGCTGGCAGTCGCTTCCAGAAGCTTTTGTGGCAGGCGCTTTGCTAGTTTCCTTCTTCCTCAGAGACATATCTGAATCTGCCAAGTATAGACAAAATTAGTTCAAATACAAAATTAAACGACATAATAACACTAGTCAAATATGTGTATAAAAATAATCTTATTGAAGTGAGTAATAGCGAAGTACTCGAGGATTCACTTGAGTTAATGCAAGGTGGTAGATTTTCATTGGAAGATGAGAGTGTGATAGTAGACATCATGGAAATTCAAGTCTTATTAAAATATCAAAGTGAAATCCAAACTGATAATGAAATTTATCTTGGTAGAAGGCCTAAAGGTTTGTAATAGGAGCAGTTCGTATGAACTGTTCCGATGTACATCAGAGGGGATTATCTTAAGTGTGTCTATGGGTTAATTCCTACATTGGAGAAGTTAGTGTGAAAGTATCTGACGAGACTAGAGGAGTTGGTTGGTATAAAGTATGTTGGTGGACTAGAGAATGCGTCAGAGGAGTTGGTATAAAGTCCTCTAGTTTACAATGGAGCTATTCATGTTAACTCCTACGGTGTAAACCAGAGGCGTTTATGTCAATTTTTTTGGAAGGAAATGGTGATGTTTAATCTAACTCCTTTGGTGAATACAGAAGGATTTTGTGCCATGATATTCGAATGGACTGGGGAAGAAGTTAAGACGAACTTTAGTTAGACTGGAGCCATTCACATTAAGTTCTCTGATTGTCATTGATTTCTTCAATGAATCAAAGAAGTTAGTGTTAACTCCTCTAATTAATATTGGAGGAGTTTGTTAATAAATTTTTTAAGGGACCGATGGAGTTAGTGTGAAGGTATTTGAAGGGATCGATGAAGTTAGTGTGAAGGTCTCTAAAGGGACTAGAGGAGTTCGTGCTAAAATCTAGTTTCTAAGAATTTACAAATGGACTAAGTCCCTTGAATGAATCAATGAAGGTTTCTTCATTTTAAGTCTTAGGGATCAGGTAAATGGAAGGTCAAGGAACTACGATTAGGGCCCCACATATTATTAATTTAATCTATGCAACTATGATGAATAAGGGCATGAGGAAAAGACTGATTTCAGTTTTGCAACTTGCCATCCTAGATGATTTAAGTTTTTGAATCCTTGTATGGCTTGAGATATGGTTAAACCAACTATGTCAAAAGAGATTCACATTGGGAACTATAGTGATTTCAGGGAGAATTAGAGGGTCGGAGGGTAATAGACCTACGATCCAAGGACAAGATATTGGGATAGGGAATATGTGGTTACGATTCTTGGAATGGGTATGGGTCGTGGCCCGAAAGGATTTAGGATATGGTCAGGGATGAAGTGAAAAGTGGCCAAAGATTTGTTATGGATAAGAGGGGACAATCCATTTTCATCGAACATGTCTACAAAGGAAAACTGGAAAGACCAGGGTCCAAAGAGTTGGTAACCCAACAAATAGAGAAAAACATCTCTAACCCTGGCAAAATTTACCAATGAAAGAAAATGGCAAGCTTGATTTTAGGGCTTAACTAGCAAGATTCCACATGGGTAACCTTACAACGGAAAAGTTGGAGGGCCGCATTCTATAAGTTTGAAAGGAAGGTTCGCTTTGACATTCTGCTCGTCAAGAATATTGAATGCTCATAAGAGACAATGGTGAAAATGTTTGAGTGGTGGCGCCTTTTTATAGCCCTTGAGTACACTTATGCAATAGGGAGGATTTAAAGGAATGCACCGACGATGTTGGTGGGAATTCCTTTGGTACACACTGGAGGACTTCATGGGAAAGCCTTTGGTGTATATCGAAGGCATTGATACAAAGTGAATCGATGTCGTCAAAGAGTAAGGTAATAACTCCTCTAGTTTAACCGGAGGAGTTTATAAGAAATCGTCCAATCAAATTGGAGGAGTTGACATAAATTTGTGTGGTGATTGAAAAAGTGTCTCAAAAGAGTTTGAAGGAAAATCTTTGATGGGTACCAGAGCATTTGAGAGTCTACCAAGGATCACAAGTAAAATTGCCACCCAACTAAGAAAAATTGAAGTGGTATGTTTAGTGAGAGGGACAATCAAAGGATAAGCATTAAGGAAAAAATCAAGCCAAGGAATTTTATAGGGAAGAGAAAAAAAGGGCTCAATTTTCTTCGAGGGGATTCCAAACAGAAAACACAAGAAAAAGGAATGTTGTTAGTGTTGAGCACAACAAATGGCGACATACTGGGTGAATCTAGAATCTCTGTAGAGTGGTATCCAAACATAAACTTATGAGAGCATAAGAATGGAAATGCATAACCCAGGAGATAAATAATAGGTCCCGTAGTTTTTCAAAATGCATATTTTGATGAGACTAAGTTTGTGTGATACAAAGAAGAAGTTAGAACCACGTTCAGAATAGATTTATTATCACACAATAACCTTCTCAGAATAGATATAGTTTCGAAAAAGTATGAAGAGTACAATAGTGAACTGAAATGTCAAGAATGATGAAAATACAAGTTGCTAATGCATTTCTCCAATGTTGCTCCACTACCAGTGAGAATCCATAGCCCCAACAGAGTCACCTCAATGTCACAAGCCTTGCTCCACTGCCATCAAGCGTCCATAGCCTTGACGGAGATACTTGCATGTCCCTCATGATCTAGAATGCCTTTCCCCAATCCTTTACCTTTTTTAATTTGATTCTCTTGTATTTAGAGAAAGGTGGATGGGGGGATTCTAGTTTTCCTTTAAAGGCACGAGGGATGAAACTTATGAAAGTTATATTTTCCAACTTGATTATAGATGAGTGAACTTCCTGAGTAAAGTTCTATGGGGTACTACAAATGCCTTTTTGGAACCATATATCCTTAGTTTAGACAATATACAAAGGATTTGTTCTTTAAACATGACTCTTGTCTCCTTTATTTGTTACATTTTAATAATACAATGCTCACATACTAACAAACTATGTTTCGCTACTAGATCTGACTTGAATTTATGCATGACTATGCTACATAGCTTGGGATGGAGTTATGTCTAGAATCCAAGCTATATATTTCCAAGCTTTTGAAACCATATATGTTACACTTCAAGGGACATTCAAGACCAAGTCATCAAACCTTTGAGAAACTTTGGGTGATTGTTTCCAAGAAAGAAAGTAAAAACCAAGAAGCAAGAAAAAATGTGAAGCTTAACATCGAAAATAAGAAATGTGCATGGGTAGAGCAAAATTGAGCATCAAATTAAAAAAAAAAAAAAAATCAAATTCATTATTTATGTACAGAGTCGGAGTTGCCTCGAGGGTTAGTTTATGTAGTGTTTCAGTGTTTGTTCATTAACAGGGAGGCGGTCAACATCCCCTTCAATATTTTTCAAACAATAGGTTCCTTGGACAATTTTCTCTTTGATCACGAAAGGGCCAAGCCACAACTGCTAAAATTTTGAATGTTTTCCTTTATCTTCATATGGCTTGTCCCATTTGAGAACTAAATAGCCAACTTGAAATTCTTTCTCACTAGCAAAATTCTTATCAAACCAACACTTAATGGTTTATTTGTGGGTTTCAAACTTGTTTTTCTCTTTGGCGCAATTCTCTTCTAAGTTCAGCAAGGTATCGATGCATCATTGGATGATGGGACATTCTCTCCCGCGAGATTGTTGGGTAAGTTGCAGGGAAGGAAGGTAAATATTTGAAGGTAGAATAACTTTTTTCTCGTAGACAAGGAAATAAGGATAATTCCTTATAGAAGCCTTGGGGGTGACATGACCATCCCAAAGGGAATTGGGTAGCACATTATGCCAATTTATTTGTTGTTCGACTATAGTTCGTTTCAGGATACAAATTAGATTTTTGTTTGTATATTCACCCAATCCATTACCTTGAGGGTAATATTTTTCCACATATTTCAAGGTAATCCCTTTTTCCAAAGTGAACTCAACTAATTTAAGAAATGAAAAATATGTTGCATTATCGAAGATAAGAGAATTAGGCATCCCAAACTCGGTTATTATATGTTGCTCAAGAAAATTCATTACCACTTCATCAGTCACTTTGGTTAGTGGTATTGCTTCAATCCATCATGTAAAATAATCAGTATTTGTTAGGATATAATTGTGTTGTTTGGATGAATGAGGGTTAATCACATCGATAATGTCTAGCCCCCATTATTTGAAGGGTTCTTCAACAACAACAGGTTGAAGTGGCACACCGACTCTTCTCTCCCTTCTGGCATATTTTTGACATGCATTGCAGCTACGAGCATAAGAATGAGCATCCTTAAATAATGTTGGTCGGTAGTACCCAACTCCTAATATTTTATGAGTTGGCATGTCTTCTGAGAAATGGCCTCCAACTGGTCTATCATGTAGGTATTTTAGGACTTTATCAACATCTTGCTTTTCAAGACAACATAGTAGAACTTCGTCGTATTTTTTTTCAACAGGACGTTGTGGACTAACTGATATTGTGTTGATTTCATCCTTAGATATCTCTTTTGTTTATCATTGAGATGGTATGAAGTTGTACCATGTTGAAGGTAGTACTTGAGATCATTGTAATAAGAATTCTCAATAGATGGAACATATGGTACTTGTTGGGTGTAGAGAGTTGGCTCCTCCGGCCATTTGTCTTATTCTTGATTTTCCGCATCTATGATCCCAGTTGCCAACTTACAAAGACCTTGACCTTTGACGGTATTTAATGGTTTAAACTCAAGATCATATTCTTGTAGGGTGGTCATCCAATTTCCCTATCTCTCACCAAGCTCCCTTTGTACAAAGAGAGATCTGACCTCAAGGTGAGGGATGATTAATTTGGCATGATTCTTGAGAATGTATGGTCTGAATTGTTTGATGGCTTTGTAGAAAAAAAAAAGGCATTCTTGTCCACCGGTGGGTAATTTAGTTCAACACCTTGTAACCCAGTGCTCATGAATGTAACGGGGCATTCATTCCCTTTATCATCCTTCTGTGTGAGCACTACTGCAAGAGAATGATCAAATGAAAAGGTGTACAACAAAAAATCCTTGGTGAAATATGGACTTTGTAAAGACATTGCAGCTTCTATAGCAGCATTGATGTTCTCAAAGGCATACTTTTCAATGGATTTCTACTTGAACTGAGCATCCTTATTTATCATCCGTTGAACTGGCTTCATGATTTCCGTAAAATATGAGAAAAATCTTCTTACAAAATTGATCTTGTTGAAAAAAGACTGCACGAATTTTATGTTGTGTGGTGGTGGGATTTGCATGATAAAATTCTTTCTTTCTAGGTCTACCGAAATCCCATCTTTAGAAATCACATGCCCCAATAAAATTCCTTCTGAAATGACAAAAATAGTTTTCTTGGGATTCAACGAGATACCATACTTTCTACATCTTTTGAATATATGTTTCAGATGATTATCTCTTTACTTTGAATATATTGACATCATTGAGATAGATTACCACACTTTTACCAAGTAGACCTTTGAAGGCAATGTCCATTTCCCTCTTAAAGGAAGTGCAATCGTTTATTAAAACAAAGTGCATTATGCGATATGTGTATGTTCCCCATTTCATTTTGAAGGTAGTCTTTAATTAGTCTGGTTTTGCTATGAAAACCTGATTGTAACATGAAAATTTGTCCAATAGAGAAAACATTTTAGAGCCTTAGATGAGTTGCGGGATTTTTTCCATAGGAGAAATGTATAGTTGTCTTTATTGAAGGCCCAATTCAAGTTCCAAAAGTCTATGCATATTCTGATTTCCCCTGAATTTTTTATAACAGGTACCATATTAGACACCCAGGTTGAATGACGAACTTTGAACATTATCTGAGCGTCTAGCAAATTCTTTAATTCTTTTTGAAGAAGCGGTTCAAGGGTAGGATGATTTTTCCTCAGTTTTTGCTGAAATAGCTTGACACCTTCTTTGATTGGAATCACATGTTGAATTATTTGAGTGTCGTAAGTCTTCAGATTTCATAAGTCTAGGTAAATACATCACGATACCTTTTGAACAACTGCGTGAATGTGTTTTTTTCGGCCTTCGAACAAGAAGTTCCCAAATTGATGTACTTGGGATGCTTATGGGTCCCTAGATTTACCAAGAAATGCATCATGGTGGAGTTGTTCATTTTTAGATTCATCGATTTTCTGAATTTGGTCTAAAGGTCAAACAAATTTTCTAGTGACAACACATTCCTTGGGATGCAATTTTCCTTCACTTTGATCACTTCATCTCGGTATTTCTCTGAAGATCGTATTCATGAACTACATCATCTATGACTGTGTCTTGGAGATGTTTGAATTGGTAAGGAAATTTATGATCTGAAATTCATTATTGAATACCCTGCAGTTCATGACATTATCCAATATGGACAGTGTGAACATGATTTCAACAAAAAAACCATCATTAAGAGGTGCATATCTAGAGGCTACATTTGCCAAAATGTCTGCAACAGCATTCTGGCAACGAGGTATAGATTCAATATTAAAATATTTGAAAGAATAAAGTAAATTCAATACCGATTGTTGGTAACCTCTCAAATGTGGAAACAAGTAGTGAATGGCATTTCTTACATGTCAGACGACTATTTCTGAATCACCAAATACTCGTAAGCATTTTACGTTGAGGTTGATGGATTTCTTCAAACCTTGGACCAAGGCTTTGTATTCCACAATATTATTGGTGCATTCAAATCCCAACTGGAAGGATATGAGTGTTTTACGTTGATGTGGGTCGATAAGGATACATCTTTCCCCGACTCCATCTTGGGATTTGGATCCATCAAAAAACATTGTACAAATTTTAGTATATACAGGTGAGAACTTAATTATACAATAACCTAATTCTTTTAATAATATACAAGCATTATCATCAGTCTGATTGCAAGGAATGAAATCAGACTAGGTGTCTATTTGAATTTCAGATGGTTGTGCTTCGTAACAACCATGGTCGGTCTCTAAGAAATAATTACCCAAAATAGAATGTGCAAAGTTGATAGGTTTCACATGAGCCTCGCTATCAATGAAAATATGATTGGGTTAACCTTTGTATGAGAGCCAAATGTGGGACCAGTCTGGAGAGAAATATCCTTGAATTTTCGCTGACAAATCCCTACTCAAAAACAAACCATAACTTTTTGGGATGTCAACAACAACAATGTTGATAACCTAATGGACACTCGCGTCAGAGGATAATACAATTTGTACATCTTTGAGCTCTAATATTACTTTTACATATGACCTATCTAATTGTATGATCCTTGTTGTAACACCCTTGTTTCCCCCAGCTTGTAATAAATCATAAAATAGGATTACCATGCTAAGGCATGTGGACAATGTAAATGTATTATTGTTAAACTGCCCATAACTGACTGTTGGGGGGTGAAGCCTTGAAGTACGAGCCATGATATCTCTAGAGGAAATAAATCAGTTAATAAAAAAAGGACGAGTGGTTGAATCATCAACCACCCCCATGAATGGAAGCATGGTCTAGCTACAGGATGTAATCTCGAAGTACCACAGAGACCTGCAGACCCAAGCTTCCTTCTGATAGAAGGAACATGACAGGTCAGAAACCTTCCAGAGGAAGGAAGGTAAGATACATACAGAGAAAGCAAGAGAGGAGACAGGGGATGAGAGCACAAGCTCATAAGGGAGATGTGTGAACCCAAAGGAAGTGTCGAGAACACGACTTGAAGGACCCGAACGCAAGCTTGATGCTAAGGAAGCATTTGATAAACCTCGCAGGGTCGATGTGATAGAGAGAGTTTCTCTGAGAGATGGCGTAAATTCCTTAGTGATATCATGGCTTGGCACGGGGGTGGCCAAAGTGCTAAGAATGAATGCCTCTGAGCCTATGTTTGGGTAGAAAGGCACACACCCATAGTCAGTTGGTTGGATGCAACTTGTAATAGATAAGTATTCTCATACCCTGTGAAATTAAGTTGTAATTATGTAATGAAATGGGATATACTGTGAATGACCCAGGGATGTGTATGTTTTCTTAATGGTTACACTGTATCGCTTTATTCATGTTTAAATTGTGTATTTAAGCAAGTATGGATTGGACATGTTTTGTATTTGTAAATGCTTACGCCCTGTGGTGGCCTAAGTCAGAGCCACGAACTACAAGTTTGTCGACCGTGGGCATAGTTTCATGTATGCATGATGACCCTCCTAGTCATTCAGAGTCCCTTGGAGGATCGATTTTGTTAATCTTGGGAGGGGTAGTGCATATATGCACAGGCACTCTGTGAGGCAAGCAGAGACCAAGAACCACTTAAGTTCTAGACTTGATGAAGGAGAACAAGAGTTGTGTAGAAGACCCTTCTAAGTGTTAAGTTCAGGAGAAAGAGCGCAACCCTCTTAAATCCTTCATAACTGACGAAGCTTAAGAAGGATAGCTAGATTCAAGTATCAAAAGGGACTATCCTTTCGTTTGGAAGACAAACGGACGAGATCTTTCGGGAGGATCCAAGGTTTGTCGCGACCGCTAGATTCGAAGAAGGAGCGCAGGCGTTAACGCCTCGACTCCTTCAGTCTTTGCAAGATCGATGAATGTTGGTAATCATCGTGAAGGGGATGGATCCTTCGAAACTGGAAGTCACGATGCGATCTGGACCATAGATCCAAGGATCTATCGGGACCCACCTTGATCGTCGGATCTATGAGTGTCGAGTTCGCGTGACAGGAGAATCGTGCGTTAGTGCAATTAAACTTTCGAAACCCGAAGTTGTGATGTGATATGGACCATTGGATCAAGGAAGGTCGTGGACCGTTGATCCGATGCGAGAAGATTAATGCAAGGAGTACATGGGAATTCAAAATTCCCTAAGGACCAAGATTAGTAGAGACTAGCGTTTTTCAGAAGTGCAGATGAGGTCCAAGAGGCGAACTTGTTTCAAGTTCATAAGCTCAGGAGGGAAGCGGAAGTCGAGACCCATACATCAGGGCTCGCAAGAAGTAAATCGAAGGTCGAGACCTTCAAAACATATGAAATATTCCAAGTCCGGGAAGAAAGTGAAAGGTCAGGAGGAGGACCAACAATGATCATTGTATCGAGCACTGTGAAAGATCCGGACCGCTAGGATCCACATCCAGACAATTAGAAGAAATTCATGCAAGCTTTTGAGAGTCTTTGGGTGCGATAATACCCTGTTAAGACCAGAAATCCACACAATATTTTGAGAGTCTTTGGGTGTGGCTAGTCTTGCATAGCTTCAATCTTTTTCGGATCCACCCTGATGCCATACTTTCCAACCAGATGACCCAAGTATTCTACTTCTAAGGCACCAAAAGCACATTTAGACTGTTTCAGGAAAAGTTAGTGCTGGGGGAGGAGATGGAGAACTTGATCCACATGAGTAAGATGGTATGTCAAGGTTTTTCTATAGATGAGGATATCATCAAAGAAAACTAAGACAAAATGACAAAGAAAGGAACGGAAGATATGATTCATGAGGCTTTGGAAGGTGGAGGGGGCATTACACAAGCCAAAGGGCATGACCAAAAACTCATAGTGGCCCTCATGAGTGTGAAAGGTCATCTTGGGAATGTCTGCATCTTTCATACGTATCTGGTGATAGCTCGAGCGAAGATCAAATTTAGTAAAGAATTGGGTGCCACTCAATTCATCCAGGAGGTCATCAATGACAGAAATGAGAAATTTGTCTTTAATGGTCAGTTTGTTGAGGGCACGGAAGTCAGGACACATTCTCCAAGAACCTTCTTTCTTCAAGACCATGACTAGAGGAGAAGAGTAAGGGCTCGTACTAGGGCAGATAACGCCTGCATTAAGGAGTTCCTGGACCATTTTCTCAATTTCATTTTTTTGTGAAAAGGGGTGGCGATATGGACAGATATTGGGAGGAAGGCCTCCGGGTACAAGGGGAATTGAATGATCATGAACACCATGGGAAGGAGGGAGTCCTTGGGGAGTGGAAAATACCATTTGATGTTTAGAAAGGAGATATTGGAGGTCATGCGGCACCGGGGGTGTCTTTGTTGCTTGGATGGAATGGAGTTGGGCAATGACACCAAAATGACCTTTTTTGAGCAGATTTTCCATGCGATGGGAACTAATGACCTCAGGTGAACCAGCAGTGATGCCTTGGAATTTATATTGGTGGCCTTCCTGGTCGAATTGCATGGTTAATGTCTTAAAATCCATGAGAATGGGACCCAAAGTTCTTAGCCAGTCGGCACCCAACACAATGTCACAACCACCCATGTGCTAGCAGCCAAGAACCGGTATAAATATATTCGTGCCTATGTGGCACAAGATATGAAAGGATTTGGTAAGAACCCCTTCTGAAATATTTTATTGTCTTAGTGTTATGCATGAACTTTTGAAAGGCAATTGTATGCCTTCAGTACCCAAGTAAGGTATGATTTAGGAAGGAGAACCTGAATGATGGAGGTATGAACCTTTGGTAGTAAACATTGTTTGTAACTCTTGGAATAATTCATGAACTAATATTTCATGAATGCATTGACCAATCAAGGAATACTTAAAGGCATTCATGTGAAACTTTTGAGTTCATGTGTACTAATTTGGGATCGTGATCGGCCTATAGCAGGCAGTATGGTCCTGCTGTAAGAATGAAAGAAAATGAATAATCCATATGAGGAAAAGGTTGGTTAAATTCCAACAAACCATGTCCAAGAACCGTTCATAAAGTGTGACGAAATTGAAAACAATGCAAGAGTACATTGGGTATGAATGTGGCCATGAATAATTGGCACATTTGTTAAAATCCTTTGAAATGTTGAATTACGTTTTGAACAGGGATTATTTTAGGGGCTAAATTTCGCTCATGGGCTAATTTTCCATGGTTTTTCCAAAAATGAGATTCGTTATTTTAAAAATGATTCGCCCAAATTCTATAGGATAAAATTATTTTACCTTAAAAATCGCCAAAAATTTATAAAAACTA
>ML781968.1:1712451-1731123 GCA_009831015.1 Picea engelmannii | reverse complement strand
TAAAAACTATATAAAATCCTTAGAAATTTGAATACTTTTACAAAAATATCGCCAATCATTTATAGTTGGCATATGAAGGATTAGTAAGATTCGCCAAGGTTTCTACATTTTAAAATAAATTTCCATCCTTAAAATCATCCCTGGTTTTGAAAGGGTTGGTATGTTGAAATGAGGAATGGGATTCCCTTTTTATGTTTATATAGATGTGATGAACTGTTAGTATGCATGGTTTTGAATATAGATATATATACATGGATGCATGAGAGACTAACAGTTTGTTTGGCTGTGTAAAGAATGAATTGAAGGGAGGAAATGGGTCTTGGATATGGCGGTATTATAAGCCGATAAGGAAGACCAATTTCCTACTGAGCCAAACTGCAAGGAATGGTATTTCTTTTTTGAGAAAGTGAATTTGATTGTTAATATGTCGTTCGTCGACCGTGGGCATAGTTTCATGTATGCATGTTGACCCTCCTAGTCATTCAGAGTCCCTTGAAGGATGGAGTTTGTTAAGATCAGGAGAGGTAGTGCAGATATGCATAGGCCCTCTGTGAGGCAAGAAAAGACTGAGAACCACTTAAGTTCTAGACTTGATGAAGGAGAGCAAGAGTTGTGTAGAAGACCCTTCTAAGTGTTAAGTTCAGGAGAAAGAGCGCAACGCTCTTAAATCCTTCATATCTGATGAAGCTGAGGAAGGATAGTGAGATTCAAGTATCAAAAGGGAATATCCTTTCATTTGGAAGACAAACGGACGAGATATTTCAGGAGGATCCAAGGTCTATCGTGACCGCTAGATTGGAAGAAGGAGAGCAGGCGTTAACGCCTCGACTCCTTCAGTCTTTGCAAGAACTACAAATGTTGGTAATCAATGTGAAGGGGATGGATCCTCTAAAACCCGAAGTCGCGATGCGATCTGGACTGTAGATCCAAGGATCTATTGGGACCCACCTTAACTGTCGGATCTGTGAATGTGGAGTTCACGCGACGGGAGAATCACACGTTGGTGCAATAAAATTTCCAAAACCCGAAGTTGCGATGTGATCAGGACCATTGGATCGAGGAAGGTTGTGGACCATCAATCTAACACGAGCAGATTAATGCAAGGAGTACATGGGAATTTGAAATTCCCTAAGGACCAAGCTCATAAGAGACTAACTCTTTTCAGAAGTGCAGATGAGGTCCAAGAGGCGAACTTGTTTCAAGTTCGTAAGCTCAAGAGGGAAGCAGAAGTCAAGACCCATACATCAGGGCTCACAGGAAGTAAATCGAAGGTCAAGACCTTTTTTGGAATAGGGTCAGACCCAGGGTTCAACACACCAACAAAACCCTAACTACCATCCCTTTCGGCAACACTTGTGAAGCAGATGAAGTCTCACCCGAGGTAGAGGCAAGGGTGGTTGCAGGACTCCAGTGTCTACAACCTTAGCTGGGACACAAATTTGTGACTGTAACACCTTAATAGGGTACTTAAAAGTTATAGCTCAACAATAACCAGTCTTAGTTTACAACGCAGTTAAACCCTTAATTACAGAGCATCGTAGTATTCAACCAGATCTAGCATCTAGCATATTTAAGCACTAAGCACATTCACACAAGTTAGATCCAACATTTACTCTCATTATTAAGCACAAAGCAACAACAAATATACCTATCATTCATCTATATCAAAGCACTAAGCAAATTAACATACAAACACATCAATACATCGCACAAAGTAGAGCAACATAGCATGTATGTGGTTCACCCCCACCCTAGGGCTATGTCCACCAACTCTTCGTCTTCTTTATTAGCTTCTTCAATCAGTTACATTCACGGAGCCACAAAAACCCTACTCTGCAGAGGACAAGAGATCTGCGCACCTCGCTAGATCCTCCTTCCTCGGGCTAGGTTACAGCACTAAGCCTCTTCTCAATCTCTTACACTCGCTTGCACTGAGCTCTGCAAGCCTCATATAGTATGCACAAAAGAAATCTCTAATGAGAAATTAGCACATTCGATCACACAGATTGAACTTCAGCACTTAGCACACTTAACTTAGCACTGCTTACTTACATCGCCTAGCTACTTATTTATACATTACAAAATAGGCCTAAGCATGGGTAAACCCATGGGCCGACATTCCCATACCTGTTACATAATCCTGAATCCCAAAAAGGGCCCTAAAAGGGGCCGAGATCCCGCGATCTCTGCTTCATCTTGCACTCCTCCTTCGACAGCCTGTTGAAGTCCTAAAAATAGGTCAAGCCTGACCAAGGATCCTCAAAACTTGGTCAAGGGCCAACAGGCCCCCAACACTCACTTGTGACTTGTCCTGAGTCACTCTGATCTAGATAATTCTGCCTCAAAAACCTCGAGCTTGGCTTGAGCTGCTTCAACTTGTTGTTGTGCCATGGCCTCCTGTTCAACGAACTCCTGTATAACAACTCCATTGACAGGTCCCTCTAGGCGCTATTATGATGCAGTGACGACTTGCTCCAGTTCTTCTCCTTGGCCTTCGATCTCTGTGAATAGCTGGCAAGCCTTGTCTTGTATAGGTTGGAGCCTCTAAGTCACTTCCATGACTTTTCTCTAAATGTTGTGGACATGTTGTTGAGCACTGCATTGTTCTTGAGATCGCTTCATTCCTTCAACATCTAACAGGGGATTCAAATGCGCATGTATTATTTTTGCTTGATACTTCGCCTCTTGGAGCTGTGACTCGAGTGTCTTTAGTTCTGGATCCTCAGTTAGTTGCTCATACGTCTGGGCAATGCGATCACTCAATTTATTGCATTCCATGGAAAGGGCCTTTATTCTCTCAACCGTGCCTCGAGCAGTTGCATCTCTTTGATCCCTTACATCCTGCGGAGTGTCGGGCACTATGCGGAGCTCTAAGTCAGTTATTCTTTGATGTAGTTGTTGGATAGCTTATGTAAGCTTCTCAAGTGGCATCTGCTAGAGTCGTATCTTTCCACTAGACTAGCACTTCCTTGATGGTTCTCTGACGCAGGCGACGCTCACGCTGATCCAAAACTGCTTCTGGTTGTAGCCAAATGGATCATTCTTCAGCTAACTCGGGAAGGTTGGTTTGAATTTGGCACCTAGTTCCAATCACCTTCTTTAAGCATAAAACATGAAAAAATGGATGTAGCTTCGACTCACTGGGCAAAGCTAACTGATATGTGACTTGTCCCACACGCTTGAGAACTGTATAAGGACCATAAAATTTGGGCGCTAGCTTTTGACAATGCTCGGCCTTGAGGGAAGTTTGCTTGTATGGTTGCAGTCGCAGAAACACCTGATCCCCTTCTACAAATTGACATTTAGAGCGACCTTGATCTTCTTGTTGCTTCATGCGATTTTGTGCCATGACCAAGTTCTCTTTAAGGGTACGAAGAATATCCTCTCGAACTGTAAGTGTTTGGTCAACCGCCTGGACCTTCAAGGTACCTGGTAAATATGAGAGAACTGGAGGTGGCTTCTGTCCATATACCACTTCAAAAGGAGTCATGCAAGTAGTTGTATGGTAGGAAGTGTTCTACCACCATTCGGCTAGGGGTAGTCATTGATCCCACTGATGTTGTTTTTCAGAGGCAAAACACCTCAGATATGTTTCCAAACACTTGTTGACAACTTCCGTTTGACCATCAGTCTGGGGATGATAAGCTGTGTTGAGATGCAATTGGGTGCCCTGTAGCTTAAACAATTCTTGCCAAAAATTGCTTGTGAAAGTTGGCTCACGATCAGAAACAATAGAGTGTGGCATGCCATGAAGCTTGAAGACCTAGTCCATGAAAAGTTGAGCCACTGTGGATGCCATAAATGGGTGTTGAAGAGCGCAGAAATGAGAATACTTGGAAAGGCGATGCACAACCACCATTATGAATGATTTATTCCCTTATTTGGGTAAACCGGTAATAAAGTCCATAGAGATATCCTTCCAAATAGCAGGTGGAATCGGAAGTGGTTGTAGTGTGCCCAGTGATTTGATTGTTTCTCCCTTGTTGCATTGACACACCTCACATTCAGTGACAAAATTACAGCTGTCTTGTTTCATACCATCCCAGAAAAAAGAACGTTTGACCCTGTCATATGTTTTGGTGAACCCTGAGTGCCCCGCTGTGGGTGTAGCATGAAGCTCAGAAAGTACCGTGGATTTAAGATTTTATTGTTTACTTAAATGCAAATGGCCTTTGTATCGAAGCTCATCCTGGAGCCAAGAGTACCCTGGGGGAGTCGGAGCCTTGGTCTGCAATTGTTGGATTAGATGCGAACTTTTGGGATCTTGAAGCCATTCATGTTGCACAGCTTGGAGCCAATCTGGTACAATGAAGGAAAGGGGAAAAAGGGATCCTTCTTATTCATATTTTCGGGACAGTTCATCTGCCACTACATTGTCTTTGCCCTTTTTGTAAATGATCTCATAATCATAACCAAAGAGCTTAGTCACCCATTTTTGTTTCTCCTGGGAGGAAATGCGTTGTTCCAAAAAGTACTTGAGGCTTTGATGGTCGGTCTTAATTTGGAATCGTTTCCCCAAGAGATAAGGGCGCCACAGATCAACGGCATGCAGAATATCCAACATTTCCTTTTCATAAATGGGTTTGCCCAGATTCCTTTTAGACAGTTGTTTGTTGGTGAAGGCCAAAGGTCGACCCTCTTGCATAAGGACAGCGTCAATTCCTTTCCCTAAGGCATCACATTCCAACACAAAGGTCTTTGTGAAATCAAGAAGGGCCAGAACCAGAGTGGTGCACATGGTCGTCTTCAAGGTTTGAAAAGCTTGAGTAGCAGCTGGAGTCCAAGTGAAAGAGTTCTTTTTTAGGAGAGCAGTGAGAGGTGATGCAATCTTTCCGTAGTTCTTAACAAACTTGCGATAATACCATGTTAAGCCCAGAAATCCACACAAGCTTTTGAGAGTCTTTGGGTGCGGCCAGTCTTGCATAGCTTCAATCTTTTTCGGATCCACCTTGACGCCATCCTTGCCAACCAGATGACCCAAGTATTCTACTTATGAGGCACCAAAAGCACATTTAGACTGTTTCAGGAAAAGTTGGTGTTGGGAGAGGAGATGGAGAACTTGATCCACATGAGTAAGATGGTCTGTCCAGGTTTTGTTATAGATCAGGATATTATCGAAGAAAACTAAGACAAAATGACGGAGAAAGGGACGGAAGATATGATTCATGAGACTTTGGAAAGTGGAGGGGGCATTACACAAGCCAAAGGGCATGACCAAAAACTCATAGTGGCCCTCATGAGTGCGAAAGGTCGTCTTGGGAATGTATGCCTCTTTCATATGTATCTGGTGATAGCCCGAGCGAAGATCAAGTTTAGTAAAGAATTGGGTGCCACTTAATTCATCCAGGAGGTCATCAATGGCAGGAATGGGAAATTTGTCTTTAATGGTCAGTTTGTTGAGGGCACGAAAGTCAGGACACATTCTCCAAGAACCTTCTTTCTTCAGGAAATGACTACAGGAGAAGAGTAAGGGCTCGTACTAGGGCACATAACACCTGCATTAAGGAGTTCCTGGAACATTTTCTCAATTTCATTTTTTTTTGAAAAGGGGTGGCGATATGGACGGATATTGGGAGGAAGGCTTCCGGGTACAAGGGGAATGGAATGATCATGAACACCATGGGAAGGAGGGATTCCTTAGGGAGTGGAAAATACCATTTGATGTTTAGAAAGGAGAGCTCGGAGGCCATGCGGCACCGGGGGTGTCTCTGTTGCTTGGATGGCATGGATTGGGCAATGACACCAGAATGACCTTTTTGAGCAGTTTTTCCATGCGAAGGGAACAAATGACCTCAGGTGAACCAGCAGTGATGCCTTGGAACTTATATTGGTGGCCTTCATGGTTTAATTGCATGGTTAATGCCTTAAAATCCATGAGAATGGGACCCAAAGTTATTATCCATTCGACACCCAACACAATGTCACAACCACCCATGTCGATAGAAAACATATGGGATTTTAGGTGGTAGTCACCGATTTGGAGACGCACATTGTCACAGAGCCCTCCACATTTCATGGAAACACCATTGGCAATCATGATTTGGAAATTGTTGACAGCATGGATGTAGAAATGAGTTTCTTTGGCAATGCGGCGATGAATAAAATTATGGGTGCTTCCACTAAGTTGGTAAAAGGCAAGTAAACCCCCTGAGTATGATTAAATGAATAGATGAGTACGTTTAATTGAATAGGCTTGGTTGAAGCCATGATTAAGAAAAGGCAGTGAGGCCTTAGAGATAACTCGACTGGGCTGAAAAGTCCCAGGCGGTGTAAAAAAGAGTTGGAATAAGGGGAGAGTCCTCAATTCTTTCCTTGTTGAGTATTATGTTTTATCTTGGATGAGAAAGTTGGTACGGTAATGAAAGTAAAAAGGTTTTGACGCCATAGTGATAAGGATTGTATTGTTGAAGATATAATCGAAATGTGTTGGTGTAGCACTTGTGGAAACATTTGAGGATAATGTGATGAAGTGCATAAATATATGCTAGGACATTTTGAAGATGTTTTATGAATTCGAATGTTATGATACATGCATTTGGTTTAATATTAAAACTAATGTAATTGTGACTATGATGATGCATACTATGTATAGAAAGGAATTGGATCTATTGAGGAAGACAGTTGCCAATGATGGGCAATCTCAAGCAAAGGATGACCAGGAGAAGGCTGCAGTTGAAATATTGTTGACAGGGTTGTAAAAGTCCCCATAAAGCACCGTTGATGAGGTAAAAATCAGAAAGAGTGTGCTAGCAGCCAAGAACCGGTATAAATATATTCGTGCCTATGTCGCACAAGGTATTAAAGGATTTGGTAAGAACCCCTTCTGAAATATTTTATTGTCTTAGTGTTATGCATGAACTTTTGAAAGGCAGTTGTATGCCTTCGGTACCCAAGTAAGGTATGATTCAAGAAGGAGAACCTGAATGATAGAGGTATGAACCTTTGGTAGTAAACATTATTTGTAACTCTTGGAAGAATTCATGAACTGATATTTCATGAATGCATTGACCAATCAAGGAATGCTTAAAGGCATTCATGTGAAACTTTTGAGTTCATGTGTACTAATTTGGGATCGTGATCGGCCTATAGCAGGCAGTATGGTCTTGTTGTAAGAATGAAAGAAAATGAATAAGCCATATGAGGAAAAGGTTGGTTAAATTCCAACACACCATGGCCAAGAATCGTTCATAAAGTGTGACGAAATTGAAAACAACGCAAGAGTACATTGGGTATGAATGTGGCCATGAATAATTGACACATTTGTTAAAATCCTTTGAAATGTTGAATTACGTTTTGAAAGGGTTGGTATGTTGAAATGAGGCATAGGAAAGGAATGGGATTCCCTTTTTATGTTTATATAGATGTGATAAACTGTTAGTATGCATGGTTTTGAATATAGATATATATACATGGATGCATGAGAGACTAACAATTTGTTTGGTTGTGTAAAGAATGAATTGAAGGGAGGAAATGGGTCTTGGATATGGCAGTATTATAAGTCGATAAGGAAGACCAATTGCCTACTGAGCCAAACTGCAAGGAATGGTATTTCTTTTTTGAGAAAGTGAATTTGATTGTTAGTATGCACAATTCTGAAATTTTTTGTGATGACGTTGTAAAGGTGCAATAAAAATGTATGTGCATGGAAAAGCTAACAATTTGTTTGGCTGATTGAAGTTGAAAGTGCAGGAAGCAAAGGGGTCTAAGATATGGAAGCATTGTAAGCCCATGAGGAAGACCAGTTTCCTGCTGAGCCAAACCGCTATGGGAAGGAAAGTCCCATAATTATGAATCTGGTTCCTGTGCGGAACAAATATGGAAATAAAATGTGGAATTGGAAATCTGTAGGTGACAGATTTACAAGGAAATTCTGAATTTAAAATTTATGATGATGTCTCATGAATTTCTATATACCTATGATACAGGTGAAAGGAAAAGATCTGTGAAGAGTGCAGAGATGAGAGACTGAACTCTTGGGTTCAAGGAAGAACTGTGAAAAAGAGTATAATCTGATCGCATGAAATAGAGACTAACAATTTGTTTGGCTGTGTAAAGAATGGATTACCGGGAGAAGGAGGTTAACCTTCGTCCCTATCTATTACGGTATCGGGAGAAGGAGAGTAACCTTCGTCCCTATCTATTACGGTATGGGGAGAAGGAGAGTAACCTTCACCCCTATCTATTACGGTGTCGAGAAAAGGAGAGTAACATTCATCCCTATCTATTACAGTGTCAGGAGAAGGAGAGTAACCTTCATCCTTATATATTACGGTGTTAGGAGAAGGAGAGTAACCTTTGTCCCTAACTTTCGCTGAGTCGGAAGGCTATCAAGCTATAAAAGCATGAAAAATGGGTATTTTTGAGCCATGAGAACCCCGTGGTAAGCCATGATCACCTAGAATATGTTATGTTGAGGTAACACAAGCCAGAGGGACGCCTCAAAAGAGAAAATTTGAGGGACGCCTCAATTGTAAGACTCGATAGAGTCTCTGGAATTCTTTATGTGCGAGAAAACCTTGGCAAGGCAAGATGGATCACCCGAGGGACTGTATAGCAGAGAAGGGGATTCCTGAGCCTGGGCCTGGAGGGTGAGTGACCGCAAGGAAGAGGAGACCTTAATAGTTCTTGTAAACTATTGATTGGGATCATGCACACGATGGGTAGTTATTCTTGTGCAAGAAAACCTTGGCAAGGGAGGATGGATCACCCGAGGGACTGTATAGCAGAGAACGATATGCCTGAGCCTGGGCCTGGAGGGTGAGTGACTACAAGGAAGATGAAACCTTGATAGTTCTTGTAAACTATTGATGGGGATCATGCACCCAATGGGTATGTCAAGAAAAACAATGAGGCCTGGATAACAAAACAACCATGTGGATACAAATCCACAAACTGCACAGATAATTATTGTGCTAAGATTATGAAATTTCCCTAGAAATTTTATGCAATGTTTTCGCATAAGACTATGATTAACGTGCTTGTTGTCCAAGAATTAATGAAAGCAGGTGACCAAGATTAAAGGTATGAAAAAGGACCTGACCGAGGAAGAAGGATCAAGATTTCTGAAATAGCTGAATGAGAAAGGCATGTAGGTGTTTTTGAGAAAGAACACTGAAGATGGTGTTCCTTTAAGGGGAAGGGAATTGTAGCACCCCTGTTTCCCCCATATTGTAATAAATCATAAAATAGGATTACCATGCTAAGGCACGTGGACAATGTAAATGTATTATTGTTAAACTGCCCATAACTGACTGTTGGGGGGTGAAGCCTTGAAGTACGAGCCATGATATCTCTAGAGGAAAGAAATGAGTTAATAAAGAAAGGGCCAGTGGTTGAATCATCAACCACCCCCATGAATGGAAGCATGGTCTAGCTACAGGATGTTAGCTCGAAGTACCACAGAGACTTGCAGACCCAAGCTTCCTTCTGACAGAAGGAATAAGACAGGTCGAAAACCTTCCAGAGGAGGGAAGGTAAGCTACATACAGAGACAACAAGAGAGGAGACACGGTACGAGAGCACAAGCTCGTAAGGGAGATGTTCGAACCCAAAGGAAGTGCCGAGAACACGGCCTGAAGGACCCGAACGTGAGTTTGATGTTGAGGAAGCATATAATAAACCTCGCAGGGTCGTTGTGACAGAGAGAGATTCCCTGAGAGATGGCGTAAATTCCCTAGTGATATCATGGCTTGGCATGGGGGTGGCCAGAGTGCTAAGAATGAATGCCTCTGATCTTATGGTTGGGTGGAAATGTGCACACCCATAGTCAGTTGGTTGGATGCAACTTGTAATACATAAGTATTCTCATACCCTGTGAAATTAAGTTGTAATTATGTAATGAAATGGGATATACTGTGAATGACCCAGGGATGTGTATGTTTTCTTAATGGTTATATTGTATCTCTTTATTCTTGTTTAAATTGTGTATTTAAGCAAGTATGGATTGGACATGTTTTGTATTCGTAAATTCTTGCGCCATGTGTTGGCTTAAGCTAGAGCCACGAACTGCGAATTCATCGACCGTGGGCATAGTTTCATGTATGCATGTCAACCCTCCTAGTCATTCAGAGTCCCTTGAAGGACGAAATATGTTAAGATCAGGAGAGGTAGTGAAGATATGCATAGGCTCTCTGCGAGGCAAGCAGAGACCGAGAACCACTTAAGTTCTAGACTTGATGAAGGAGCGCAAGAGTTGTGCAGAACACCCTTCTAAGTGTTAAGTTCAGGAGAAAGAGCGCAACGCTCTTAAATCCTTCATAGCTAATGAAGTTGAGGAAGGATAGTGAGATTCAAGTATCAAAAGGGAATATCCTTTCATTTGGAAGACAAACGGACAAGATATTTCAGGAGGATACAAGGTCTATCGCGACCGCTAGATTGGAAGAAGGAGAGCAGGTGTTAATGCCTCGACTCCTCAGTCTTTGCAAGAACTATGAATGTTGGTAATCAGTGTGAAGGGGATGGATCCTCTGAAACCCGAAGTCGTGATGCGATATGGACCGTAGATCCAAGGATTTATCAGGACCCACCTTAACCATCGGATCTGTGAGTGTGGAGTTCACGCAACGAGAGAATCACACGTTGGTGCGATAAAACTTCCAAAACCCGAAGTTGCGATGTGATCTGGACCATTGGATTGAGGAAGGTTGTGGACCGTCAATCCAACACGAGCAGATTAATGTAAGGAGTACATGTGAATTCAAAATTCCCTAAGGACCAAGCTCATACGAGACTAACTCTTTTCAGAAGTGCAGATGAGGTCCAAGAGGCGAAATTGTTTCAAGTTCGTAATCTCGGGAGGGAAGTAGAAGTCGAGACCGATACAACAAGGCTCACATGAAGTAAATCGAAGGTCAAGACCTTTGTTGGCACAGGGGCAGACCCAGGGTTCAACGCACCAACAAAACCCTAACTACCGGCCCTTTCGGCAACACCTGTGAAGTAGATGAACTCTCACCCAAGTTAGAGGCAGGGGTGGTTGCAGGACTCCAGTGTCTGCAACCTTAGCTGGGACACAGATCTGTGACTGTAACACCTTAATAGGGTACTTAGAAGTTATAGCTCACCAATAACCAGTCTTAGTTTACAACGTAGTTAAACCCTTAATTACAGAGCATCGTAGTATTCAACCAGATCTAGCATCTATCATATTTAAGCACTAAGCACATTCACACAAGTCAAATCCATCATTTACTCTCATTATTAAGCACAAAGCAACAACAGATATACCTATCATTCATCTATATCAAAGCACTAAGAAAATTAACATATAAACACATCAATACATCACATAAAGCAGAGAAACATAGCATGTATGTGGTTCACCCCCACCCTAGGGCTATGTCCACCAACTCTTCGTCTTCTTTATTAGCTTCTTCAATTAGTTACATGCACGGAGCCACAAAAACCCTACTCCGCAGAGGACAGGAGATCTGCGCACCTCGCTAGATCCTCCTTCCCTAGGCTAGGTTACATCACTAAGCCTCTTCTCAATCTCTTACACTCGCTTGCACTGAGCTCTGCAAGCCTCATATAGTATGCACAAAAGCAATCTCTACTCAACACTTAGCACTTTCGATCACACAGATCGAACTTCAGCACTTAGCACACTTAACTTAGCACTGCTTACTTACATCACCTAGCTACTTATTTATACATTACAAAACAGGCCTAAGCATGGGTAAACCCATGGGTCGACATTCCCATACCTGTTACATAATCCTGAATCCCAAAAAGGGCCCTAAAAGGGGTCGAGATCCCGCGATCTCTGCTTCATCTTGCGCTCCACCTTCGACAACCTGTTGAAGTCCCAAAAATAGGTCAATCCTGACCAAGGATCCTCAAAACTTGGTCAAGGGCCAACATGCCCCCAACACTCACCTGTGACTTGTCCTGAGTCACTCTGATCTAGATAATTCTGCCTCAAAAACCTCGATATTGGCTTGAGCTTCTTCAACTTGTTGTTGTGCCATGGCCTCTTGTTCAATGAACTCCTGGATAACAGCTTCATTGACAGGTCCCTCTAGGTGCTATTATGTTGCGATGACGACTTGCTCCAGTTCTTCTCCTTGGCCTTCGATCTCTGTGAATATCTGGCAAGCCTTGTCCTATATAGGTTGGAGCCTTTGGGTCACTTCCATGACTCTGCTTTGAATGGTGTGGACCTACTGTTGAGCACTTCGCTATTCTTGGGATCGCTTCATTCTTTCAACAGCTAACAAGGGCTTCAACTGTGCATGTATTATTTTTGCTTGATACTTCGCCTCTTGGAGCTGTGACTTCAGTGTCTTTACTTCTGGATTCTCAGTGAGTCGCTCATATGTATGGGTACTGCGATCACTCAATTGCTTGCATTCCATGGCAAGGGCCTTTATTCTCTCAACTATGCCTCTTTCAGTTACATCTCTTTGATCTCTTACATCTTGCGGAGTGTCGGGCACTGTGCGGAGCTCTAAGTCAGTTATTCTTTGATGTAGTTGTTGGATAGCTTATGTGAGATTCTCTACTTGATGTGTGACTCGATCTTCTGCCTGTGGCTCTAAGCCTGTCACAGAGAAAAGTGATTTATTGACTGTTTCTTTCTCTTCGAGTTGCTTTATGAGCAATTGTTCATTTTCTTGCTGCATTTGCATTTTCTCCTCTTCCAATTTTGCCAGGAGAGCAACCTTCTCCTGCTCTACAACTCGGCGTTGTTCTATGAGTACTCCTTGCACTTACTTCAAGGCCTGGGTGGCTTGTTCTGTTTCTTCTTGTGCTCGATGAAGGTGAGTCTCGGTTGCATCTGCTAGTCGGCGGAGTTGGGATGGCTCATCTCCCAACTCTGTTTCTCCCGATGGCAAGGGCATAGTGGACACTGCGTGACTGAATTGAAGGGCATGTTGTACCCCTCAGAGTTTGACCTCAATTCTATCGTACATTTCCTCCTTCTTGGATTCTTGTTTCTCCATGATTTCCTATGAAGCGTCATTTAGGGTTGCTATGATGAAGTCAAAATTCATCGATAGTGAGTAGAGTTTGCATCTTGGTCACGGTGGCTCTAGATTTATTCCGGGAAGAAGGTTTCGGGGGAGAAAGCTTCCTCTTCTTCAGGGGATCGGTCTCATCTCTAGGCAATGTTAGCAGTGTTACTTCGCCTTGTTTATGTTCATCTCCTTTTCCATTTATCTCTTCTACTTCGTCATCACCCCCTTGGTCAGGGGATACTGAAGCAGTCTTGCATGAGGCACTGCTTAAGTCTTGCACTTATTCGGTTTATTCCTTCTGTTGTGTTCGGGTGTATCATGTTCTTTGTGCATGGTCTCTGGGATGTCAGGGCCAGACATCTCTACAGGGTCTACGTGAATAAGGAGGTATGATGGCCAGTCCTTAGTGATCTCCTCAAGGTTCTCTTTCCTAAGCTTGTAGTACGACTGAAGCTCCTCTTTATGCTCGTCTTATTGCATTGTAATGTAGATGAAGTGTCAATCTGCGTGGAACTTCATCAGGGGTCGGAACCTCTGTAGGGTGTTCGGAGTCATGCGAGGTTCATCTTATATGGCTCTCTTCAGCTGGAGGTAATATGTGTGAAAAACAACATTCGACTACCATTGTTTTCTCATATCGCTCGAGTACTAGAGCATGGTTAACTTCGCAGCAAGCGGCTCGAATGGCTCGATGTCTGGGAAGGTCACACCTTTTGGCATTTCCCAAGAAACAAATGCGATGAGGATTAGGAGCCAGCTAAAATGGAATTCATAGCCATGATCCTGTGCTTCGCAACAGTCCAATTCAAGTTGATTAACTAGGTACTTCGCCAGTTCATCTATAGACCTTCCACGCACTTCCCCGTGAGGTCAACGATAAATCCTGTGACCTACATGGGTTAGTTCTTTCGTACTAGCTTTCCTACAATTAACTGACATGCTAGGCACATTGCACCATTCTGGATGGAATCTACCTTGTAGCCTCACATCCCCTTCTCAACATCATCGTATGTATCCTTGATCTTCTGTGTTAGTGCGCGATCTGTGGCCTTTCTTGGATAGAAGTCCTGTGGATCAGGTCCTTGCATACTCAATCTTGTGATCCTATGGATCAACGTCGGATCGACTATGATACAGCGGTCGAGCCATAAGTAGTTGCCATAGTAACATGAAAGTAGTAGCTTGACACAGGTGTTAACTTCCTGGTGCCTTCCGAAGTGTGGGATTTTCATTACATTTAGTAGGGTGGACTACGCGAGATTCATCATCCACAACTGAGGGATTATCTTTGAATTCTTCCCCTTCGTCCTGGTCAAGTATTTGTACGGGGCGAGCATGCTATGGTTCTTGTGATCTCCAAGGTTGAAGTCATTGAACTTCGACGCTGCGTTATTGTCCTGCTGTGCTCTTATGGCGCATATCCCCTTCGGGGGGTACGCAATAACCATGGTGTACTCAAAATCTCTTGGCACACTATCCGGACTCACCGTGCCGGCCAGAGGCGGGATATAATCAGGCAATATGGTCAGTATCAGCTTCGCATTTTCTAGGTCATCTTTGTGCTTGGTTCTCTTCTCTGTGCAAGATACCAAATATAATAAATATGCAGAACGTAAATAAAATGCTAGAAATGGCAGAATAACAGTAATATATCCAGCATAATCTCTACAATAACACAGAAATGATATAAGAACAACAACAAAAATAACTCTTTGATTCAGAAAGCAATTGTTCACAGGCCTCTTCAAGGGGGCAACCTCCAATCGAGCAGCGCTCTGTTACAATAATCTCCAAGCTAGGGTTTTCATACCCTCGACCCTTATTTATACTAAATATGTCTATCAAGAGAAACATCTAGAGGAAGATCCTTCTAGAAGCGGAAGCTTCTATTAGGTCTTCTTACATCCGCCTTATTCTATTTTATTGAAAGGCCTTATTAATATTGACCTTTATTACCTCCGAATATATTGATCTACCTATGTGCGGGTTAGGACCCTAACATGTCTTCCCCCTTAAAAACAACCTTGTCCTCAAGGCTTGAGATGTGGAAACTACTGCAGAATGGTAGTTGGTTCCCAAGTGGCATCTGCTAGAGTTGTATCTTTCCACTGGACTAGCACTTCCTTGATGGTTCTCTGACGCAGGCAACGCTCACGTTGGTCCAAAACTGTTTCTGGTTGTAGCCAAATGGATCCTTCTTCAACTAACTCGGGAAGGTTGGTTTGAATTTGGCATCTAGTTCTGATCACCTTCTTTAAGCATGAAACATGAAAAACTAGATGTAGCTTCGACTGACTGGGCAGAGCTAACTAATATGCGACTTGTCCCACACACTTGAGAACTGTATAAGGACCATAAAATTTGGGTGCTAGCTTCTGACAATGCTCGGCCTTGAGGGAAGTTTTCTTGTATGGTTGCAGTGGCAGAAACACCTGATCCCCTTCTGCAAATTGACATTCAAAGTGACCTTGATCTGCTTGTTGCTTCATGCAATTTTGTGCCATGACCAAGTTCTTTTTAAGGGTACGAAGAATATCCTCTCGAATTGTAAGTGTTTGGTCAACCACCTGGACCTTAGAGGTACCCAGTAAGTATGAGAGAACTGAAGGTGACTTCTGTCCATATATCGCTTCAAAAGGAGTCATGCGAGTAGTTGTATGGTAGGAAGTGTTGTACCACCATTCGGCTAGGGGTAGCCATTGAGCCCACTGATGTTGTTTTTCAGAGGCAAAACACCTCAGATATGTTTCCAAACACTTGTTGACAACTTTCATTTGACCATTAGTCTGGGTATGATAAGTTGTGTTGAGATGCAATTGGGTGCCCTGTAGCTTAAACAGTTCTTGCCAAAAATTGCTGGTGAAAGTTGGGTCATGATCAGAAACAATAGAGTGTGGCATGCCATGAATCTTGAAGGCCTGGTCCATGAAAAGTTGAGCCACCGTGGATGCAGTAAATGGGTGTTGAAGAGAGAAGAAATGAGAATACTTGGAAAGGCGATCCACAACCACCATTATGACTAATTTATTCCTTGATTTAGGTAATCCAATTATAAAGTCCATAGAGATATCCTTCCAAATAGCAGGTGGAATCGGAAGCGGTTGTAGTGTGCCCGGAGATTTGACTGTTTCTCCCTTGTTGTGTTGACACACCTCACATTCAGCGACAAAATTATGGATGTCCTGTTTCATACCATCCCAGAAAAAAGAACGTTTGACCCTGTCATATGTTTTGGTGAACCCTGAGTGCCCCGTTGTGGGTGTAGCTTGAAGCTCAGAAGGTACCGTGGATTTAATATTTGATTGTTTAATTAAATAGAAATGAACTTTGTATCGAAGCTCATCTTGGAGCCAAGAGTACCTTGGGGGAGCCGGAGCCTTGGTCTGCAATTCTTGGATCAGATGCGAACTTTTGGTATCTTGAAGCCATTCCTGGTGCACAGCTTGGAGCCAATCTGGTACAATGAAGGAAAGGGAAAAAAGGGATCCTTCTTCTTCATATTTTCGGGACAGTGCATCCACCACTACATTGTCTTTGCCCTTCTTGTAAATGATCTCATAATCATAACCAAAGAGCTTAGTCACCCATTTTTGTTGCTCCTGGGAGGAAATGCGTTGTTCCAGAAATTACTTGAGGCTTTGATGGTCAGTCTTAATTTGGAAGCGTTGCCCCAAGAGATAAGGGCGCCACAGATCAACGACATGAAGAATAGCCAACATTTCCTTTTCATAAATGGGTTTTCCCAGATTCCTTTCAGACAATTGCTTGTTGGTGAAGGCCAAAGGTCGACCCTCTTGCATAAGGACAACGCTAATTCCTTTCCCTGAGGCATCACATTCCAACACAAAAGTCTTTGTGAAATCAGGAAGGGCCAGAACCGGAGTGGTGCACATGGTCGTCTTCAAGGTTTGAAAAGCTTGAGCAGTGGCTGTAGTCCAAGTGAAAGAGTTATTTTTTAGGAGAGCAGTGAGAGGTGGTGCAATTTTTCTGTAGTTCTTAACAAACTTGCGATAATACCCTGTTAAGCCCAGAAATCCACAGAAGCTTTTGAGAGTCTTTGGGTGCATCCAGTCTTGCATAGCTTCAATCTTTTTTGGATCCACCCTGACGCCATCCTTGCTAAGCAGATGACCCAAGTATTCTACTTTTGAGGCACCAAAAGCACATTTATACTGTTTCAGGAAAAGTTGGTGCTGGGAGAGGAGATGAAGAACTTGATCCACATGAGTAAGATGGTATGTCCAGGTTTTGCTATAGATGAGGATATCATCAAATAAAACTAAGAAAAAATGACAGAGAAAGGGACGGAAGACATGATTCATGAGGCATTGGAAGGTGGAGGGGGCATTACACAAGCCAAAGGGCATGACCAAAAACTCATAGTGGCCCTCATGAGTGCGAAAGGTCATCTTGGGAATGTCTCCTTCTTTCATACGTATCTGGTGATAGACCGAACAAAGATCAAGTTTAGTAAAGAATTGGGTGCCACTCAATTCATCCAGGAGGTCATCAATGACAGGAATAGGAAATTTGTCTTTAATGGTCAGTTTGTTGAGGGCACGGAAGTCAGGACACATTCTCCAAGAACCTTCTTTCTTCAGGACCATGACTACAGGAGAAGAGTAAGGGCTCGTACTAGGGTGGATAACCCCTGCATTAAGGAGTTCCTGGACCATTTTCTCAATTTCATTTTTTGTGAAAAGGGGTGGCGATATGGACGGATATTGGGAGGAAGGCTTTCGAGTACAAGGGGAATGGAATGATCATGAACACCGCAGGAAGGAGGGAGTCCTTGGGGAGTGGAAAATACCATTTGATGTTTAGAAAGGAGATCTTGGAGGTCATGTGGCACCGGGGGTGTCTCTATTGCTTGGATGGCATGGAGTTGGGGAATGACACCAAAATGACCTTTTTTGAGTAGTTTTTCCATGCAATGGGAACTAATGACCTCAATTGAACCAATAATGATGCCTTGGAATTTATATTGGTGGCCTTCCTGGTCGAATTGCATGGTTAATGCCTTAAAATCCATGAGAATAGGACCCAAAGTTCTTAGCCAGTCGGCACCCAACACAATGTCACAACCACCCATGTCGATAGCAAACATATGGGATTTTAGGTGGTAGTCACCGATTTGGAGACGCACATTTTCATAGAGCCCTCCACATTTCATGGAACCACCATTGGCAATCATGATTTGGAAATTGTTGACAGCATGGATGTAGCAATGAGTTTCTTGGGCAATGCGGCGATGAATAAAATTATGGGTGCTTCCACTATCAACCAGAATGATGACCTTCTGATGCTTGATGTAACCGATTAACTTGAGGGTTTGGGGAGTGGAAAAGCCAGTGAGAGCATTGAGGGAAAATACGTGTTCTACTTCGGGAGGGTCTGAGGGAGGGGTTACATGTTCTACTCAGACACAAGGGGAGTTTCAACATCCTCTTCCGAAATATCCTCAGAGATGGCCATAAAAATATTTTGTTCCTTACACTTGTGGCCCGAGAAATATTTGTCATCACAATTATAACAAAGGCCTTTCAGTTGGCGTTCATCCATTTCAACCCTGGTCAATTTTTGGATCTTTAATGGGGCGGAGGGAGTAGTGGGAGTGACGGGTTTAGGGCGAGGGATAAAGGAGGGTTTTCGGTTTTGAGATGATACAACCTGTTGTGCTTCTTTAGCTCTTTTAGTAGCCTCCACCCAA
>ML781968.1:1693040-1711222 GCA_009831015.1 Picea engelmannii | reverse complement strand
AAGATACCAGATATAATAAATATGCAGAACATAAATAAAATGCTAGAAATGGTAGAATAACAATAATATATCCAACATAATCTCCACAATAACACATAAATGATATAAGAACAACAACAGAAATAACACTTTGATTCAGAAAGAAATTGTTCATAGGGCTCTTCGAGGGGGCAACCTCCAATCGAGCAGCGCTTTGTTACAATAATCTCCAAGCTAGGGTTTTCATACCCTCGACCCTTATTTATACTAAATATGTCTATCAAGAGAAGCATCTAGAGGAAGATCCTTCTAGAAGTGGAAGCTTCTATTAGGTCTTCTTACATCCGCCTTATTCTATTTTATTGAAAGGCCTTATTAATATTGACCTTTATTACATCCGAATATATTGATCTACCTATGTGCGGGTTAGGACCCTAACACTCTGCTATTGGTCAGGATGGCCTAGATCCACGAGGAATCAACAGAGAGGCTTGCACTCCTCTCATCGACAACGCTTGTACACCCACAGACATTACTCTTTCATACGTTACTCTTTCATTCATGAGGTCAATGAGTACCTCCTTCACAGACTCTTCGACTACGCTAAGTTCTTTGGACATACGCGCTCGTGGTCGAATTTCTCGGGTTGGAAGAATAACTAGTCAATGCAACAGGATGAATGGTGATAGCGCGATGATCATTGTGTGGAATCAACTAATATGTGGGCTCATATTCACGGTTAGAAAAAGTGTTCTCGGTGCAAGGTTCGACGAAATAATAAATAACGAAGCAACGGATCTCTCCAACAGGCGAGAAGTCTCCATTAAATCAGTTTTGTCTGTTATGGCGCGGTCCCAACGGTCTGATGGTGAGTTATCTGACCATAAATGCCTTTCTACCCATTCGAGGGGTCGGTCTAACGATTATACTGTTCCTAATGACTATATTTCTTCGCTATGGTGAAGTGCCATGTGACGATGTTCTGATATCCCGACGAAGTTCCTCTTTTGTAAATTTTCCCTTTGCGAAGTTCCCTCTGGACCCTTTTGTAACTTTTCTATCTTTGCTCTCTTTTTGCTAAGCTTTCGAGCCTTCTTTCTGGTGAGCTTCATATCGTTATTCCTCTTTCCATTTTGATTCTTGTCTTCTTTTGGCATAGTAACTTCGCGTTGTTGAGATTCTTTCCTAAGATTCAAGGGTAATACTTCTTCTCTATCTGGGATAGGTACTTCAGTCTTCTGCAAATCTTCTTGTGTTCTTGCAACTTCGACATCCAAGTCTCTGGTCCTAAGTAGTTTCGATCTGTTCTCTTGTTCTTCAATCAGATGTACGATCCTCCTAGTCATGAAATCTTTCAACTCTTGCTTCTTCTGCTCTAAGACTTCTTCTTCCTTCCTTCTGGCATGATCTATTTCATTCCAAGGTTTTCCTAGTAACATAGCAAATGGGGCGTTGTTCTCAATAAATTTAAAAACCTCAAATTCTTCCTCTGTCGAAGTTCCATGAGCACTCATAGATATCTGGGTAATTCTTCCACATAGGGTTATCAGTTTTCCTCTGAATAATCTTATTCCTCTCAATGAAGGAATCATAGCAAGCTCCCCTAAAAGTTACCAAGTTCTTTTTGTCATGATATTCACCTGTGTTTCCTCATCCAGAACACAGTCAATGTCGAAGTCTCCTATTCTTGCTTCAATGCACTCTTTTTCTTTGAAGATCCCTGATAAGTTGATATGTCGGTGGTCATTCAGGGTTTCTTTCAGCTGTAGCGATACTTCCTCTTATTCTTTCTGGGGTTCTGTCATAATCTCAGTTTTCGGATCTGCCTTAGGGTTTTCTTGGTTCATATTCATTCTTTCAACCTTAGCACTCATTCTAGAACAATCCAATACTTCATGGTCCATATCTCTACAGCAAAGACAACGAGATCTTCTACCAGGGCATTCCTTATCCAAATGTCTCGGTCTTCTGCAACTGTAACAAAGGGTTAATCCTCATTTTCTTTTAAATGATCATGAACCTTTCATGTACTGCGCACTAGGATCATAGTAGCTAACCTACAAAAAATTCTTTCTAGAATCCTGCATCCATTTGTTAGTCCAAACATTCTCTCTATGCATAGGTATAACATATATTTCACTATTCTTATCAGATCTACTCATATCAAATCTTCTTTCATCTATCAGTGCCCTAGTTTTCAAGCTAGGACAAATCTTATCAAACATACTTAGATCCATACTTTAGAAACAAAAATTTCCACTAATCTTATCTTCAGCAGAGCGCAAAGCTTCTAGATCTAAAAATTTTCACTATTCTTACCTTTATCAGATCACAGAACTTGCAGATCTTACCTCTTTAAGAACAAATTCTCACTTTTACCTTTTCTCAGAGCACAAAGCTTTCAGATCTTACCTATTTTCTTCAAATCTGACTCCTTTTCATAGCACAAAGCTTCACATATCGAGTAGAATACTGTGCACTAGAGTGACAAATCTATGCACAAAGCTTTCACAATTTCAGGTCGGATCTTCGCACAAAGCTTCTCATTCCTTAGTTCCCAACAATCACAGTTTCAGTCCTGGCAATGGAAGCATTTGTTGGCACAGGGGCAGACCCAAGGTTCAACGCTACAACATCGCACCAACAAAACCCTAACTACCGGCCCTTTCGGCAACACCTACGAAGCAGATGAAGTCTCACCCGAGGTAGAGGCAGGGGTGGTTTCAGGACTCCAATGTTTGGAACCTTAGCTAGGACACAGATCGGTGACTGTAACACCTTAACAGGGCACTTAGCAGTTATAGTTCACCAATAACCAATCTTAGTTTACAGCGCAATTAAACTCTTAATTACAGAGCATCGCAGTATTCAACCAGATCTAGCATCTAGCAAATTTAAGCACTAAGCACATTCACACAAGTCAGATCCAACATTTACTCTCATTATTAAGCACAAAGAAACAACAGATCTACCTATCATTCATCTATATCAATATCAAAGCACTAATAAAATTAACATATAAACACATCAATACATCGCACAAAGCAGAGCAACACAGCATGTACGTGGTTCACCCCCACCCTAGGGCTACGTCCACCAACTCTTCGTCTTCTTTATTAGCTTCTTCAATCGGTTACATGCACGGAGCCACAAAAACCCTACTCCGTAGAGGATAGGAGATCTGCAAACCTCGCTAGATCCTCCTTCCCCGGGCTAGGTTACAGCAGTAAGCCTCTTCTCAATCTCTTACACTCGCTTACAATGAGCTCTGCAAGCCTCATACAGTATGCACAAAATCAATCTATACTCAACACTTATCACTTTCAATCACACAGATCGAACTTCAGCACTTAGCACACTTAACTTAGCACCGCTTACTTACATCACCTAGCTAGTTATTTATACATTACAAAATAGGCCTAAGCATGGGTAAACCCATGGGCTGACATTCCCATACCCTTTACATAATCATGAATCCAAAAAGGGCCCTAAAAGGGGTTGAGATCCCGTGATCTCCGCTTCGTCTTGCGCTCCGCCTTCGACAGCCTGTCCGCCACAGGATAAAGTGTAACTCCATAAATAGGTCATCCTAATGTATGGACTAGGGGAATGGGATAGATGAATGGGAGATAAGATGTAAAAGTGATATAATGATGGGAGCGGATGATGGCTCTTCAAAATCCGCTTGGTAGCTAACCAAAACCTATGGGTACAAGCTTGCTAGGGTACCTCGTTAATCCCCCCAACCATGGTCAAGTGGGTTAGTGTAAGATCCAAGCAGTTGTCAGAAATGAAAGGAATCTGATGCATATATCTGAAAGTTATAATGATCAAACATGACACATACCATGATACCTGGACCAATTACCTCATGGAGAAAGAGTCTTCTCTGATGCAAGTCCAAACCGAAGGTGATGGATGATGATGCTGCTGACAGGACAGGTCTGATGAAGAAGAAGAAAGATGGGCCAAACAGGGCCATGCTCAGGTCAATCCTGCTCTCGGTACTCCATGTCTAGGACCTGTGGGCCTCGAGACATGATCTCCTAGTTATCCCATGAAATCGGGGATAACATCTAGCTCCAACTCGGGGACATGTGCTCACCATAGAGTGCATGAGAACCTCGACATCTCTAGCATAAACCTTCAGACCTACTCACACTCGAAAAGGGTATCAGTAACAAAGGTGGGGTGGTATTGCCACCCCACAAATATAATATATATATGTGACTGAAATAAAACAATCAATATACATGTGAGGAAACAAAGTAACATGAGATGCAAATGGTATAATACACGGAAAAATGCCTACCTACCTATACTTACCTGTGCCGTCATGTCCCACCACCTTGGTGGGGTTTGAGGAGGCGTCCGCTAATGGGTAATGGGCGCCTTCTTCCTTCTAAAGTGGACAAATAGTACGAGTTATCAACTGATTCCATTCCGACTTTGAAAGGTCCGAGCCATGATTGCGTACTTCCTTTCACATTAGTTGGCTCTCCTTTCTGAGTATCCCACATCCATACCAAATCTCCCTCCTTGTATTTCCTGATCTTGTGTTTGGTTGTTCCTTGAACAACCCTAGTGTACTGTACTAAGGGAGGTGGGTGGGCTTCTGGTGTAAAAACTTCTTGTTGGGATGGATGAATTTGCACGTCCTCTTCATCCTTTTTTCTTTTTAATATCTTGACCGTCCCAACCTCTTTGTTCTAAAATTCATCTAGGAGTTGTTGGTATTCTTCTTTCTTGAGCCATTCAATCTGGTCAAACTCTTCCTCTGATGCAAAGGGCATATCTTCCAGAGAATATTCTTGAAGAGTTTGTATCACATCTTTCTACGCTTCATTTATGGGAGGGAAGACATCTTGCACGTGATTTCCGGTTAGCGACACATTGAGTAAACGTCCAGTTGTCCCATATTTCAAAGGTAATCACAAAAAGGTGAGATCCATTTCAAGGAACCCGCCTATCATTGCACCAAACTTCCTAGACAACAACATTCCTCACACGTCTGGGACATCAACCACTATAATATCTATGTGGACTGTCTTCTCAGGGAATTCTTTCAATTGTACTTCGACATTTTCAACCACACCATGTGTGGGTATTGCTTTAGATTCAAAACCACACACATTCGTGTAAGGCCTAGTGACCTTCAAGCCCATTTGTTGCATGACTTTAAGAGACATCATATTTGCACCAGCACCCGTATCTAGCATGCAATTGTTAAGGTATTTGTTGTTTATCATTAGAGTCATGAAGAACGGGGGGTTTTCACATATTGGATTCTGAAGTGAACAGCCTGCAACATAATTGGGGGGTCCATAGGCTCAGTTGTTCTGGAAAAGAAGGTATTAAAGCGTTCTTTTATAGAGGGGATCTTAATTGCTTCTTTTAAGGGAATGCTCACTTTCATATTTGACAAAGCTCCTTCAAAGTCAAAATCAAGGTTAACCTTATTAGTCTTGGATGTCTTGGGAGGAAGAACCTCGAGATATTGGTTGATCAGTGGTAGGTTGTTTCCGATTATTTCTCCTGTATACTTGGACTTCTTGATTTTTTAGCTTTTCTCGTGATTCCTGGTCCAAGTTTTTTATTATTTCCATTCTTGCTGCTCTTGTTGCTTCCTTCAGGCCCTACTGATGTTCTATATCTGTGATATTTATCTGAGGAAGACTCATAAAGCAATCCAGATTGTTGACTTGTTGCTGGCTGGTGTTATAAGGACATTCATTCTCCCAATGTGCTTCATTGCCTTCCAGGCACCAAGGATTTTCATCAATGACGTTTGTAGGGGCCAGAGTATTCGGGACTTCGTTTTCATTCTTTGGCTTGTATGCTTGGTTCCCTTTTTGGAATTGCCCCTTGAATGGGGGTCTAGGTGTCTGGGTCTGGGAATTTTCAAGTCTAACGATCTGATTCATCATTTCTTCTTGATTCTTCATGATGTTGTCCACGGAAGCTTGTAGCTTACTGATACTGGTGCAGAGATCTGAAGTAGGCTCAGCATTGTGTACAACTTTCTGCTTGGTGTCTATTCTCCCCCTAGGGTTAGTAAAGGGCTCTATCTTGGATGAAAGGAGATTTCCTTCTATCTTGGTAGCAAGCTCTTGGGCTTCTTGAATGGATTGAGGGTATTTGTCTCTAAGAAGATACCCTAGTTGGCCACTGAAAGATCTGGTATAAATGTGAACAAGATAATCATCTTTCGGATGATGGCTTGGGGGAATTCTTTGGAGTAAAGCTTTGAATCTGGTGTGAAATTCCCGAATAGATTCATTTTCATGCTTGGAAAGGCTATCTAGTCGGGTGAGCAGCATGTTAGGGTCTTCTTTGATGCTCCATCTTCTGAGAAAGATTTGCTCAAGTCTATCCATGGTTTTGATGCTTCCATCAGGAAGACTGAGATACCAACGTCTTGCAGCATCATAAAGGGTAGCAGAGAATAACTTCATGATCAAGTCTTCGACATCATCACTAATGGGGTGAAGCTGAAAAAATGCCCAAAAGTTACTCATATGCTCTTCGGCACTAGTGGCATCAGTGCATGTAAACTTAGGCAACCACTTCTCATACTTAGGTGGCATTTTCCTAGGGTAGCCAGGTATGGCTGACATGTCTAATGGCTTGAACAGAGTAGATGACCATTGTCTTTGATTGTTAACTAGGTTTGTAGTGTCGGTCTGAGAGGTAGACATGTTAAAGGAAGTCTCTTTCCAAAAAGTGACTTGACAACAGGTGAGTTCAGAGGAGGCTTCCTTCTAAAAGCTAAAGGAGGATTATTGAATCTCCTTTTGGTTTGTGGAGTCGCCAGATATTTTTCTTGAAACTATCAAAGAATAGGGGAATCAAGTCCAGTGGAGTCGCCAGGTAAGCTTGTAAGAGAAAGGTCTTTGAGGCAAGGCTTACCGAAAAGATTTGTCATTTGAGGAGAATTGACTCAGTGTTCCCCGACAACGACGCCAAAATTTTATCGCTCAGTTTGTAGTTTAGGTCATAGGATAAAGGATAGAGATCAAACTAGTGTAACAAGAACCTTCCCCACCCAATGTCACCTCAATCGGGAGGTTCTTTCTGTTTAGGGAGGTTATCCTAGGGGAGACGTCCCCGACAACCTGGGGCTTTGAAGAGGCTAAGATATAAAGCAAGGTTAAAGTTTCCTCCTCACAGGTTACCACCTAAGTCAGATAGCCCGACTAAACAGCCATTAATGAAGTGTATGCCCAATTGAAAACACCTGCCCGGAACAAGACAACAACAACACAATATATATATGCAGGCTATAACTCAAAGGGTTAGTACTTCAATGACTATCTGATATTATTAAATAAGCAATGTACTGCAATAGATATAAAATGAAGTCAACGTTTTATTAATTAACCACGAAAAAAATCAATTCATCAATATCTATGGAAATGACTAAGCCAACAATATATCCAATCAACAATTTGCTCAATAAATGCTTCAAATCATCATTTAATTGCTTATATTCAACTTTTGTTGCGTCAAGATGAGATATCCAACTATGACGTCAGCCCTAATTAGGTTAGTTTGTTAGTTAGGGTTTCACAATTTAAGGTTTTGAGAATGGTTTTGTACACTAAGACTTCAACGTTGGAGGTTAGATATCAGTGCCTTAGGGTATATGGAGTCAAATAAGAAGAGGGCACAAGGTTTTGAAAGGATGATGACTTAAAGACTAGAAGGTAGGGTTCTATGGTGTTGCAAAGGCAGGGCCCTAGAATCAAAACCCTAGGGTAAAGAGGCTCACTCTGGTGTTGCTTAAGCAAGGCCTCGTGATCTTTCCTCCTTCTTTAGGTCAACTTGGAAAAATGGCTAACATAAAGAATAAGTCTAAGGGAGAAAGTGTTGTAAGGACAAGGCTTTCAAATCCTAGAAGATGAAGGCCCTAGGTGTAGATAACCTAGGCCTAGGACGTCACCCTCTTTCAACCTATAAACTTCAACGCTAGCTTAAGGGAAGAAGAAAGATGAGTGTAGCAAAAGGCTAGGCTCAATCCTTCTTCTTCAATGGATGAAAAATCTCTCTCTAAGGGGACATGTAACAATGACCTACTTGTGTGCTTGTTACCTAGGGTTTTAAATCAGCAATTTAATAAGAAAATGCAAGAAATTACACCTACAACCATTCAATTAAGAAGTTTTGCAAGAAAATTCACTTACATATCATGAAGAGAAGCATAAGCAAACCCTAGTTGTAAACCTTCCTTGAGAGAAATGCCACAAAATGCCAAAAATATCCTTCCAATAGCAAGTGCGCCTCACTTAGACAACAAATATACCCAAGAAGGGCGCAAAAAATCAAACCTCACAAGTGTGAGTGAATTGTGTTATTCAAAATGAGGGAAAACATCCTCAATTTATATCATCCAATGACCTTTAATTAAAATTAGGTCATTTAAAATAGCCAACAAGGCTAATAACTAAAAGTCATACTGTTTTACATTAAACTACTTAAAGAAAACCCTAAATGAGCAGTAAGCAAGACGTCTAGCCCCTTTGAGGGAGACGTTGGCCCTTTTTAGGGCAAATCTCAGCACTAGATGACAAATGTTGGCCCTCTCTGGGCCTCCAAACTCTGCCACATGTGCCAAACTGCCCTGTAAAGCTGCCACACGCTGGAGGTGACATCAAGGATCTCTGGAGGACGTCCTGGGTAAATAGAGGGACATGTTCCACCTGCAGTGGGTCAACCCCCTAGGGCTGGGCTCAACCAAGGCGTCCTGGATGAAAATGTCTCTCTTCTTCTCTTGTGCAAAGGCTCGACCAATCATTGTCCTGTCTCTGCCCTTGATGGGGTCCCAGCAACCATCTGATGGGCTCTTCAGCCCCATGGAGGTCCGAACTAATCATCTCCCCATGTGCACCGGTCCACCTAGTACCTGTCCATCAGGCATGGTCCTACACATCAAAAAATTCACCCTCCATGGGCTCATTAGTCCTCGGGATCATAGCAATGTCAATCATATTTCATCATTAATTTTATCAAATGCATGCATAAAACCCCTAGCATATCATCTAATATCTCAAAGACATTACAATGACCTACTATACAAAGCTGAAGAAAAAGACAAAGTAACCTATTGGGCCAACATCCATAAGAAGGGAAAGTTCCCAAAGGATATCATCCAAGCCATGTAATATGAGGTGGTGTGGTTTAAGGATGTCCAGACATAGTGAAAGACAGGGGTGGATATTATCCGTGGGTGCCTTTGTAGGAGGCGAGTTGTACCTCATGGATGCAATTATTTCCAAGCCCTTTATTGCCTTTATTCTTTCTTTTATTTATTTCAAGGTCTAACTAGAGGACACTGCCTTGGTGTGGTGACCAGCACTGACAGTGTTACCCACGAGTAATTTCACAGAGATGATAAGGCTGGCTTGTGATGAGACCCCCTTTCGCTTGGCCATGCAACCAAAGGTCACTACCCTGGCGTGGTAACCAGATAATGGCAATGTCATACTGCTAGGTACCTATGAACATAATGGGTTGGCTCGTGATGAGACCCCCCATCCTCTTGGCTAGGTCTTGTTTTTTTGTTATCTTTCTTCGGGTCCCTCTTGTTTATTATTGAGAGGCTTTTTATTTCCTTCTCGGGGACCCTTGGGTGAGGCATCTCTAGGTTTTATTTTCTATGGCTTTTATCTTTTACCAGATGCTTTTACCCCCTGGGCCTTTAGCCCCTTCTTCCCACAGGATAAAGTGTAACCCCATAAATAGGTCATCCTAATGTCTGGACTAGGGGACTAGGATAGATGAATGGGAGATAAGATGTAAAAGTGATATAATGATGGGAGCGGACGATGGCTCTTCAAAATCCCCTTGGTAGCTAATCAAAACCTATGGGTACAAGCTTGCTAGGGTACCCCGTTAATCCCCCGAACCATGGTTAAGTAGGTTAGTGTAAGATCCAAGCAGTTGTCAGAAATGAAAGGAATATGATGCATATATTTGAAAGTTATAATGATCAAACATGACACATACCATGATACCTGGACCAATTACCTCATGGAGCAAGAGTCTTCTCCGATGCAAGTCCAAACCGAAGGTGATGGATGTTGTTGTTGCTGACAGGATAGGTCTGATGAAGAAGAAGAAAGATGGGCCCTCCAGGGCCATGCTCAGGTCAATCCTTCTCTCGGTACTCCATGTCTAGGACCTGTGGGCCTTGAGACATGATCTCCTAGTTATCCCATGAAATCGGGGATAACAGTCACCTCAAGGAGGGGCTTATCAGAAAAGGGGCTAGCGCCCAAAGCAGAGATTTCCCAAGCACGAAGGGAAGGTCACAGGTACCATTAGACCTGCACCCAGAAGTTGAAAGGGTCTGCATTTAATTACAGAGCGAGACCATCGGGGTCTCAGAGAGTCGTTGGCATCAGAATCGAAGATCCTTGACCGAGAGGTCGGATTGGTTCCCTGACTTCCCAAATTAGAAACCATGGATAGAGAATCTGTCCTTTAAGAAAAGATAAAAATTTTATCCCCGTCGTGGGTGATAAAATAAGGCATGATGTTAGAGGAAGCCCAAGAATCCATTAAACAATTGTGTACATTGAAATTAAAGATTTCATATGTAAGAAGGAAAGGAGGGATATGGAACTTCAAATAGGCACCTATACTTGTTGGATTGATGGAAGATTTGATTTCAACTGTATGCATTGCCTTTGTTTTTGTGGTTTTAGAAATGTTATCTGTTTCAACATTGGTCTTCTTCTAAGGGTTGTCAAAATTAAAAGTATCGGGAAGTAGAACACACTGTTGTGGCAATGTGCAGATATCATACATGGAAATATTGGCTTTAGTTTTCTTCATATATTCAATAACACTATACTCTAAAGCATGTGTTTCTGGTTTGTTTGTTGTTTTGTTTGGTTGTAAACTGTTGGCTTTGTCATTGGTTGTAGGATTGTTGGGATTAATGTTGTTCACAACAGGGTTCGATGTACTATATTTTTTGTTGTTGGTTGAAACAATAGTGTTAGATTTACTACTGGTAGGAATTGGGGTGCTTGGATTCAAAGCAGGAACAAGAGGTATGATTTTCCCGAGGGAGGCATTGGTATTTGGAGAATAAGAAGAATTGCTTGGGATGGCACCTTTGTTGCATAGATTATAGTCTTTGGGGGATGATTTGATAACTAGTGTATATCCTATAAGAACTTCTTCGATTTGTTTATAATGTATTCCTCGGGAGTTTCCTCAGTGGTTTCTTCGTTTCCTTCTTCATTGGGTTGTTTGTCATTCAAGCTTTGTTTATCTAACAATTGGTTGACAACCGAGGTCATGGAGTCGACCCACTAAGGAAAAAAAAAATCAGAATGATTTTGTTGGTGGTATGAGAAGAAGTTGTCACTGCCGAAGGTATCTAGGTTTAACGTGAGTTGTGGTAGCTCAGGTGGCTTAGGTGGGTTGTGATTCCTTTTGAATAATGGAAGGAAAGGTTTGGGTATTGAGGGCCCTTCTCCAAAATTCTTCTTGAGATCAACAACTTCTTAACTAACTTAACCACATTATCGATATCCTTTGGTTCCTTTTCATGGGGTTTCATTACCAGCAATGGTTTCTTTCCAGCCGATTTGATTTCCCCAAAATATTGATGGTTGTCATAAGAGGATAAATCATTTTCAACAGTTTCAGCTTCTTCAAAATTTTGAATTAAAAATCCTTACCATCTCGTTTAACAAACATGCCTATAGAAGGAATTAGAACCGAAGTCTAGTATTCGATGGATAAGGATTGTAAAGGGGTTGTCTTGGGATTAAAATTTGTGAGAATTTTAGTGAAATGTTGATTGGAGTCCTTCACTTTTTCCCTTTTTTTTTTCATTTTTATGGCTCCCAACTCTTTTTACAAGGCACTAGTGGTTTTTTGTTCCCCAAAATTTCCAATAAAATCCTTCCCTCCCAACTGGTTATGGAATTAGGTGGCAGATTAAAATACTAGGTGGATGCTCTACCTACGAAGGTGTAAGGGAAGATCCTACATAACACGTCTTCATGTCGAACACTAAGGAGACAAGTAGCTAAAAATATTTTTTTAATATGATCCTCTAGTGAGTCTGGTCTATCTGGATCAAATTTTGAAAATAGTTTTTCAGGTTTTTTAGGCATTTCATGCAAAGGTTCTGCAAAATTCAGAGCACCTTCAGACAACCATGGTGGAATCACCACTCTCCTATCTTCTCATTCTCCCATGAAGTTTCTGAAATCAATCTCTGGGTTTTCACCGTCGAAGTTGTGTTCCGATTTAGGAGGGGTAGGAAGGATCAAATTTAAGGGTATGAGTACTTCTTGGAAAGCAGTTTCAATCAGATATTCTACAGAGTCGACTAGGATATTTGTTCAATTACTGGGTTGTCTTGCATGGGTAGTTCCTCTCCTTTGGATTTCTATGGATGTCAATATCTTACCAAGAAATTTGGCATAGGCATGGGTAATATGACGAGTTTCATTGAACTCTTCGTAGGGTACACGAAACCAGGTTTTTGTTTGAGTTTAGGGGCTTCCAACAACACTTTCGAATATGGGGTTTATGTCTTTGAAGGTAACATATTGTTTTGAATTAATATGAGGAAAGAGGGCTGGAACATGGGTATTTTCAAAGGACTGGTTGTGCATATGCAATGTGTTTATGTAAGCCATACAATTCCAGGCCCTCCTTCTAGCGCCAATTCTGTTGACGAGGAATAATTTCCCAACAATAGTAAAGGGTATTCCCCGATACAAAGCCCCAATTAGACTATGCACCATTAGGTTTATGAGACCCATCTGGATTCTGGCCTTCCTTCCATTACTGGTTATGAGGGTGAAAAGGTGGATGGTTATGTAAATGAAAGATGTAGATGAAGACTATGTAAATACTTAGAGAAATATAATCTACTTCTATTCTATCCTATCTTATATAGGAGCAAATTATTGAAACTGAATGAGCTGTAAAATTATGCAAAAAATCTCAATCAGATAGTTGTCATGATGGTGCACAGTTAGAAACACATGCATACAAATATATAACCAAAAAATTCTAAATCATATTTATGCATATATCATGTTATAACCCTATAATTCATAGGATCATCTGTGGACTGAAAATTTTCCATTCTGGGTGTATAGGTTTGCAAATAATATTTCATCTCTGCAAATTATTTTCAAGGAAAGTAGTGCACCAAACCCTCAAAAAATTATTAATCCTAAGTTTTGCCTCATATACTGCATTCACGCCTGGAAAATAAAGAACACGCTTAGATTGACGATCGATCTAGCAGCGCGTAAATCAACGGTTGAGAGTGGATTCCGGACCCCCTCGATTGTTCTGCTTTTAACGGTGGGGGAGGGGGGTCCAGAATGATGATTAAAAAATGTGCACAGATCTATGGTTGTCATGGAGGCGCGCAGATGGACGGTCTATAGGTGATTCCGGACCCCCCCCCTCCCCGATCGTTCTGCCTTTAACGGTGGGGGGGGGGGTTCCGGAATGAGGCATTTTTCTTTGGAAGGCCCTGTCCCAACGTGTCATCCATCCATTGCGTCCGATCCTCCATCACTTTTTCTGCATTCTTCATCCACCTCTGCGCCACTCATTCCCTTGTATTTTCGTCCCCAAGCCACATCTCGCCCATCACCCATCAATGCATAAACGAAGCTTAGGGTAAAAGGAATAATAGATTAAATAAGGGTTAACAATAAAATTAGTGTAGTTAAACTAAGCTAAACTAGTTAATAATTAATTAATAGTTAAGTTAGTTTAGTAACTAGGTTAGTTTTTATTAATTAATATTAAATAAAACAATATTAAAATAAAAACATACAAAACCAAACATTAAATAAAAACAATATAAAAACATAAACGAAACTATTAAAAATATATATATATATATATATATAATAAAACAAAAAACATAAAAAACACTTAACAAAACATATAATAAAAAACTAAAAATTAAAAACATACAAACTTAAAACTACCCTAAGTCCTACCCATCCACGTACCCTCCATTCATATCAAACAAAAATCAACAGGTGTAAAAAATTCCGGACCCCCCCTCACCATTCGGAATATAACGAGAGGGGGGGCTCCGGAATGGTAGTATACCAAAACCACCCCCCATACACGTGTCAGCACCCTATTCCAGCAGACCCCCTCCCCCCCCTCCCCCTCCCTAAAACCGCTTACCACCTCAGGGGGGGTCCGGAATACCGCCTTCCCAAAAACAAAACCGCTTTTTCCTTTTTCGCCATTTTTGCCTATTTCACTATGTCTTCTTTCAAAATGGATTCTGGGAAATGAAGATGGATTATAAAAATATGAGAGAGGTTTTTTCTCAGCACAGGCTGAAGAACAAAAACCTCTCTCAGTTTTTGCAATGGCGCTACGAGCAGGGAGAATCAAAGCCATCTTCGAGGCCCTTTTTTTCCAGATTTTCACTTTTCCGTACAGTTCTGATTTTGCGGGAGCTGTTACAGCCAGCTGGAGGCGAATTTGGAAAAACCGAAGGACGTTTTTGTCCAGAACATGCCCATATACAATAACCTCCTTCAGTTTTTTCCCAGGTGCCATCGTTGAAGAGAAACAAATGTCTGTTTGGACCCCTTTTTTGCAGAAAACCAGTCCGTCTTTCATGGCGGACAGTTCCAGATTTTGTGGGATTTGTGCCTATTTTTGGTCGAGGCGGTTAAAACTGACTCTCAAAACTTATGGGGAGATCTCTCTTATTTATAGAGATGATTTTTTTATGTAAAAGGGTTGATCAGTCAGAGGACCATGGATTAAATTTTTTGTAAAACAGCTCGCTGAGCTTTCAGTGTTTTTTCATCAATTCAATGAGGCAGTGCTATGATGTAGGATTCTTGTGACTATTTCGACTGGTGATGTGCATCCCTCTGTGTTAATTTGTTTCTCTGTTATCATAATTAATGTTTTCCTCCGAATTATTCCAAGAATATTAAGAACAGAATTGGTTTTAATGCACCCTTTGTCTCTGGCTTGGTATAGTTTTTTGTGTTTTCCACTGAAAATTAAACTCAGAATTCTTAGTTGCTCTGTGTTTAATTGGATTTCTTGACCTGTTTTGATCTCACCCATTTCATTTAAATTGAAGGATCCAATGAGTTGTCTACCTTGCCCTGCAAATATTAGCCTGTTGACATGGATTTTTGATCATTCGTTTCAGTGACTCCATAGCCCATGGTTTCTCTTCTCTGCCTATACCCAATTTCAAAAACAAACCCATGTTCTTCATAGCTAGCCTAATGTTCTCTTCAAACAAAGCTATATCAGATAGAGAGATCCCTCTCTGAGTCTTGGAGGGCTAGGTCCAAGACTCGAAGTGGTTTTGATGTTGCCTTTGTGACTTCCTCTTTAGCCTTGGGCAAATTACAGAGTGCTAACAGAATGGCGACTCCACTGGGGACAGTTCCCCGGTAGTACACTTCAAATCTCTAGATCTGATCACTAATGGTGGACAGTGACCAGACACAAGAAGGCTGAGATCATTCACCTGGTGACTCCAATCAGCTCCAGACAGTGAAAAACTCAAAGACTCCACTGGAGGAAGAACCTAAAGCATGGCCAAGCAGCCTAGAAAGACCAGGTACTCAAGCTCAAATTGCATTCAAGACATCTTTGGTTTTATCTGCAATTATGTCTTGTTTTTTTCTAAGCCTGATCCAAAGTATATTGTTGAAGATTACTTTGACCATCTGTTAATTTATGAGTCTCAAGAGATCATATCCCCAATTGTAGATTGTGAACATACTCATACACCTGTGCACATCCCAGATGCACCTGTAGAAACCCTAGTGAGATATAAGCCTCCTGCTTTATCTCCTACTCTTGCTAAACCTCTAGATGGTTGTAAGCCCCTTGCTTCATCTCCTGTGCTTGCAAAATTCCCAGACCGATACAAGCCTCTAGATTTGCCTCCTTTTCTCCATGACCTCCCTGTCAATTACATCAATAATTTGCCCAGGTTTAATGGAGAGAATGCCAATATTACTGCTGAAAAGCATATCCAAAGTCTTGAGGATTTTCTTGACCTATTTGAGGTAGAAGATGATGATGTCTGCATCAGAATGTTTGCCCTGTCTTTGGGAGGTAAAGTTAAAGATTGGTTTAAGAACCTTCCAGCTGCAAGCATCAGAAATTTTCAGCAGTTCATGCAAGTTTTCTTAGATAGGTGGGTGATCATGAGAAATGTTCTTCTCATCTTGGAAGAGTATGACCATTTGAAAAAACAGCTAGGGGAAACAATACAACAGTTTTCAGCAAGGTTCAATAAGGTATATCATGCAATGCCTATTGATATAAAGCCACCCCCAGGATTAGCCCACTTGCATTTCCCAGATGCCTTTGATCTTGAGATGGCATTCCAATTAAGAGAAAGGAACACTGCAAGCCTTGAAGAAATGTAGAGCATTGCAGTTGATGTGGAGACCAACTTGTTGATCAAAAGGTCAAAAGTAAAGAACAAAGAAAAGGAGTAGCTGAAATCTTTAGAAGCTAAACTAGACATTCTGGTTAGCACCATGGAAGAGATGATGCAGAAGATTAGCATAAGAGAGGAGCTTGTTGTCCAAAGACATCATGTTCCATTGATTTCGGAGAAAGAAACGGTCATAGTTCCCAAACATTTTTTTGTTCACCCTTGGTACCATGGTTTGGATAATGATTCTTTCATGTATTCCATTCACCATACAGTCAAAGATAAAGTTCAAAATTAGAGAGTGGTGGAAGATTCTCCTGACATGATATGCATGTTCAATGGCATTTCATCCATGGATGATTTACCCAAGTGTGACCAGTATGATGATGATCGTGAGGCTGAAATAGAGGTGGATTGTTCAAAGAAATCAGTAGCATGTCATTGGTAGGAAGAAGATCATTTACAGTTTAGATGTGACAATCATCCCTTGCTCAATAGTCATGACAGCGATGAGGAAGAGACAAAAAATTTTAGAGTAAGGGAAAAATATTTGCCCTTATGTTTTGCTTCTTTTCAATTTTTAAGAGGAAATTGTAAGCAAGTTGTCAATAGTAGAGAGGGAGAATGTTCTGATCAACTAGGGGAAGATGCTAGTGCTGATGTGGAGGCTGTTCTAAACCCAGAATTGCAGCACTTTACCTACTCTGATTTTCAAGTTCCTGATGAAATCTTAGAGCCTGAGACAAATTATGAGTTAATCCACAATAACTTTGTACCATTATGCTTTAATTCTTTTCAGTTTTTGAAAAATAATCTTGAGTATATGCTAAAGGATAAATACACATTACAATCTTTTCCAGCAGAAGTCACATTACAAATCCCATCAGAGCAGTTGCAGCCATGTCAGGAAATGCATGAGGATAAAAACAACATAGATACAGTGCCAGAGCTGCCATCCAAAAATCAAGGAACATGTCATCTCTACCTTGATCCTATAGCTACCTATATGGAGAATTTTTTCACTGTAGAGCCTCAATATATCTCTGGCAGTACTTTTGTTCTTCAAGATTGTCGAGGTCTCTATGGTAAATATCAATCACGTTTTCAGCAGTGGCCTTTATACTTTGCAGTTTTGAGTCGATGGGTAAAAGGTCAAGCTGCACTTTTCACTGTGCTAACAAGTAGTCAAACAGTCCTCTGGTCTCAATAGCTACTTGATTGGCTTCATTGGCATTTTTGTATTATTTGATTTAACAAAATTATCAGTAGCATAGGGTAGGTAGGAGAATGTGAATAAGCTCAGCATTCTGAGCATCTCTTTTTCAGCAGTGTTCATTTGATTTGGTTTCAATTGCAAGATCAAGACAGGTACAGGTTGCAGAATAAGATTTTGGGATCAGCCCGATGGATAAAGCACTGGTCTGCATGTTCATAGGTCTGTGGTTCTTGACACCTCCTGAAAGAAGCTGCCATCCCCAGGTGGAGCCACTGTTATAACCCTATAATTCATAGGATCATCTGTGGACTGAAAATTTTCCATTCTGGGTGTATAGGTTTGCAAATAATATTTCATCTCTGCAAATTATTTTCAAGGGAAGCAGTGCACCAAACCCTCAAAAAGTCATTAAGCCTAAGTTTTTCCTCATATACTGCATTCACGCCTGGAGAATAAAGAACGCACTTAGATTGACAGTCGATCTAGCGGTGCATAAATCAACGGTTGACAGTGGATTCCGGACCCCCTCGACTATTCTTCTTTTAA
>ML781968.1:1674029-1692458 GCA_009831015.1 Picea engelmannii | reverse complement strand
AAAAAAAATCCGCTTACCACCTCAGGGGGGGTTTGGAATACCGCCTTCCCGAAAACAAAACCGCTTTTTCCTTTTTCGCCATTTTTGCCTATTTCACTACGTCTTCTTTCAAAACGGATTCTGGGCAAATGAAGATGGATTTTAAAAATACGAGAGAGATTTTTTCTCAGAACGGGCTGAAGAACAAAAACCTCTCTCATTTTTTGCAACGACACTACGAACAGGGAGAATCGAAGCCATCTTCGAGGCCCTTTTTTTTTCCAGATTTTCACTTTTCCGTTACAATCCTGATTTTGCAGGAGCTGTTACGGCCAGCTGGAGGCGAATTTGGAAAAACCGAAGGAGGTTTTTGTCCAGAACATGCCCATATACAATAACCTCCTTCAGTTTTTTCCCAGGTGTCATCGTTGAAGAGAAACAAATGTCTGTTTGGACCCCTTTTCGCAGAAAACCAGTCCGTCTTTCATGGCGGACAGTTCCAGATTTTGTGGGATTTGTGCTTATTTTTGGTCGAGGCGGTTAAAACCGACTCTCAAAACTTATGGGGAGATCTCTATTATTTATAGAGATGATTTTTTATGTAAAAGGATTGATCAGTCAGAGGACCATGGATTAAAAATTTTGTAAAACAGCTCGCTGAGCTTTCAGTGTTTTTTCATCAATTCAATGAGACAATGCTATGATGCAGGATTCTTGTGACTATTTCGAATGGTGATGTGCATCCCTCTGTGTTAATTTGTTTCTCCGTTATCATAATTAATGTTTTCCTCTGAATTATTCCAAGAAGATTAAGAACAGAATTGGTTTTAATGCACTCTTTGTCTCTGGCTTGGTATAGTTTTTTGTGTTTTCCACTGAAAATTAAACTCAGAATTCTTAGTTGCTCTGTGTTTAATTGGATTTCTTGACCTGTTTTCATCTCACCCATTTCATTTAAATTGAAGGATCCAGTGAGTTGTCTACCTTGCCCTGCAAATATTAGCCTATTGACATGGATTTTTGATCGTTCGTTTCAGCGACTCTGTTGAAACAGATCTTGAATTTTTTATTTTTAAGGATAAAAGATTTGTATTTTTTGAGTATTTGTATTTTTCAAATTTCTTAAAAATACAAGAATTTCATCACCGATAAATTCGCGATGTCTTTTAGTGTTTATTTTTGGACAAAGAATGGAAAAAATCTAAACGAACATAAGTTTTTCAACACTTTTTCAAACAATCCTTTGAACGCGCAGTAATTTAAAATTTAAGAAAATTTAATTTAAATCGGAAAATCGGGATTCAGAGTTTTGCGTGAACAAATGTTTGATGCAAATTGAATTGCGAAATCTCGATCCCCGATTTCCCGATACTTTAAAACTTAATTAAAACATAATTTACTTAATTCATAATTAAAAAGGGTTTAAACATTAAGTTAATCACGTCGCAAATCGGGATTCGCGGTTTTGTGAGATCAAATAATCTTGTCATCGTATTTCCCGATTTACCGATTTCCTGATTTCACGATACATTTAATCCTTAATTAAAGTTTTGAATTAATCTAATAATTGCTAACAATGATTAAGAGTTAATTAATTACATCGCGATATCGGGATTCGCGGTTTTATGAGAAGCATGATTCATGTCATCAGATTTCCCGAAATCCCGATCCCCGATTTTTCAATTAACGAAATCCCGAAAAGTTCTAATCTTGATTAATTAAGATACTAAAAATGTTTTTAAAAAAAAAAAAACCATACATCGCGATTTCGGCAATCAGGATTCTTCGACGACATTTTTCCTCGACATCAAAAATGTCGAAACTTCGAAAAGCAAATTTTCAAATTTAATTCAAGATCAACGTTAACTAATCATCCTTTTAAACAAGGCTTAAAGTTAAACTTTATTTGAATGTCCTTTAATGCCTCATTGTCCGATTTAGAAAGTTTCTATTATTTTTGAAAACACCGAGATAACCTAAATACAAACATTAAATGTATATCTTCGGAAATATCTTTTGCATTAAGAGCCTTAACTTCGTAACAGAGGTACAAATCTCAATGTTTTTATGATATATTCGAAGTAAACTGTTGAAACGTCTATATTATCATTTCAAAGCTAAATTACTCTTTGTTACAGGTTTCCAAGTTAAACACAAAGCTATGGCACCCAAAAAGGCTTCGAAGAAAAATGAAGATCAACCAGAAGGTGATATTATCCCCGATACTACTGCATCTGAAGTACATTCTGTCAAATCATGGACTGGAATTTCAGAAAAACTGGAGGATGAGCTTAAATATGCAGCCACTAATTCGGAAAATCACCTTTGAGATATTGTCGAGACTGAGCTTCATAAGGTTGTTGCACGTCCGAGACTGGTGTCATATACCGATATGATCGGTTGGGCACTGGAAAAAGTAGATATCCCGACCAGAAGCATTCTGAATGAACAAGGAGTTGTCATCGGCTCATTCAGGCCTGAACATATTCAAGTAATGTATAAGCTCTCGCCCAATTATAGACACACTTTTAATTCTGAGTTTTTAGCCGAGTTTCAAAGAAAAGAATGCATTGAAGCGGGCCAAATATACCCTGACATGATTAGAGGATGGGCCAGAGATGAAAACAAGTTTAGGGCTGATTTACATGGAGTTTATGCCACAGCTTCCTTAAACGAATCTATGGTTTATGTAGCAATGATGTTATGTAGAATTTTTGGGAGAAAGGATCCTTGTCACTTTCATGCAGATTGGACACCTTTTTTAGAAGAAGTTTCAGAGGGACGTAGTTTTAATTGGCACAAAATTTTGTCAGATAACCTCACATCAGAGGTTGTGAATTACAAAGCAGCTAGGTCAAAAGGACAACCAGTGTCTTTTTATATGTCATCTTATATCATGGATGCCATTTGTTTTATGACTAATTTCCCATTAATGAATTGGAGTTGGAATGTTTCTTGCCCAGAGCCTATTCATAAATACCACTCAGATCTCTGGGAAGAAAATGAAAAAAAAAAAAATTATGAGGTTTGTCATAATGCAATTATTCCTCTGCACAAAATATTCTTTGGATGCGAACCTCCTCGCATTTCTAATACCATCATAGAAAACCTCAAGTCAGTTGCTGACTGGTTCATTGAGGAAAATTTTTCTTATGTTAGGGTTTATGGATGTTCCATTCTGCCTCACGCACTCCCAAAAATTTTACCAGACAGATTGATATGCAGAGAAGTGGCTTATCAGCTAGTAAATGGTGGTATTGGGTTAGAATTAAAAGCTCAGCAGAAAAAAGCATGGCCATCTTTTCCTGTTTATATTGGAAAATTCATTTTATTAAACATAGTTCATTCTAAGGCAGAAGCCGAGGCGATGGATGAAGTGAAATTAGCAATCATAGAGCATAGGAGACACGATCCTTACCAAATAATCATTCGGCATTTCACACAATGTAATTTAAAAGCATATGAACATGAAATTTCAGTTTATGATGATGTTTTCAAAAATGATAAGTCTTATGAAGAAGTGCAAAACAGAGTGCAAACCTTGTCACCTGACGTACAGGTGGGGTTTGCATCTTTTCAAAGACATAGACGACGCTGCCTGCCAAAGATTTTACAAGGTGAAATTTCAACTTCATTGCCAGAGAAAGAAACAATTCCTCTGGGGTTTGAAACCGATATTCATGATAAGTCAAGTGATAAAGATAAGTGGAAAGAACCTGAAATACCTCCTCAGAATACAGAGGGTTCTCAGACCAAAGAATCAGAGAGAGAAAAAGGCAAAGGAATAGAAACCAGTCCAATAGTTCTCGATGATATTCCAGAAAATATTGGAGGAACAATTTCAAAGGAACTTGGCAGTCCTATCACAACATTGACTCCATTACAGTCTACTTTCGGAAACCCTCATGAAGGCATTCTATATGTAAGTGACTTAGATCCAATCACCAGAGATGAAATCCCTTCATCTGATTATTTTTTCAGTAAAAAACGAAGAGCTGTCTTGAAATAGGAAATTCATCCTGTAGGAGAAAGAATGATAAAAAAACATAAAATTATCATTGATGGGAAGAAACTCAATGAAGGAGAATTTGCTACAGAGTTAGCAGGAACCATGGGTGCTATAGCATCAGCCAACATGTATTTTGTAGGGAATCTAACAACTATGCTTGAGCAAAAGGATCAAGAAATAATGCAGTTGCAGGACAGATTAAAAGAAAATGAAAGAATTATTGGATGGGGAATACAAAAGGGTCTAGAACAAGCTAGACTCAAAGACATTCAAGAAATCCAAAAGTTGAATGAAAACTTGGATGAAGCAAAACACATGATACAGGTTACCCAAGAACAGGTTCAAAAGCTGGGTGATGAAAATAAATCTCTGCAAGATAAGATTATTTCAATCATTAATCAAGTAATTGAAATTGAACATTTCAAGACTCAAGCATCAGAGATATATGCAAACATAGAAGAAAAACAACAGAAAATATTATGTAATCTGGAAATCATCCAGAACTATTTTAATGAGTCAAATAGGTCTATGGAAAAGGTAGTTCAGAAAGAAAGAGAAGCTAAAGCAGCAAGGAATTATTTTCAAAAGGTAATAACTTCTTTACAAAAAGAAGAAATTGGAAAAACCCAGAAATTATCCATTTCGGAACAAGTAAAGGGAGATATAATGATAAAAGTTTGGGAAACAAAATTGGCAGAATATAAAAGAATTACAAAAGGAATCAATGAAGATTGTCAAAGGATCTTCAATCTTATTGAAAAAGATTCAGTAAATATCGGGGCAGATGGTTTTTCCGAGTTATTAGGCGAAGTCAACATTACCAGGTATCAGCTGAAATCAAAAGAAGAAATCGAAGAAAGGAAAACAGAAATCTCAAATATTAAAATGGTCAACATTGCAGAAATAGATAAGTGGATGATATCTTCAAGTTCAAAGTTGGAAAAGGTTAAATTCCCAGAGAAAACAATAGAAAGCCAGTTGCCAGGCTTACAAAGAAGATTTTTCTCTTTTGAAGCAAATGAAGTACCTGAGGCTCCTAGGGTCTTGGTAAACTTTTTGGGGAAATATGTTCAATGCGTTGAAGCAGATAAAGAAAGCTCATCAACGCAAATTTAAAACCTTGTAAATATTTTTATTTTTTTTAGAATTGTGAAAGAAATTGTAAACGATTGACATTAGTCTATGTAACCGTAATATTAGGAAGTTGGTTAGTTACCAACGAAAAACTTTGATAAAAAGGTATAAAAATAATTTCAAAAGGCTGAAAGAGGGCTTCAGAAATTTTGGAGAAGGCCAATTTTTGTAAGATCAACTTTGAAGTTCATCGGAATATAAACCACAAAAAAGATTCTGGATTCTGCAATTTTGTGACTATGTTTATTTCCCTGTTCATTACACTTTGTTCAAATTTTCCTTTAATGTGTGTTTCTAACGAGTAAATCAATTTGAGTTTATATTCATTGTTGTTTATTATTTCATATTGGTTTGGATGTTGAATGTATTGCAGTCTTTCCTCTGAAATTGCTTTAGTAATTTTAAGACCTGTAAAACCTTATGTTCCTTAATATTCAACTCTGTTAGAAATCTTGTTTTTCTTTCATCATTGTGAACTGAAATATAAGATTATTTCTTGATAAAAGCCTTATATTTCTCCGTATTGTGTTTCGTTGTTTACAGTTTCAAAATTATTACAAAACCAGGAAACGGCCTTGAATGTGTTTTTACATTATTGTTTTAGAATTCAAAGTTATTTTTATTAATATCGTCTCTGAAAATCTGAAGTAACTAGTTGATAAAAAACCCATCTACAAACCTTTAAAACCCTATCACCCATGACAGTCCCTAGTGGCAGACAACCTAACGTAGAACCTGGTCTTCAGGATCAAACCAGCATTGCCCTAAACTTATTTAATATTATTCTCCAAACAGCGACCAATAGGGTTGAGTTAGAAAGATCGTGGGCTACTAATGAACGTGAAATTAGCATCCAAGAGAAACATGAAGCAAGACAGAGACAGTTGAGAAACTGAATCTGATCTAGTCTTTCTTTGTTTCTTTATTTTAAAGTCTTCTTATAAAATAAAAAAAAAATTGGATGCCTTGACGATATGTTTTATAGCCTTAAAACATAAACTCAGGAACAACAGACTCCATAGCCCATGGTTTCTCTTTTCTGCCTATACCCAATTTAAAAAACAAACCCATGTTCTTCATAGCTAGCCTAATATTCTCTTCAAACAAAGCTATATCAGACAGAGAGATCCCTCTCTGAGTCTTGGAGGGCTAGATCCAAGACTCAAATTGGTTTTGATGTTTCCTTTGTGACTGCCTCTTCAGCCTTGGGCAAATTACATAGTGCTAACACATCAACAAATCATATGCTTAGGACATTAAGTGTAAAGAAAGAATAACAAAAGTGTAAGATTTACATAGATTGCACCAAAAAAGTATATAAGCAAAGCATGTCCTTACAGTCCATGTGGATAGCAAACATTCTGTTGGAAATAGTTCTCAACAAACAATAATACAAATAAGTTCTTCTCTCTCTTAAAATTTGGCATAGAGGGCTTCTCAATATTCATTAACACAATATACTTCCTTGAAATAGTTCTCGATTTTATACAATGCTTGAAGAGCCCTTTGAAAGTGGGATTCTCCCTTTATTTATACAAATATTTACTAACTCCTAAGATGACTTCTTGTATTTCTCAAGAAGCATCTACAAAACGTTTTTCTTTCCCTTAGTATTTGTTTGACATGTGTGAAGCTAAAGATGAAATTGAAGATAGTTGGGAAAAAGACAAAATAGGATGTATTTGACATCAAATTAAGATTTGTTATTTCTTCTTTTTATGCACTCTTATCCCAGATGTATGTTGTCTACATTTCCATCTGATCATAAAGTGCTACGATCCAATGGTATGCCAATTCTTTGAGAGAAGCCTTATGCATGGTTGTATTGTCACTAAGAGTCTGCATATCTTTCGTCAGGGTAGCCATGAAATCCTGGATCATAGTGCGGGATTTGGTGAGTTGGATGATATGTTGTTCGATTAAGTTTGTTGTCACCTTGGAGGATGACTCAGTCATTTATATCCTGCATCTTGTACCGTGTTGGACTTTCTCTATAAGTTGTTATGTGATAAGAGTCTTCCCAAGCTCTTCTAAGGGAGGGAGATGACATTGTTTCAGTAATTCTTGAGCAACCTTGTGTCATTGGGAACAAATTGGCATTAAATTGGTTGGTTCTTTGTTTGTTGTCTTCATGGCTTGCGAGCAGTGATCAATTGCAGAGACATCAACCTTCCTTTTTGTGCTTGAGGAATGTGAGAGTTCGATTGGTACATCTGGATTTTAAGTGATCCACTCGTCAAGATAATTTATGCTTTCCTGAACACTATCGAAATGGGTGTTTTTGGTTGGCTTGAACTTGAATATGTTGTTCCATGATGGTGGCCACTATCTCATGGAACATGTGCAGGTGGGTGTACATATCTATGATGGTGTATTCTAATTCTACCCTGACATTTTCTACACTAGCCTTAAATCTTTGTAGATTGCCTTCATCAACCTGGACTCCTCTAAGCTATTCCTCTAGCTCCTTGATCCATGTAGATTTCTCCAGGTTTTGGTGAAGTAGGTTGATAAATTTATCTTTGGTTGCCGTCATGAAAGCAGTGCCAGCATACGCTATGGAGACTGGGTCTTTGTTAACATTTTCCATTACTGAGGTTTGCGTGAGTACTGATATCGGATTACCCCTTGTGACTAGCACTTTCCTGATTTGTTCTTGTACAATCCTTCTAGAATTCTTATCGTATGTGAAATTGTTTAGGTTGGGTACTTCACTTGGTCTAAATGGATTATAGAGTCCAAAACCTATCCCATTGAACTGTGTATACCCACTGACACTTGATGTCGATATCTCTGGGATATCAGTGTCCATTGGTGTAGCATCATCGTTCCTTGCTTCTGTGTCTTTATTTCACTACTCTTCAACTTATTTTTCTACGGCTTCCGTTGTTTTCTTTTGTTCAGCCTCTACTTTGGTTGTTGCTTCTACTATGGCTTTGTTGACAACTACCTTTTGTGCAACTTCTCTTTTAACATCTGCCTTTGCTTCTACTTTCTCCTTTGTTGTTGTCGCATCATCCTTAGCTTTAGCTTTGGCTTCATTAATTTATATTTTCTTCTCTGCCACATCTTCTTTTTTATTGTGTGTCTTCTCTTTATTTCTCCTCTTCTTCTCTATTGATGGCTCTTCCTCTTCTGTCAATCTTGATTGCACGGATGTAGTCGCAACGTATGTCGTTGCCGCTACTTCTTCTTCAACTTTCTTTCTAGCTTCCTTTCATGCCTTTTCTTCATCATCAATTATTCTGATAGGTTTTCCTTGTCTTTTCGCAACTACTTCGTCATAGATTTTGTCTCCACAATGAACCTCTTCCTCCTCCCAAACTTTTGAAGTATATTCCCAGGGCACACAAAGCTTATTGAAGTGTTCCTTCACTATTTTCTTTTGTTCATGCCTCCTGAACCTATCTTCCCTGAAGTGGTATGAGAGAATTGTATCCACTTCTTCCTGGGCCTACTTGGTGTTGTTGAATGATTAAGTGTCAATACACAACAATATCAGAGGCTATATCGCTTTCTTATATCTATAAAGTATTCTCCCGACCCGGTTAATTATCGTTCGATAGGCTACCTTCTGGAGCACTATTTTTTTTCTGGGACAAATCAGCGTAGTAGATGTAGTGTCTTCATGGCCCTATATATCCTGATGTATGTCCCATGCTCTATTAGGTACCAATATCCTATCCTCCTGATTACGACTAATTCGTTTTCAATCATACACAAGGATGGAGAGCAGAAGATGAATTTGTACAATGGAACCAAGAAGTTCTATCGGATCTTATGATATTATGTTATGTATTTGTGCTCCTAGAATACCTTGCAATATATGTGTATGGTTGGATCTGACTGTTTCCATGCCTATCCCATCTGACTCTCTGTATAACCTGAATAGCATGGCTACCATATATTGATATGGATTTCTTAGTATGTTTGTGGGGTAGCCACCTGTTAGTCTAAGCTTAAATTGTTTATCTAGCTTGTACTAGATATGACACATGTCTTTAGTTGTATGTTTGAATCCCCCTAAAAGATTTTTGTCTAGCTTCCAGGTTCCTTTCTCCAAATGATAAAACTTTTCTAGGTCTGTGGGCTGAAAAGAAGCTATAGGGTCTCCACGGGAATTGGAGATTTATATGTTTTCCAGGTCCACATGTTTGAGAATACAGGAAACAACATTGATGCAGGGCAACACCACAGAGTGGGTTGCTACTCTATAAATTCCATATTTTCGATGTTCTTGAAAATCTTGATCTCATCTTTATCTTTCGCATCGAAAGTGAAGTTTTGTTTCTTGAACATTGAATAAACATCACCCCATTTAAATACATACTCTCCCTTTTCTAAGAAGTTGATTGTGTCATCATACATTGCTCCTACGATCAGGCTCATATTTGTGTTGAGACCGCTTTTGGAAGCTTCCTTGGCAAGCACTTTGTTGGTTTCCTTCTTCCTTGGAGACATATCTGAATCTACCAAGTATAGAAATAATTAAAGGAAATAATAATACTGGTCATATATGTCTATAAAAATAAGCTTATTGAACTGAGTAATAGCGAAGTACCTGAGGATTCACTTGAGTTAATGTGAGGTGTGATATTTTCATCGGAAGATGAGAGTGTGATAGTGGGAATTGTGGACATTCAAGTCTCATTAAAAGATCAGAGTGAAATCTAGGCTAATAATGAAATTTATCCTGGTAGAAGGCCTAAAGGTTTGAAACCGGAGTAATTCGTATGAATTTATCTTATGTAAATCGGAGGGGATTATACTAAGTTTGTCGATGGGTTAATGCCTACACCAAATAATTTAGTGTGAAACTCTCTGATAGGACTGAAGGAGTTGGTATAAAGTATGTTGGTGGACTACAAAATGTGTCGGAGGAGTTGGTATAAATTCCTCTAGTTTACACCAAAGGTATTCATGTTACATTCTCTGATGTAATTAACTAGAGGTGTTTATGTTAAGTTTGCTGAAAGGAACTGGTGATGTTTAAGCTATCTCCTCCGGTGAATATTATAGGATTTCATGCCATGATCTCTGAATGGACCGGGGAAGAAGGTAAGACAAAATATGGTTAGAATGGAGCCATTCGCGTTAAGTTTTCCGGTCAGCATCAATTTCTTCAATGAATAAGAGAATTTAGTGTTAAATCCTTCGATTAATACCGAAGGGGTTCATTAATAAATTTTTGAAGGGAACAACAAAGTTAGTGTGAAGGTCTTTGAAGGGACTAGAGGAGTTCATGCCAAACTCATTGGTTTCTAAGAATTTTCAAATGGACTAAGTCCCTCGAACGAACCAATGAATTTTTCTTCATTTTAATTCTTAGGGATCGTGTGAATGGAAGGCCGAGGAACTACGATTGGGGACCAAAATCTTGTTAATTTAATCTATGCAACCATGTTGAATAAGGGCGTGAGGAAAATACCAAGTTCTGGTTTGCAACTTCCCATCTCGGGTGATTTAAGTTTTCAAATCCCCTTATGGATTGAGCTATGGTTAAACCATATCCATCGAAAGAGATTCATAAAGGGAGATATAGCGAGTGGGGGGCGAATCAGAGGGTTGGAGGGTAATATACCTATGATATAGGGATAGGATATTGGGATAGGAAATATGTGGTTACTATTCCTGGAATGTGTATGGGTCGTGGCCCAAAAGGACTTAGGAAATGGTCGAGGCCGAAGTGTGAAGTGTCTAGAGCTTTGTTATGGAGAAAAGGGAAGAATCCATCATCATCGAAGATGTATGTAAAGGAAAACTGGAAAGACCAGGGTCCAAAGGGCCAATAACCCAACAAATAGAGAAAACCATCTCTAACCCTAACAAAAGTTACCAGTGAAAGAAAAGGGCAGGGTTGATTTTAGGGCTTGCTGGGAAATATGCCACGTGGGTAACCTTACAGTGGAAAATTTGGAGGGTCGTGTTATGTGAGTTTGAAAGGCAAGGTTTCTTTGACTTTCTACTCGTCAAGAATATTGAGCGCTCATAAGAGACAATGGTGAAAATGTTTGAACAGAAGCACCTTTTTATAGCCATTGAGTACACTTAATGTGATCGAGAGGATTTAAGGGGCCACATTGTCGATGTTGGTGGGAATTCCTTCGGTACACACCAACAAACTTCGTGGGAAATCCTCCAATGTATACCAGAGACATTGATACAAAGTGCATCGATGTCGTCAGAGGGGAAGGCAGGAACTCCTCCAGTTTGACCAAAAGATTTTATAAGAACTCCTTCGATCAAACTGGAGGAGTTGATATAAAGTTGTGTGGTGACCGAAAAAGTTCCTTTGAAGAGTTTGAAGGAAAATATTTGATGGTTACCAGAGAATTTGAGAGGAACTCCTCCAGTGTACATGGGAGGAGTTTCCACTAACTCATCTGATGACCAAACTTGTTTTTCAAAATTTTCCTAAGTACCAAGAATAAAAAATAGAATTCCAACCCAACCAAGTAAAATTTAAGTGGCCTTTTTAGCGGGAGGGACAATCAAAGACTTGGCATTAAGGAAAAAATAAATCCAAGGAGTTTTATAGGGAAGATAAAAAAGGGGCTCCATTTTCTTTGAGGGGCATTCCAAACAGAAAACACAAGAAAAAGGAGGGTTGTTAGTGTCAAGCACAACACTAGGTTAACTGTAAGTGGAGAAATAATTATTATTGTGATGTTTGACCGTCATCCATGTTAGAGAAATACAAAATCAAAAAATCAAGATGGAAATTGGAATACTCTATTGTAATGGAAATTAATTGTTGGGCAACAAAAAATTGAAGCGATTGGAATTTTTGTTCAATGTTAGAGAATCTATGTTGATACCCTTGTGTATAAATTGAATCTAGAGGAAGGAATAGGAAATTTAGACTCTCCATTGTTTCAAATTTCTATTTTTATTTTACCGAAAGACTTATGCATAGGATTTGTATTTAAGGCCCGAGATATTTTGGCCATTGATTAATACAAGTTTGCATAATTGTGTGTGTGTGTTCCATTGTTTCTTTAATCTACATTTTTTCTTATATGCTATGAATGTTTTCCTTTCATGACCTTGATTTGCAGTCCCCATTCACATCATCAAGTGGTATCAAAGAAGTGTTTTTCCTACCTTATTGAAGAAACCATGTTGGCACTTCCAGTTGAGAAGTGTGAATCTAGGTAGAGTTGAGAAGTAAAGGGTTAAATGATTTTTCATGAAATCAAATCACCTATGAATGGTGATAATTGTGAGGGTTGGTAGAAGGCAAGTTATTGCAGCAATCCATAATATAATTGAAGAGATGGCACAAAGAGGAATAGTGTGTGGAATACCCAAGAGACCATATGTAGAATACATTGATGACTTTGCATCGCTAATGAGGATGGTGATGGAAAGAATGGATGCCATGAGGCATCATAGAGGAGAGGTATTTCCCATACATTGCATGATGACATTGATGAAGAAGCAAAATATGATTTTACAAGAGAGAAGTGAAAAGGAGAAGTGTCGGTTCAAGAAATAATGCTTAGAGTAATTAGAGGCACCGGAAGTAAACCTATACTTAACCCTTGTATATTCAAGAAGTTTAACCCTAAAGAATTAATCATATTTATAGGAGAAATGGAAAATTCCTTTGAATTTGAGAAAATTACAAATCCAATGAGGTTTAGATTCTCCTATACCAATTGAATGGTCATACTTCATTATCCTGGTATAAGTTGCAGATGGATAGAGAAAGTAGTGACAAATATAAGATTAAAACTTGGGATAGGATGGTCTCAAAATTGAAAAGTAATTTTTTCCTTTAAATAATACTTTAAGCTTGTTGGGAAAGTTGCAAATACTTAAACAATGGAAGATGTTAGTGAAGGAATTCACTGAGTTATTTTATAGACTTCTATAAGTTCTAGACATAATGGGGAGATTCCATAACTCATAGCCAATTGTGTGAATGGTTTGAATTATGCCATTTAATATGAGTTTAATGTTTTAAATTTTCATTCAATTATAAAGGCTTGTCAAATGATCCTTTAGAGTTAAGGATAAATTGGTAAGAAATAAGCCTATAACGAGAAGAGGGGTCTAAGATTTGGAAAAGAACGAACTAGAGAGAAGCGTATTGAAGAAGGTGAAGACATTTCTAATACCATGAGTTAGCTAAGGAGATATGATTCTAGTAGAGGTGGTGGGTTAGCAAGAGGAAGAGAAAATGAGGAAAAATTAAAGGCATTTGCTTCAAATGTGGAGGACGTGGCCATATGGAATTTGAGTGTCTACAATTGCAAAAGGAAGGAAGAAGATGAGATGAAAGAACACATATGGATGAAGAAAAATCGGAAATAAAACTAGGTGAAGTGTTTGAAGTGGCGTCGAGGCATGGAGATAACCTGTTATGAGAAGTGTTGGGGGTAAAATACCTTAGCCATGGGTAAAAAGCCTTTAATTTTGGATTAAGGAAGGATCCAATGGATTCCAACCTAGTCATCAAAATGACTAGGGAAAGAAATAAAAAAGTATAAATAGAGAATAAGGATAGAAATATAGATATAGAACATAAAAATAAGAATTGCTATAGTTTTTTCGCATTGAAGAAAGGAATATTTGTAGACATATGAAAACGATACATGTTGTGATATTTTGAAAGGGGATAGAGGAATATTGGGGCCTTGAATTGTATGAGATAAGTATAATATCTATTATTGAAGAGTGATTTTTTTCCCCTCGGATCAAGGTTTTTCCCACTGTAAAATGTGTTCTATTATTTGTTTGGGATGTGTTCTTATTTTTTGTTTTGATGTTAATATTGATAAAGGTTATAACGAATTTATAATGAATTGTAATTAGGATGTGAAGTTAATGGATATTATTCATGGAATTGATGATTAAATAATATGTGACTATTTAGTGGCCAACATTTTGGGGCATTCCACTTGAATGTAACTTCTCAAAACCAAGTGGATCATACCACTACACTTGTATTTCATGAACTCCAAAATCATGTGTGCATTTCTTAGCATAATATGTGCATTTTTTAGTTGTTTTACCATAGGGACTCATTGATTTCATAGCTTCAATTACTAGGATGTGATTTATATAGAAATAATTAGCTCCCATAGGATTTATTGTAACGCTATCTATCATAGGAATTCAATAAGAAATTAGACTTGTTCACATGTCAATTATTAGGGTTCAATTGTTGTGATAAACTAAGCCAAATGAAAGATTGGTTGACAACCTAAAATATTGTTCAATAAGAAACCCCATTCACCATGTGGTTTAATGCCATCGAGGTCTCTATTTATTGTAAAAATTGACTATGATTTTATGCTTATAGTTGTCATCGTTTGACCTCAACAAGATCCTTTGAATAAATAGATCTAGTAAATATTAGAATAGTACTTTTTCTAGAACATAACACATGCTTCATTTAGAGCCGTATCATAGAACTTGACCCTGATTCCAACCATAAAAAAAATTGGATCATAAGAAGCTAAAAATGATATTAGAGGAGGATTATGTTCAAAAGCATAAATATTCTAATAGAGGACAAACACCTTCAGTAACCATTCACACAACTAGATAAAATATCAACACACTAATTTTTTGACATGGTAAAATACCTATGGGGAAACATCCACAACACCATCCAACGTGGCCACTCAGAGAAATTTATTAATACAATAGAAACATATTACAGAGATATTTACAAGAGAGTTTCTCACAATTGATCATTGGAAAATGACCCTCCATGTTATTTAAATAAAGATCATGGACCAATCGAGTGTTAATCCATAGATCAATGTATCCGTTAACATAGAGGAGAATATGAACCGTCGGATCACTCTATGTTGGGAACATATCGTGACTGTTAGATTACCTAACTATAAATTCATACTAAAGAAACACACTAAGAAACACACTTTCACCTAATGATGCATTAGAACAAGTTGATCTTAACTAAATCCTAAGTGTCTAAATATCCTAACATCACCCCTTAAGAAAATCTTGGGATGTGATTGAATGATTTACAAAAATCACACAATAGGAGAAGGAAGGAGGCATTAGAGCCTACCCCCCCTTAATAACAACTTCTTGGACTCCTAACATAGATCAAAGTTTGGAAAACTGCACTTCTATAAGACACTTTGTGAAAATGTTTGCAACTTGATATTATGTAGGGGAAAAGAGCACTTCAATAACTTGATCATGAATGTTTTTTTCTGATAAAGTGCATCTGTATCTCGATGTGTTTGTTGCGCTGATTCTGAATTGGATCTTTGGAGAGATCGATGGCACTTTTATTTTTGCACCAAAGGATGGTTGGATTTTTCTAGTGGAATCCAAACTCTAAAAGGATCTGTCGAAGCCACAATGCTTCCTGACTTGCATTAATTACTGCTTATTACTCCGCTTCTACTGAAGAAAGAGAAATATCATTTTGTTTATTCTTGAAAATTGCCATGCTAGAAGGAAGATTTGACATCCATTTGATGGACCTCCCATTTATATGAGGCAGCAAGGGAAAGAACAAGGTGGATGTAATTCATTTTGGCTATAGGAGCAAAGGTTTCATTATATTCAATTCCTTCAACTTGGGAAAATCCTTTGGCAACTAACCAAGCCTTGTGTCTTTCAACACTTCCATATTATGCATACTTAGTTCTATAGACCCATTTACATCTGACAAGTTTTCTTCCTTTAGGAAGAGGTACAAGATCCCAAGTATCATTCACCATTAAAGAGTGATACTCTTCATTCATTATTGTATCCCAATTTGGATTACCTGAAGCTTCTACAAATGTATCTGGATCATGAGTATCTAAAACTTGAGCCAAAAGAAAAAGAGGCTCGTTGGAACTGTGAATGTGTTTGACGTTGATATGAAGGATCACCAATAATATCACTAGTTGCTTCTCGTTTTGAATAGACCCATCTAGGAAGCAATGGTGTTGGTGCAGGTTCAGGTTCAATGGACTTGTTATCCCCGATTTCTAGGGATAACTAGGAGATCATGTCTCGAGGCCCACAGGTCCTAGACATGGAGTACCGAGAGCAGGATTGACCTAAGCATGGCCCTGGAGGGCCCATCCTTCTTCTTCTTCATCAGATTTGTCCTGTCAGCAGCAACACCATCCATCACGATCGGATTGGAATTGCATCAAAGAGGACTCTTGCTCCATGAGGTAATTGGTCCAGGTATCATGGTATGTGTCATGTTTGATCATTATAACTTTCAGATATATGCATCAGGTTCCTTACATTTCTGACAACTTCTTGGATCTTACACTAACCCACTTGACCATTGTTGGGGGGATTAACGGGGTGCCCTAGCAAGATTGTACCCATAGGTTTTGGTTAGCCACCAGGGGGGATTTGAAGAGCCATCGTCTGTTCCCACCATATTATCATTTTACATCTTATCTCCCTTACATCCATCCCATTCCCCTAGTCCAGGAATCAGGATGACCTATTTGAGGGGTTACACTTTGTCCTGTGGGAAGAAGGGGCTAAAGGCCCAGGAGGTAAAAGCAGTTGGTAAAAGATAAAAGCCATAGGAAATAAAACCTAGAGATGCCTCACCCAGGGATCCCTGAGAAGGTAATAAAAGGCCTCTCTATAAGAAACAAAAGGGACCTAAAGAAAATAATAAAACAAGACCTAACTAAGAGGATGGGAGGTCTCATCACGAGCCGGCCCATTATGTTCATAGTTATCTAGCAGTATGGCATTGCCATTATTTGGTTACCACGCCGGGGCAATGACCCTTGGTTGCATGGCCAAGGGAAAGGGGGTCTCATCACGAGCCAGCCTTATCATTTCTGCGAAAATACTCATGGGTAACACTGTCAGCTCTGGTCACCACACCAAAGCATTGTCCTCTGGTCAAATCTTGAAGCAAAAAAGAAAGAAAAAGTAATAAATAAAAGAAATAACAAAGGCAATAAAGGGCTTGGAAGGAACTGCATCCATGATAGGTACAACTCGCCTCTTACAAAGGCACCCACGGACAATACCTACCCCTGGTCTTAACTATGACTGGACATCCTTAGACCATACCACCTCATGTTACATGGCTTGAATGATGTCCTTTGGAAACTTTCCTCTTCTTATGGATACTGGCCCAATAGGTTATCTTGTCTTTTTCTTCAACTTTATATAGTAGATCAGTGTAATATATTTAAGCTATTAGAGGATATGTTAGGGGTTTTATGCATGTATTTGATGAAATTAATGATGAAATATGATTGACATTGCTATGATCTCGAGGACTAATGAGCCCATGGAGGGTGAAGCTTTTGATGTGCAGGACCATGCCCGACGGACAGGTACCATTGGACCGGTACACATGGGGAGATGATTAGCTCGGACCTCCATGGGGCTGAAGAGCCCATCAGATGGTTGTTGGGATCCCATCAGTGGCAGAGACAGGACAATGATATGATGAGCCTTTTCACATGGAGAAAAGAAGGACGTTCCACCCAGGACACTTTGGCTAAGCCCAGCCTAGGGGGGATGACCCACTTCAGATGGAACGTTTTCCTCTTAATGGACAGGACGTCACCCAGGAGATCTAGATGTCACCTTAAGCGTGTGGCAGTTTGATGGATTACTGGCACGTGTGGCAGCTTGGAGGAGCCCTAGAAGGGCTAACGCCTGACTTCTGGATGCTGGACTAGCCCAAAAAGGGCCAACGTCTCCCTCAGAAAGGCTTGACATCCCATCTTTTGCTCATTTTGTGTCTTTTACTTAACAGTTAATGTAAAAACAGTGTAATTTTTGTAGTCATCCTTGTCGGCTGTTTTAATGACCTATTTTGTAAATTAAAAGTCATGGAATGATATATATTGAGGATGTTTTTCCCTCATTTGGACATAACACAACTCACTCTCTTGTGAGATCTGATTTCTTGCGCCCTACTAGGGTAAATTTGGTGTTTAAGTGAGGCGCACTTGTTCTTGGAGGATTTTTCTTGGCATTTATGGAATTTCTCTCAAGGAAGGTTTACAACTAGGGTTTGCTTGTGATTTCTTCATGACATGTAAGTGAATTTTCATGCAAAACTTCTTGAATGAATGGTTGTAGGTATAATTTCTTAGATTTGCTTATTATATTGTTGATTTAAAATCCTAGGTAACAAGCACACAAGTAGGTCATTGTTACATGTCCCCTTGTTGAGAAATAGTTTTCAGCCATTGAAGAAAGAAGATAGAGCCTAGTCGTTGCTACACTTGTCTTCCTTTTTCTGAGCTAGCGTTGAAGTTATAGGTTGAAAAGAGGAGACGTCCTAGGCCTAGATTGACTACACCTAGGGTTTCACCTTCTAGGGTTTG
>ML781968.1:1616216-1665047 GCA_009831015.1 Picea engelmannii | reverse complement strand
TGCCCTATTTGAACTCTTGTTTGGTCTAAAACTTGCGGTTAGGTCATCCATTGATAGCCATAGAGGTGTTGAGCAATTTCATTGGCCCAATTAGCAAAACGTTCACCTCTTTGTCTAGAAAACTAACCTAGAAACTAGGCTGATGTCACCCCTTTAGTATAGTGACGCAGCAACAATATTTATATATGAGCATATTTAATGCATTGTGAGAACATAAAGATTGATTTTATACATTGAATGCAAACATCATTTTGTATTTAATGAAGAAGTAATATTATATGCCATTGTCTTTATTTGCAATCATTGACTTCGTCAATAATTACATTTATCACTGCTCGTATGTATTTAAGATAGTCATTTGTTTATGAAGTACTGACCACTGCTTGCACGTTTTAGTTTTATTTGCCTTGTCTCGCAAACAGGTGCCCTTTTCAGTGGAATACCTTCTTTTTGACTATCTCTCTTGGCAATAATCTGTGAAAGGAAACCCTCATCTTGATCCTTTAAACCTTAAGACCTTTCAGAACCCCAGATTACTAGGGACGTCTCCCTTGGGATTAGCCACCCTGAATAGAAAGAGCTCCCCATCGAGGTGACAGTGGGTGGGGAAGCTCCTGTTACGCCAGTTTGCCTTTTTCTTTCAAGCTACTTGACCTATCATACAAACTGAGCGACAACAAGAAGGAGGAAAGAGCACAAAGCCTTTCTTAAGCAACACCGGAGTGAGCCTCTTTCCCCTAGGGTTTTTATTCTAGGGCCCTGCCTTTATAGCACCATAGAACCCTACCTTCTAGTCTCTAAGTTTTCATCCTCCCGAGACCTTGTGCCCTTACTTTTAACTCTATATACCCTAAGGCATTGGTTAGATCTCCAATGTTGAGGCTTTAGTGTACAAAACAACCTTTTAAAACCCTAAATTTAAAACCCTAACTAACATTGCTAACATAATAAAGGCTGACGTCATAGTTGAATTTCATCTTGACGCAGCAAAGGTATAATATAAGCAATTGAATGATGACGTCAAGCATTTATTGAAGAAATTATTGATTGGATACATTGTTGGCTTGGTCATTTTGGTAGATATTGATGAATTGATGATCTTTCATAGGCTAATTAGCAGAACGTTGACTTCATCTTGTATCTATTGCATTGCTTATTGAATGAAATCAGATAGTTAAAGAAGTGCTAACCCTTTGAGTTATAGCCTACAAATATATATATTGTTTTGCTATTGTCTTGTTCCGGGCAGGTGTTTTCAACAGGGCCTACACTTCTTTTATTGGTTGATTAGCTGGACTATCTAACATTGGTGGTAACCTACGAGGAGGGAAATCTTAAAACTTGACCTTGTATCATTTCCCTCTTTAAACCCCAGGTTACCGGGGACGTCTCCCCTAGGCTAACCTCCCTAAACAGAAAGAACCTCCCGATCGAGGTGACATTGGGTGGGGAAGGTTCCTATTACGCCAGTTTGTCCTCTATCCTGTAGCCTGTGACCTAAACTACAAACTGCGCGATAATAAGACTCATATGGAGGAAGGTGAGTAGGAGGAGGTGGATTTTCATCCTCATTGTCATCATTTGAAGAAGAAGAAACCAGAATAGGAACAGAAGAAGGCACAAACATCGAAGATAGCTTGTTGGCCATAGAAGGCACAAATGTAGAAGATGGCTCGCGAGTTGAAAAGGAACAAATGTCGAATTAGGCTCACAGGCCAAGATATTTTCAACAAATTTAACATCTCTTCTAATAATTGTTTCATTACAATGTGGTTGAAGAAGTTTGTAACCTTTGACAACTTTAGAATAACCAACAAATATACACTTCTCACGTTTAGGCTGCAATGCTTTCCTTTTCTCATCAAGAATGTGAGTCCATGCTACTGTTACACATTATTTTCGTCACCCCTATGACCATTAATGATGTAAATCTATCCTTTGTCTTTAGAAGGATCAATGGACTTAATCCTGAATAATGAAGATACTTTTTCCTAGAGAGATGAAATTATACTTTTCTTTTGTCAAAAACCTTATAAAAAGGGATCGTCGCACCTTGCTTAGTGTTAAGGGTGCGAAGATCTAGGATTGTCACGGGTTGCACCACAATGACCTGCGACATCGTTACAATTTGCTCAGTTCTAAGGGTGCGACGATTTTTTGTACGAAGGAAAAAGAAGAATTTCTCGAAAGTTCTAGAAGAGAAGCTTCGAGGGTGAGGTGGCCTCCGATCGGTTTGGATCTGAGCCGCATCCCTGATCTCATGGGATCATTCTAACCTCATCACCCTATCCTTTTCAACTTATAAAAGGAGAGGAGTTCTCATTGGGAAAGTTAGCTTGATTGGGTTTTTGGAATTAGCTTGGAGCTTGATGAGTTTTGATAGAATTTTGATTTATGTTGTCAAGATAGATTGTTAGTACCTCAAAATTATAGTCTCAGAATCCTTGGAGCAGAAGTGTGTGGGAAGCAAGGAACTGTTGGAAGGAACCTGACAACATCAAGGCATCTGGTTGTATCTTTATTCCACATTCTTTAATACAGTGATATATTTCTTTCCCATAAAATTGGTCTTATTTTATTGTATGACTCCTTGATCACATGCATAGGTTTTGTTGAGTATATGTTGTTGTTTTCACTTCATTGTCTTGTGTCTTTTTACAGGTTCACAATCCCATAAGCCTTGGAATGGAGCGAGGATGACACTAGTGAGGACAAATGACATTTAAAATGTATTTCATTTATCTCTTGTTAGTTAGTATGCTTGATAATTAAAACTTAGGGAAAGTTTTATATTCTATCTTGTTTTGTTTTAGTTTCGGGGTGAAACTAGGGAGATTTGTTTGTGTCTGCACTTACCGATATGTCCAATAAAAAAATTGGCAACCGTACTGGGGAACATATTGTTTTCCTAGTTGTCTTTCTTTCTTTCTTTGATTTCCTAGGTTCTATTTTCTGAGTCATTGGCAGATCCAAATTGACTCTCCGACTGTTTAATTTCACTAGAAAACCTTCATGCTTTTTGTTTTTTCCTTTTTTTCCTTTGATCGTCTCACCCTGCTTTGAGAGACAGTGCGAAAATCTAGGATAGATGCATCCTGCCTTTAGACACAGTGTGACTTCGTCGCACTGTACTGTTCTCTGGCCCATGAATATCTAGGATCATCGCACTATGTTAGTCTACAACTTGCGACGATTGTGAAAAAAATGAATTTTGATGGTTTTTCTTGCCCAGATATTAGATATGGTTTTGGGGTGATTTTTTGAGTCTAATTACAGCTTGCTTGATAGCTTTGAATATGTTTTTAGTCTTCTTTGATTTTTTTAGCTTGTTTTATTTTGAAAGATTTGATCTCTTGCTTTAAGTGTCTTTCAGTTACAAAGCATTGTTTTTCTTTAGAATTGTTTAGTGAAAGAACTTCTTTTTCTTTTATTGAATAGTTCGTGTTAAAAGAGAAAATTTGTTTGGGTTGATTTGTTTTATAGATATTTTCTATTGCTTTTAGCTATCTTGGGGGGGGGCAAGAATCGTGTATTAGTGTACAGTCTCTTTGGCTCATTTCTTGAAGATCTTGATATTTATGAATTTAATAAAATATTGGGACATTGTGCATTTGGGAATGATAAAAGTTTTCTCCTTCTCGTAATATAGCTTTCATCGAAGTGAAATATTTTCATTCTCGTTTCTTTGCATTGTTTAAAGTCGGTCAAAACATCATTTAGTCCATGCCATTTTCCCTCTTGAGTAAACAACAACCTTAAAATAAAGTTCTTATAAAAATTGATTAGACATTTTTATATTTTCTTGTAGCAAACCTACATTAGCTTAGGGTGTAGGGCTTTGGAATAGGTGTGAAAGATAACTTTCCAAAGCTGTAAACAAAAAATAGTATCTTGTGATAGGGATATTTAAATTCACTTGCTACATTTTGTCCTGGGAAGCCCTTCTAACACAAGGGTCAATCACAAGGTCGCATTAGGGCCAATAGAGTTACTCACCCTGCTTTGTTGGTCTTAGTGTAGAGATTGCGCGTATTATTGGGGGTCACTTGAGAAGAAAATCTTGTGGGGACCTTCTCAAGTTGATTTCGAGCTTAGATACCCTACCTTTTCGAGTGGATTGGACTGTCGATTGCTTCCCTAGACATGATTGTCATAATTGGTAACCTTAGTGGCCTATCTCTTTAGAGTCTTTAAACGAGGTGACTGTGGAGGGGAAAGTCTTCATGGTACCTGGAATCGACGTTGGCCAAACTCACTTGGTCTCCTTGGAGGGTATATCCACGTTTATGTGTGGGAGCTTGCACCAAGGCATAAGTCCATTAAGCAAGTCGTCAACGTAACTTTTCCACCCACTCTATATTATCCCCTTATTACGTTGTTCCTACGATGTTGGATTTCATCACCAACTTGTGTGTTCATTGTGAGAAGGTTTTTTTTGTTTGCTTGCTTCCTAGATTTTTTAGCGTGTGTTGTTTGTTTTCCCTTATAGGACTCTAAGTTGGATCTGTGTTTAATGGCATCAGCTCCCGGAATGACCAATGAAGCAACCCCTGCTCCAGGGGCGCCTTTTGTTTTTCCTTCTTACGAAAACATTGGTCCTCCTCACATCGCTATTTTGAGCCTTCTAGGTCTCACAATTGGATTACCGGTATGGTTGTTTTCCACTCAAGTAATCCTGAATGCAGCTAGTGCTTCAGTTGTAAGCACTTTCCCCCAAGAACATCAACCTCATGTTGATCCTTCACCTTCTTCACTAGTGAGATCTTCTTCACCTTCTTCATTTGCAAGGTATTCTTCCATTTCATCTTCTTCGTCGAGTGAAATCTCTGAAGCTAGTAACCCGATAAATAAGAAGAAGAAGAAAAGGAAGATTAAGAAGAAGAAAAATAAGCAGGGGTCTACACTTCAAACCACTGCCAAACATGTTGGAAAGAAACCAGTTACTGTTAATCGTGATGGGAGTGTTGATGATGCCAAGATCACCCAAACAACCTGTAAGCCCAAGTACCCTTGCAGGCTTTGTAAGGGTAGCCATCTTCTTAAGGATTGCCCTGGTCTATCCAAGGTTATAGAAGCATGGTCTACACGCCCTTTCCAACCCATGTCGTCAGCTTCTAAAAAACATGTTGATGACCTCCCGTCAACTAGTCAGGATACCGTTGGGAAGAATAAAAGTAGATTCAAGTTCCCATGTATGTTATGTGGAGGGAGTCATCAAACTCACCTTTGCCCTCGTATGGACGAAGCCTCGAAATTACTGGAAGACATAATTGTTTCCCAACCTCAACTTTTGGTTGCTGACCAAAGTCTTACTCTCAACCCACTTGTAGTTGATGGAATGATCAATCCAGTCCCTTCATCGATCAGTCTGGTTGATCATGTAGTCAATTTGGTCACGTCCTTAGTTGAACTAGTTGATAAAGTGGTCGGTTTGATCCCATCCTCGGTCGATCCCACTCTCCCGTTAGAGAGTGAAACCCAAGCGGTCAATTCGTTTCCATTCGTTGACCCCATTCTCCCCTTGGAGAATGCAACTCAAGTGGTCGATCCGATCTCATCATCGGTCGATCATACTCTCCCGCTAGAGTGTAAACCTGATATTGCTCATGTTTTTCTCATTGATACAGAATCTACCGTGTTGGGGGGTATTCCTCATTTTCCCGTGGAACCCCCTCCAAGTAATGAGGCCATCATTTTTTATTGGGGTGCGCTAATTGGACCTCATCTTCCCTCTCACATTCCTTTCAATATTACAGTACAAGTTTGTGGTCGAGACGTTCCTCGGGCGTTGATAGACGAAGGTGCGTCCATTAGTATTTTGTCCTCTATTGCTTGGCAAGATTTGGGTTATCCTCAACTTGTATCGATTACGCAGAATCTGTTAGCTTTTAATAGAAGAACTAGTCAACGTTTACCAGTCCTTCCTCAATTTCTCGTAACTTTGGGAGGGAAAACTATCTTTATTGATGTTATGGTAGTCCAAGAACAACATGTTGATGACCTCCCGTCAACTAGTCAGGATATCATTGGGAAGAAGAAAAGTAGATTCAATTTCCCATTTATGTTATGCGAAGGGAGTCATCAAACTCACCTTTTCCCTCGTATGGACGAAGCCTCAAAATTACTGGAAGACATGACTATTTCCCAACCTCAACTTTCGGCTTCTTACCGCATTGTTACTCTCAACCCACCTGTAGTTAATGGAATGATCAATCTGGTCCCTTTGTCGATCAGTTTGGTTGATCATGTAGTCAATCTGGTCACTTCCTTAGTTGAACCATGGATTGGTGCCACATGACCTTTGTAGGCCTCCTACTTTCCCAATAGGGCTTGACATCTCACACGTGTGGCCTATTATGACATATTTTTGCATTTTAGCAGTTGTAAAAGGTTAAATGAGGGATCGGCCCCACTTAAATCAATTGTATGTTATGATATGTGGAAAAAGCGCTATCCTAGGCTCACATATAAATGCTAGCACTCATTTTCATTTGGATCATCATTCATTTATCACCATTTGTGGGGTAACACTTCTACTTATTCGCTATTTCAACCTTCTTGGTATTTCTCTCTCATGTGATATGCTTGGAAATGGTCTCTTGTGGATGGTTTAATGATTTTGGATGGATATTTCTGCAATTAGGGTTTTGCGTGTTTCGTTAATCTTAACTCAGTCAGAGAGTCATTGATTCATTCATTGTTCATTTTTGGGTTTATCGTTAGTGGTTTGCGGACCCATGGTATTGGGTAACACATGTTATTTGATGTGAGTCTTTGCATGTCTTTGCATGCCTTTCCATGGCTATCTCCACACCATGCAAGCCTTTGCATAAGTGTCTCCATGCCATGCATGTCTTTTCATGGCTATCTCCACTCCATGCATGTTTTTGCATGTCTATCTCCACTCAATGCATGTCTTTGCATGGTTATTTTGAGGTCATGCATATATTTGCATTGTAATCTAATTCTGGTAAAGGAATTAGGGTTTTATTTGATGAAGGGTATTTAATGGCTTGAGATACTCCATTGTAAGAAGCCTCAATTGGCCGGTGTTGGCATGGCTTGGTCAGTTTGGAAAAGGTTAATATATATTTATGGAGGTTCTGATTCTTCCAATTAAGGGTTTCCAAGATAAATATTGGCTCTGTGTGCATGCTTTCTTATTTTGTTATTTCTCTCTTAGTTTTTAACATTGTATTAGAACTGGGCAGACCTGGAATCTCCAATGAGAGTGGTTTGATGTTGAGATCCATGCTTATGAAATTGTTGGTAAAGCGAGTGACACGTGGAAGAGAGATATGCACACAAATTGAAGTGATGGTTCATAGGTTTATGAACCATGGTGAATGGCACATGGAAATGGAGCATAGGAAGAAGTGCATTGATGATGAAGTACTCGGTGAATGAGTTCTTTGGCTTATTGTATTTGGAGCAGGGAGGGATGTTGGTAGATGCTTCTTGCATTATTTTATCATGTATACAATGGATCGACGTGGAGCATAGGAGGAAGTGCATTAAGGAAGAAGTACTTGGTGAATGAGTGCTTTCTCTCATTATATTTGGAGCAAGGAGGGATGCTGGTAGATTCTTCTTGCAACATGTGCTCCTGCATACAATAGTAAGATAAGCACTTGATCTATATAATTGTATTTAGAGAAAGAGGGATGCTTGCAATGGAATAGGTTGATTTTTCATAGCATCAGGTTCTCAAGCATACAATTGTAATTATTTTTATGGAGTTAGATTTTATTACATGTAAATGGGCATGCATGTGTGCCCCTAGTTTGATGGTTCACTGGTATAAAGTCTAGACATAGACCTAGGTGATAGGGGAGCATGTTGTATTCTCGATACCCGGTTTATAAAATTTGAGTGGGGTAGGTGTTTATCCCAAGTCAAGTTTAAATGGGGGATGTTTGGTTAATCTTGACTCGGTCATAGAGTCGTTGATTCAGTCATTGTTGGGTTTACCATTAGTGGTTTGCAGGCCCATGGTATTGGGTAATCTATGATATTTGATGTGAGTCTTTGGATGTCTTTGCATGCTTTTTCATGGCTATCTTCACACCATGCAAGCCTTTGCATAGTTGTCCCCATGCCATGCATGTCTTTGCATGGCTATCTCCACTCCTTGCATGTTTTTGCATGGATATCTCCACTCAATGCATGTCTTTGCATGGTTATTTGGAGGTCATGCATATATTTGCATTGTAATCTAATTTTGGTAAAGGAATTAGGGTTGTAATTGATGAAGAATATTTAATGGCTTGAGATACTCCATTGTAAGATTCCTCAATTGGTTGGTGTTGGCCTGGCTTGGTCAGTTTGGCCAAGGTTAATAAATATCTATGGAGGTGTTGGTTCTCTCGGTTAAGGCTTTCCAAGATAAATATTGGCTCTATGTGCATGCTTTCTTATTGTGCTATTTCTCTTTCAGTTTTTAACATTGTGCTCTTGTCTTCTTGGATAAAGTAAGTAATGTTTTGCAATTTTATGGTGTATTGTTGATGTAAATGGTGAAATTGCTATTTTGTTGCAAGTATTCTTGTTTATTGAAACCCTCAGAGAGGAATATAAGTGTTTCTTTCTCTCAGAAAGTTTTACTAGTCCAAATTTTGTGAATTGTCCTTGCGAGGGTTAGAACCCTAAAGCCCTAAAGTGCTAGAACTTTAGGATTTTATCCCTAGACAATTGATCTTTGACCTAGTTGAAGCTACAATAAGGGAATGGTATCTAGGGCTCAAAATTTCTTGCACCCTAGACATACTTCTCCTCAAAGCCTAAAGCCTAAGGCCCAAATGTGCTTGCACCTTAGGGTTTATACTCTACCTCTTGGTTTCAATTAGATCAATCTTCAAGCTTGGATGCAATTGAGACTCCATAAACCTAGAATGGTAAAGGCACTAATCTAGAAGCAACTCTTGTGGTGAAAGTGATTGATAAAACCCCTTTTCCAAATATCTCAAGTGTTCTAATAACTCTACTAACTCTAACCCTAGCAAACTCACTCTATTAGTTGTTGTTGTTATAAAAGTTTGCTACAACCATCTAAAACTACATTAAATTGTTCCATACACTCATCTAAAGGTGGCCTAACTTGTTCAATGTTTTTTTAGCAATTGGATAATTTTGTGCTTGATGAATGCTTACTTTTCATGTTAAATTGCTACATTTATGAGCCCTAATTGTTGTCGTTGTTGCAAATTATCCATTGTTGTTATAAGACTGGTTTACTACTGCAATTTGCAACAACCATAGCTACTTAACTTGTCTAGTGTCTAAAAGAGGTCATTGTCGCATACTTTATCTTGGAAGTTGATATATATATATATATATATATATATATATATATATACGTGTGTGTGTGTGTGTTGCAAAGTGTTCTTATTTTGGGCATGTACAACAAACAACACTACAACCTCTAAAAGAGGTCATTGTTGCATACTTTATCTTGGAAGTTGATATATATATGTGTGTGTGTGTGTGTTGCAAAGTGTTCTTGTTCCGGGCATGTACAACAAACTACATTACAACCTCTCTCTCCTCCCTAGACCTAGACCAACTAACCGATGACCAAGATAGGGGGTGGTAGGCTTGGCTACTAAACTTGTTATTTGTTCCCTTAAGGTCACCAGGGAAGCCTCCCTTGTGGTGTGCCTCCTCCATCACTAAAACGAGGAAGGATCCTACTTAGGTGATAGTGGTAGTTTCTTCCATAGTTACACAATATTTTGGGATCTCGTGGTGGGCTTGCACAAGTACAAATCCTGGGATAACATGACCTATGATGAGTATTTGGATCATTACATTGTTAGGGTCATAGCTTTCACATACAATATTCATTTTAGGTGTATGATAGCTCATTGGAAAAATATAAATGAGAAGATTTTTTTTTATCATGGGTGACAAAATCCTTCGACAATTATTAACCTTCTCAAGGCCAAAAAATTATTTTTTAAGGCCCAAAAAATGCATTGAAAGTTGATTTCGTGAAATCTAACAAAATCAAGACCATCTCTGAGATATCCCAAATCCTAATATCGCCTATCTATAACATCAATAAATTCACATGGTACTTATTTATATTCATTTTAGATCATTCCTCCCCATTTTGGGAAGCTTTTGGTCTCTAAAAAAATTTAGTTCTTAATGAGATGAGGAAACAACTCCTTAGCATTCTTCTTGGAGTACCATTTGTCCTTGGTTGGTAGCAAGCCTTGCATAATTATGTCCTCTAGTTATTATGGATGTAAATATGGTGCCATATATTCAATGAAAGGTAAGACTTGGCCCACTTCATCCTTATTGAGCATGGATGGCTTGTAGAGTTTCAAGTTCTCTGCATTTACTATTGAGTAAATGCACATATAATGTGGAAAACCAATATATACTCATTTTTCCCTACCTTCTCCAATATTTCGATTTTTCCATATCATAGGGATCTAATTTTCTTCCCTGGTCCATGTAACATTTCCTTATTCAGGTGTAACCAAAATCTATCTCCTACTTGGAAGGTCTTCTCAATCCTATGTTGATCATGTATGGCCTTGTATTTCTCCTGGAACTTCTTCAATTTCTCTTGAACATGTAAGTGTATTGGACTTATCTTGTCTATGAAATTGTTTTCCTTTAATGCATCACTTGAAGTTTTTACCTCTTCTTTACGAAAAATTTCCAAAGGGGACTTAGTAGTGAAAGTGTGGACAACTCTATTATAAGAATGTTGTCTATAAATCAATTTTTCATCCCAAGTCTTTCGATGCTTTGGATTGTAACCTATCAAAAGATGAACCAATGTCATATTCACTACCTCTATCTACCCATCAATTTGTGGGTGAAGACATTGAATCTCTCCAATTTAGTATCTAACTTATATGATAATGAATTCTAAAATACACTAAGGAACCTTGTATAAAAAAATGAGGCTCCTCGGAATCTACTATAGTGGGAAAACCCCCCTATGGACTACACTAGGGTTCAACATGTAGGCAGAGCTAACTATCTAAAGTCTCCTACTTTTTAACAACTACCCCAAATACACCCCACATTCATGCATAAAACACAAAGTAAAAAGATCTTGTAACTCTACCTTAAACTCTGTGTCTGGTGTCGATCCTTTTGTGTTCGATTGTTCCTCAACTACAAGTCTCCTCCCAAGGCTGACCTGCATTCATAAACAGACAAACAAATAACTATGAACATGCATCTTATATATGAATTAGTGGGTTAGATGTCATAATAAAATACAAATCAAACATAAAGATTGAACACATCATATTCGGGATAGAAAAAGTATTCATTTTCATTAATCTCACAAAGTTACTTACAATGAGATCGACGACTGCTCCTCGAACCTGGTATGGGCTCCTCTTCACCAAGCTACAACTGCACTTCCACGTATCTTTCTCCTCTTCATCTCTCTCTAGGGAATATATTAGGCTTGCAATGGAGGAAAAAGGCAAGAATAAGGAATTCTGGCTCAAAACTCACAATGTGGCTGCAAATTCTTGGGGCAAGTGGGGAAAGTGAAAATGGGCAGAGCTTCACTATTCTTATGCTTAGCTTTGGAATGAGACCCCAAAACCTCATTTTATATGACAAAAGGATGGTTATTCATTTGGGTGATGGGCTATAGGCGGTGGGACAGTTGGGAAACTACCCAATAGCCCGTAATCTCAACGAATTCCTTGCAACTTTTTAATGTTTACAACTTTTGCAAGTATACGCGGGATGTAGTGGTGCAGATAGCGTACGTACGCTGGAAATAATGGTGCATCTAGAGTACATATGTGGGAAGTAATGGTGCGGGGCGCGTACATATTCAAAAATAGTGTTTTTAAGAAGAGTTGCTCAATGATGGCTTGGAAAAAATGGTAAGTAAGAGGGCCTAATGCCAGGTATGCATGTATGGTGCAATTTAGGGTTATAACAGATGCCCCCTAATGTGTGAGGTCAGAAGAGCATCTGATGGTCGAAATACATTACAAATCTTCACCAACGTACGAAGCGAGTTAGCCCAGGACCAGAGTTCAGGAGGTGCCATCTGCAAAAATAATAATTGTCTCACTGAGGTGGGCATACCCATGCTCGAGATGAAATAAATCATGGATGCCAATAAAATACATTGCATATCCATTTCATATAACTATATAAAGTGTAGCCGCGAGCAATACACAATGGATCTACATCTCAAAATCAAAGATATACATGTATAGTATCCATCTTCAAGAAGCCAATGACGCCTAATGGCTGGAGATGAGGCCTTCAAAGCTCGAGAAACAACTTCAAGATATTCAAAACTCGGGTAGGAGTGTAATGTGAGTGTATGAATTCACTACCCAAAGGTCTTCGACGGCTCGTTGGGAACAGACAAGAGGATCTCGATGATCAGGCAGAGAACTTTAGTGATTTCGAACAAGGACTTGATTGGACTTTTGGGGATGGCCGGGCATAAGGGCAAGAGACAAACTACAGAGAGGCTGACTCAAGTTGGGTAAAATTTCCCTTGGACAATAGCACGACAGATGATTAGACTTAGGCAACATGACATTGACATAAGTTCACGATGCATGAGGCAACACAAACTCTCCATGTGTTTGGATGAATAACCAAACGGAGGAGGACACATCTCTATGTAATGAGAACAACTTCATAAGGTCATATTAAATACCAAAGCTTGATGAACAAATGGAAGGATGTGATTTTTCCACGGGCGACTCATTGTGCTGCCATAAAAAGAAAATACTTTTCTTGTCCTATTTTTGGGGTATATTTGATTTTTTTTGTCTTTTTCAATAATTTTGGAAAGCTTGAAAAAGAATAAAAGAATGCTACGTTACAAAGGAGGAACGAGTGTCACAAAGCATACTAGTTCCAAGCACAAGGAACACACTAATGCTCATAGCAAGGAGACATGTGCAGGGAAAGGACACTCGGGAAAATTCCTCCATGGGTCAAGGTGTCAAGACGTAAAGGAAAAGTGATACAAGGCTTGCGTATAAGGCATGCTTCAAAGGTTCAATTGAGAGATTCAAATGGAGTCGGCATTAGGCCAAAGACGTGGGGATTCAAATGCGATTAATAGGACACAATGATAACGTCCTTCAATGTAATTTTAACAAGCCCAGAGAAGGTAAGCTTGATGGTTTTTCATTTTTAGAGAGTCTGAAAAAATGCAAAAGAAGACTCCACTGGGGTACCTTTTTCGAAGGTAGTCTAGTCGATTCGAAAAAGGGGTAAACTAGCACCGAAAAGATGTCTATTCAAAACCATTTTAACGAGTGTGACACAGACAAGATCACTCAGCAATCTTTTCAATTTTAAGGAGTCTGAAAAGAGCTTAACTATGGACTCGTTGCCTTTTTCTAGATTTAGTCTCCTTAGCCCGAAAAAGTAAAATTTGTTGAGTAGAACTCTCCCGGCGAGACTAATCTCCCGAGGTGTACCTTTTTCCTCCTTAATCTACAGGCCAGAAAAAGGGGTAAACTCATGCTAGTAGATGTTTTTCTCAACCAATTAGCAAGTGTGAAATAACAAGGTCACTCGACAATCTTTTCAATTTTAGGGAGTCTGGAAAGAGCTTAACTATGGACTCCGTGGGGGTTCCTTTTTTGTAAATTTAGTCTCTCAGGCCCGAAAAAGGGTTAAAATTATACCTGAGAATACTCTTCTAGCGAACCGAAGTTCCTAGAGTGTACCTTTGTTCGTAAAATTGACCATCCGGACCGAAAAAGGGGTAAACTACCATCGGACAGACGTGCCTTCAAATTTTAGTTTGGCGAGTGTGAAGGACAAAAATATCACTCGACAATCTTTTCATGTTTAAAGAGTCTGAAAAGGGCTTAAAAGAAGACTCGTTTTCTGGGAGTCCCGAGGGTGAGGTCAAGAGTGATAACATATTAGACGTATGAGGGTATGAGGCTCAAACTCGTAATCAGGACAACAAGACTAACAAGGACTCCCGAGCCTAAAGTCATTAATGATAGCATGGACACCAAAAATGAAACCAGGATCTACCTAGGGCATCCATGTAGAGGTAGGCTCTACCACCAAATTACGATACTTCTAAAGCAACAATGATGGTTTCGTGTCTCAATTCGGTGGGTTCGATCCTATGGTAAAGCAAAAAAGACAACGAGATGCAAAAAGTGGAGGTGGAATCCTAACTTAAATGAAAAAAGTTGGAAAAAATGACTTTTACCAAAGAATCTTTAAAAGTGACCCATCTCCCAAAACGTTTTCCAAACCAAAAGTGAAGTGTATCATAACATCCAATGAGAAACTCAAGAACCACGTTAAATGATTTTCAAGCAAGAAAAAATGATAAAAGAGTCCAAAAAATGACAAAAAGGGCGAAAAAAAGTCTATAAATAGAAGTTGGCAGCTCATTATCACCATTGCAAATTGAGAATTGACCAAAAATCCAAAAACACCCCTTTGCTAAAAGAGTTGATTATGGGAGCTTCAGAGAACGAAACAAACTTCTGCTTAGACCAAGTAAGTACAAACTAGCTCCTCTTGCATTTCCATACTTTCCTTTTGCATTAGTTTTAATTTTTTGGGGGGCGTGCACTCTTAAAAGGGGGTGGCCCTACGTGTATGTGGGTTGTCCAAGGACAACCAACGTATGCTCGTGGGAAGAAAAAAATATGCCCACGTGCATACGCGACTGTGTCCAATACAACCCACATACACCCTCAAGGACATGGAAAAATTAAAAATACAAGAATTAACTCTCCCTTTGAACTTGTTTGTAATAAGATGTATGTCCATTGGAGAGAGAAGGAGCGTGGCGACATTGATTCTTTGGTCGAAGAAGACCCTGATGTTTTCGCCGCATTAAAACAATGCGGGTTGTGGAAATTCTTCTGGTGTCCACTCATGAGGGCACAACCCAGGCTGCTGAATGCCTTGGTAGATTATTGGAACCCTGACGATGAGGCATTTATGGTCGAGGGGCAGTCTTTTACTCCAACGACTGAGGATATTTATTTTCTGACTGGCCTCTCGAGGAGAGGGGAACCAATCAACCTTCGTGCTTTTCCTCCTGGGCCTCACAACATAGCCGAGTTGATCGGGCTACACTGCGAGGCTGGCACAAATAAAGTGGGTTCTCAGGTGTCGATCCATAAGATTACCAACCTATCACTGCAAGTGATAGTTTTAATCATTGGGCGGATCATTGGATCCACGACCTTACATCAGACCTCCCGGGTGCACATGCATTGTGCAGTACAATGCTTAAATGCACGAGTGTTCGACTGGAGCACAACCATGCTAGAGTGCCTGAAGAGACAGCTCACGGAGTGTCATGGGAAAAACAACAAAAACTTTGGATTCGAGACCGTTCTATGCTCTTTTTTCTTTGAGAGGGTACCAAGTCTCAGTTCGCGAGAGACAGTACGAGGGCACGTGGCCTCCTTCTCAGCAGTGTGCAGGTGGGCGGTGTTATTGTTGGGACAAAGGGGAGGGAGGACCATTCAGGCTTTCGACGATACTTTCTTTGACTGGTGATCTTGGCAGATTCCAACTATAGAGGACTACCCCTATGTCAGGATCAAATTCTCTAAGGATCCTGATATGACCGTACCTCCCGGACCAGAGCAAGGAGAGATAGGTACGTTTGTTTTTAAAAGTTTTTAAATTTTTATTTTCTTTTTATATATATCGTTTTTATGTGTACCAGAGTATCTAACAACTATGTATCTGTTATGTACATATGTGGGACCTGTGCGTCCAACAGATTTTGCGAGGAGCAGGCGACGTCCTCAACCAGAGGCAACACCAGCAGCGGCCACCGGACAAGCAACAACAACAGGGGGACCTCTAGCCATAGAGGCTGAGAGAGTGTTGAGACGGGTGGATCGAAACCTCACTGCGCTCACTCGTACAGTGCCCATGGTCGAGATCGAGGATCTCCCGCCATCTATGCAGCCTCATGTAGTTGGGGTGCCATGGACGTAGGTCCAACTTTTTCGGCGTTTGGAAAACATCGTCGTTCACTATTGCAGGGCCAACAGGCCCCGTGCTTAGCTTAGGGTGGACCACTTACGCGCCGATGGCACTTTTTGTATATTTTTTAATGAATAAGCCCCGTGATGTATACCAGACATATTATTTTTTGAGGCGCTTGCGCCCACCTATGTACTCTAAGACTTTGGATATATATATGCATATTTACATATTTTTATGTCTTATGGATTACATTTTTACAATGTATGTACATGTGTATGTGTGTGCTTATTTTTATGTGTGTGCAATATGCCAATCTAATACGTGATTAGCTAGAGCATCTGTGATTTGATTCAATCTCCTGGGAACATGGATATACATAATGTAATCAAAGAATCGTTCTAAGAGACGTACCCTAAGGAATCATCAATGTAGAGTAGGATCATAAATGCGGTAAACCCCATTTAACTGGGACACAACCAGTGGTGCATCTAAGTAGACCTGGAGGTGAGAGATACCATGCGACAAAGCATCACAAAGTAACTCTATTACTGCGCTATATTCATCAACATTGTTTGTGGCGTCACCTAAACAGATACCTCCAGAAGATAGAAACTGGCCTTGAGGTGTGAAGATCACCCAAGCTACGAAAGCAAGCCTCCGAGTGTGTTGGCTGGCATCGTCCGCGAACCCAATGAACACCCCTGATTCACTTGACATCTGCCACAGCAAAAAACATGACATAAAAAACGACACATCCATAAAACAAAAAGGACAAAAAATAAACTGTATAACAACTATACATATGTACAAGAAGTCACCCAAGGCGACCCACCTACGAGTAATACTTCTTGAGGTAGAGCCCGTTTCTAGGATCTGCCAAAGCTTTCCCTTCGAATTCAACTAGACGATAAGTGCCCTTCTTTAGTACCTTCTTCACAATGAAAGGTCTGAACCACATAGGTTTGAACTTGCCTGCCCCCAGGGGATCCTTATCTTGGTCATAGACCAGGACAAGGTCACCTTCGGAGAAAATCCGAGAATGAACGGATTGATCGTACTGACACTTGAATTTTTTCTTGTCAACCTCATTAGCCAAGGCTGCATCACGGTGTTGCTCATTGAGCTGCTCGAGATACAATAAGCGTTCCTCAAGCGGTGAAGTGTCTGGCAATAACTGTACTGCCAACTTTAGAGATGGGATCTAGCACTCTATTGGCATGACTGCTTCCAGCCTGTAAACGAGCTGAAAAGGTGATAAATCGGTTGCAGTCTTTACAGACGTTCGGTAGGCCCACAACGCCGAGTACAACATCAAATGCCAATTCGACTTGGCCGAATTGATCGTTTGCTGCAGAATAGTCTTGAGAGATTTGTTCATGGCTTCCACCTGACCATTCGCTTGTGGGTAGTAAGGTGATGAATGTTCCTACCTCAACCCTAGCTTTGATGTTAACTCAAACATCATTTTGTTCCAAAAGTGACTGCCATGGTCAGTGATAATCTCCTTTGGGATGCCGAACCTTGCTACAATCTAGTTAAAAATAAAGAGAGTTGTTGTTTCGCCATCATCTTTGAATGTTGGCATAGCCTCGACCCACTTTGTGAAGTAGTCTACTGCTACGATGATGTAACGATGCCCCCTAGTTGAAGCCGGGTGGAATGTAGTATAATCAATCCCCCACTTAGTGAAGGGACCAACTGTAATGACGGGAAACATGGGAGCGGGGTGTGTCTTCATCTTCTGAGAGAAGATTTGACATGGGTGGCACTTCTTGATCGATTCAATGCAATCTTTGATCAACATCGGCCAAAAGTAACCTGCTTGTAGAATCTTTTGGGTTGTTGCCAACCCAAACAAATGCCCACCACATGCTCCAATGTGGTAGTCGTTGAGAACGAGTTCTGCTTCTTCATGAGTGAGACACCAGCGAAGGATGCAATCTACACCTCGATGATACAACGTGTCCTCGAGTATGAGATAGTTTTTTGCCTGATGGCGTATACATCGACGCTCATCATGAGAAGCAGAGGTGGGGAGCTTCAAAGTCTGGAGATAGACTATTATATCTCCATAATAGGGGTTCGAAGATGAAATTAAAAAAATATCTCCTTTAATCGGTGATTCTTCGGGCGTAACATCACCTGACTCGACCGGAAGTTCCGAGATAAGTTCCGCAAAGACCAGTGACTTTTTAGATTTCGTAGAAACAAAATCCAAGTCAAATTCCTGGAGGATAAAAATCCATCTACTGATCTTTCCGCCAATTACATGTCGTGTCAACACGTATTGGAATAGATTCACAACGACAATGACGGTGATCTTACAAAGAATAATATAATGATGGAACCATTTGACAGCATAGACTATCGCCAACACAAGATTTTGAATGTGGGAGTAGTTAAGTTCTAGTCCAACCAGGCCCCAGCTCAGGTAATAAATCACATGCTCTTCAAGCATATCGTCCTCTTGAACCAAGACCATATTGATGATCGACTCTGCTATGGCCAAGTAAAATAAGAAATCTTTATTATAATTGGGTGGCCAAAGCAGAGGGGCAGACGTGAGGGCGTGTTTCAATGCTTCACAAGAGAGTTGAGCGACTTCATCCCAATAGAAAGGAAGATAATTTTCCAGTAAACGCATGAATCCTTTAGTGATCTTGGCATAGTTTGCGATAAATTGTCGAAGAAAGTTGGCTTTTCCCTGTAAACTCTTAAGCTGAGGGACTATGCATGGGGGAGGCAATTGAACTATCGCCTCAACCTTTAGAGGATTGACCATGATCTCTGTTGTCGAAACTATTAAACCTAGAAGAGGACCCGACGTCACACAAAAGCTACACTTTTTTGGATTCAAGCGAATCCGATAGTAGCGACATCGCTCAAAGATAAGTCGGAGGTGCGTGGGATGATCAGCTCTCTTACGAGATTGTGATGCTAAATTGATCTGGATTATTTTCGGCACGAAATGGGAGCGAAGATATAATAAAGAAATGCACATAGATATCACATATATTCAATAATATAACATAAATGTATCAGAGATGCAACCATAAACACAAATATACATTAATACACGATTTCTATTAATGAAAGAAATGTACAGAGACTGTAAAAATATAGAGTGAAAGACTCACAAGAATGGTGGCAGCTTATCTCTGAGAAGAGATGTGACGGCTACTCACATTCGCAAGAAGATGATTACAATGAGGCTCTGAAGGCCTTTTTACAATAAACAAGAATGACAAAAACCCTAGACATCCAAAAACCTAACCCTAGGAGATGAAGCGCCAAAAGTCATGTGGGCCCCGTTTGGGTAAGTTAGTACATCAACTTCCCGGGGTCGTAACTTTTGCATACGATCTCTGTTTTAGGCGTATGATAGCCCGTTGGAAAGGTATCATCGAGGAGATTCATTTTGGGGGCTCAATCGTGACTTTGAATTTCATTGAGAATCTTTATCTCTAAAAACATTCATTTAGGCCCTCAAAATGACCCTGGAAATTAAAACTGCTAAAAATAGTAAATTGCCAAAATTGTCAGAAAATTGTTTTGAGCCAGTTGGAAAAGGTGGGTGGCCACCGATATCCACTTGAATCAATCCTCCCTCCTTAGGAAGAAATGGTCTCCATTGCGTTGAGTTCCCGGGGGAGAGGAAAAAGCGTTTGCTGAATCTGAATCTTGGTGAGTTGCTTGCCTTGCTGGAGAGTCGCATTGCTCGGTTTGTAGAAGGCTATCACGAGCATGTGGCTAGAAGGGTTGTACCTTTTTAACTAGTCTGGATACACGAGATGCCTGTGTGCAGAAGGAATATTTGCGCTTTGCTGCAACCTTTTCGACCTGCTTATGTTGGATAGAAGGTGATTAGGGCGAGGTTGTAGTGGTTGCAGTGTCCTTATGTTCCCCTTTTGAACAGATTGTGAAGAAGCTGAATTTTGCAGTATGAGATACTACCTTGTGCCACTTTTTAGGTGGAACAGTAGTCGGAACTACCTCTAGTATTCTGTAGAGATGACCCCCCAGAGAAACAATGACACTGCGGGGTCGAGACTCATAAACAACATGGTGCTTCCACATATATGGTTGGCCCAAGAGAACATCACATACATCGAGTGGGGCAACATCACATAATACCTCATCCTTGAAGGGTCGGATGCCGTATGACAATCGACACTGCTGGCTGACACGAAGATATCGTCCTTGGCGAAGCCACCCGATGTTGTATGGCTACGGGTGTGGTGTTGTCGACAATCCCAACTGTTTGACGACCTATGTTGAGATGAGGTTCTTCTGGCTTCCGCTATCAACAATAAAATGCAACGAGGTCCCCTTCACCCACATCTGTGAATGAAAAAGGCGCTCCCCCTCTTCAGGATCTGTTGGTTATTCTGGTTGAATTGTTGTGGTCGCGACAATAGAAGTGGGGTATGTGTCGATGATCTATCTTTTATCAGTATTTTCATAATCAGATTCTGAATCAGGGTTCAGCTCCTTGTCTTTGATCTCGACCACCAATGACTGTTTTGAGCGACATTCATCGGTGTTGTGCCAGGGGATTTTGTGGAAATCGCACCATTTTCTGGTGTCCTTCTTTGTCTTCCCATGACCCTTCTTTTCCTGTGGTTTGGACTGGTTTTCAGGAGACTGTTTGTTAGGTCCGTCTTTGTCATACTTTGGTTGTTCCGGATTTGCAGACCCGAACTCCCGTTTGTTCTGGTTCTTAAATTTATGCTCGATTTTAACAACATATCGATAAGAAACACCGAGTGATGAGATGTCCAGAAAATCCATTTCAGTTTGGATGTATCTGTGTAGAGCCCCACGGTATTTCAGAACCAAATGTTGTCCGTAGTATTTGATACCCATCTTGGTGCACAAGGTATGGAAGGTATTGGTGAACTCCGGAACTGCTTGACCCCTCTCTTGCCGCAGTGTGGTCCATATCATGTACTGGTCCTCATAGTTTCCAACAAGGTAATACTGTTCCTTTATCGCATCCACAAAAAAAATCCCAAGTGGGCTCGGCCCCATATATTCCAGACTCCTCTATGGAACTTTGCTCCTAGTAAGTTTCTCACCAATGTTTGACATGGGGAAGAGCTTTAAGGAGTGTGAAGGTGATCTTTTCCCTGTCGAACATAGAAATAACCGTCTACCAGATTTAACCATTTGTCTAGGGCATCCACATCTATCTGTCCTTCAAATACAGGAATATCAAAATTAACTTGTACCTTGAAAGGCGAGGTGCTTCCAAAGTGGCCGCTTGATGAAGATGCGCCCGTTGTTATCGACATGCGTTGAAGGATGTGGGAAAAATTCTCCATCATTTCGTCCCTCTGTCCCGTGAGAGCTTGCTCAAGCAACAGATTGATAGGATCATCTGCTCTGTTGTTTTTCTTTTCTTCCTCCATTGAGGGTTTCTTGGGTGTGTGAGAGCGATTATCCTCAAGAGAGACAAGCTCGAGACCCAAATTGCTATACTCGGACCTCGTCATGGACATGCACTGAAAAACGATCAAGAGTAGCCTGCTCTGATACCACTGATCTGGATTATTTTCGGCACGAAATGAGAGCGGAGATATAATAAATAAATGCACATAGATATCGCAGATATTCAATAATATAACATAAATATATCAGAGATGCAACCATAAACACAGATATACAGTAATACACGATTTCTATTAATGAAATAAATGTACAGAGACTGTAAAAATACAGAGTGAAAGACTCGCAAGAATGGTGGCAGCTTATCTCTGAGAAGAGATGCGACAGATACTCGCATTCGCAAGAAGATGATTACAATGAGGCTCTGAAGGTCTTTTTATAATAAATGGGAATGCCAAAAACCCTAGACATCCAAAAACATAGCCCTAGGAGATGAAGCACCAAAAGTCATGTGGGCCCCGTTTAGGTAAGTTAGTACATCAACTTCCCGGGGTCGTAACTTTTGCATACGATCTCCGTTTTAGGCGTATGATATCCTGTTGGAAAGGTATCGTCGAGGAGATTAATTTTGGGGGCTCAATCATGCCTTTCTCTATCATTGAAAATCTCTATCCTGAAAAACCTTCATTTAGGCCCTCAAAATGGCCCTGGAAGTTAAAACTGCTAAAAATAGTAAATTGCCAAAATTGTCAGAAAATTGTTTTGAGCCAGTTGGAAAAGGTGGGTGGCCACCGATATCCACCTGGATCATAAATAATTGAGATAGGCCTAGATTGTGTGTCTGAGATCATGGAAAGAAAAAGACACGGCCCGTTGAAAAGTGGCTCCAGCATTCTTGAGGCCAAAAGGCATCTTCCGATAAGCAAATGTACCCCATGGTCAGATAAAAGTTGTTTGATGCTAGTCTTTGGGCTTAATCTGTATCTGATTGTATCCCGAAAAACCATCCATGAAAGAAAAAACCTCACAGCCTGCACATTCATCGACAATCTGGTCAATGAATGGGGTGGGGAAATTATTCTTTGGATAGGCCTTATTCAAATCATGAAAGTCCATACATACACGAATCGTTCCCTGCTTTTTGTTGACCGGAACGAGATTTGACACCCTTTGAGTCAATTGAATGGGGTAGATGAGACCGACTTTGAGAAGTTTCTCTACTTTATCCTTAATAGTTGTTTCTTTCTTAGGACTTTCCAGCGAATCTTCTGTCAGACTGGCTTAGCGTCAGGATATGTCGTTATTTCATGTTCGACGATTCTTGGATCAATCCCTGGCATTTCCTCGTAAGACTAGGCAAAAACATTGCAGAATTCCTTAAATAACTCTGTGTAGGTTCGAATCTCCTCGGGGGAGCAGTCCACTCTGACGAAGACATTCTCCACGATGCCAGGGGTTCTGGAGATGTCAATAGGTATCGTTTCAGTGATGGTTTCCATATTACCTTCAACATAAACTGTGTGCGTAGCCAAAGGATTGATAGGGCAAGACCTATCTCCAATCATAGTCAACACAAATTTACCCACCTCAATTCTTCCTAACTCCGAGAGAAAATAAGATATGTGATGGAGATCATCCCAGGGTTTGTCTGGACTAGTCAATGCCTCTATAATCGCCTCATCAGAGGGAAAGACCAAGTATAAGGAATCGGTAGTGGCGAGGGAACCTTGAGCCCAGGTAGGCTCGAAAAATGGATCTAACTCTGGTGCGCGAGTCAGATCGGGGTCGGTCGAAGCTTGCTAGACAATAGAGTACACAAATTTTGCCACAGACAAGGGCATGGCCATGCCATGGTGCCCTGTCCCTTCCATCGTGGTTGATGGGGAAGGAAGAGTCCACAGATCGTTAAAGTAATTCATACGGAACGACGACATGTGACAACCAATATGAACTTGACATCGCCGAAAGGAGGTGGATAATCAAAAGTACCCATCAAAGGTGGGCACAAACCAAAAACTACGTTGACGATGCCGGTCTAAGGGGTATCAATCATCGGGACCGTGGATGCCCCCGATGAAGGGTCAGGACGGGAGAAAGACAATTGATCAATGGGCACGATCCGACCCTTGTGTGGAAACAACAAGACCTGGAAAAATATGGCGACCACTGCATGCATAGCATAGGTCCAACTCCTTCCTAACAAGAGGTCGTAGTCAAGAGGCGCATCAACCACTTCAACTTCAATGCACACGATTTTTCCTCCTAGATGCACGACGAAAGAAGGAATGATTCCATGTGGTCTGAACGAACGTCCGTCGAAAGCAGTAAGAATAGTAGGTGACTGAGACAAAACGAGTTGGCCAATGGCCTTCCAACATGCCAATGACATCACGCATGTCGAAGCACCCTCATCAACCACCGTGCGAAAAATATATTGTGTAAAAGTTTTCATGGTGAAAGCCACTACTATCTGAAACACCACGTGGTATGGGAGACGATGTTTCAAGTCGGTCGTATCAAGCATGATCGTTCCTGGATTACAAGTCTCAACAGATCCTAAGGTAGTTAACAAAGCCTTTCTCTGTGAAGGGCAGCTCTTGAGGACCTCCAAATCAGACATCGTGCAAGGGGTTTGTGACAAATCCTCCACCACATAATAGTTCTGGGTGGCCCTCACATTTGGATTGTGGGAAGCTTTCTTGAAGGCCCCTTTCGGGATGCGTGTCATTGTTTCGCCCAACGTCCTCTCGATCTAGAGAGGAACAAATGGGTTGTTGGCTTCCTTACCCTTTTCAACAGTGTTTGGCATTCCGTAATAGTGTGTCCTAGTCACTATGTAGGCATCACCTTTCATCATATACACGTTCGCGAATGAAGGATTACTAGAAGACGGAGGGGGTCCCTGACTGCCCCCATCTGCGCTCGAAGAGACTTGAGTTAGATTTTTCCCATGAGGAAATGGGTTTGTTAACACAATAGGTTGCTGCTGCGCGAATAACTTTTGGGTCTCCGCAAGTCGAGGGCATAGGTGAGTCGAGTGGTCTTTTGTGCAAAAGTTACACAGATACTTCAACTTTCTTTTCTCTGTGTTTCCCCCGCCAGCATTATTGGTGGGTTTCTTATCCCCCTTACCCTTCTTTCGATGTTTCTTGTTTCCGTCAGGCTGTTGGTTGGCCTTCGGGTTTGTCGATTGCACACTATGAACATCTAATGTTTGAGTAGGAGGAGTAGTTGAACCAGTGGTTTGGTTGGTCGTTGTCTGTTGTATCTACAATTGTTGCAATTGATTTGATAGTTGGTCAGCGGGCTTCGCTTGTGCTGAACCAACTATACCATTGGCATGTGGTCCAGACTTCTGTGTGGTCTTCTCAAGAATGGACTGTGGCACATTTGACAAAACTTCATAAAGTAAACCAGACTGAGAGTATATCAATTCTAGTTGTTGAGCTCTCATTATCGCTTCTTCCACGGAAAACACTCCCGACGACGTCTTTGGATAGCTGAGGTACCAAAGACTTAAGGAACCACTCTAGCAGAAAAGCCGGTGGGACTGGTACTTTTATCAAACTCTTCCGACGCCGCAATTCTCGGATGTGATCCGAGATATGGTCAGCCTTTGTTTGCTCAAAGTTGGCTAGCAACTCGGTGCCGACATTGTATCTCACGGGTAATTGGAAATGATTAAGAAAAACCATCACCAATTTGCCAAAAGTAGAGTATCTTGAACGATCGAGCTCGATGTACCATTTCACGGCAGTCCCGATAAGAGTGCGTTGAAACAAACACAACTGTACAGAGTCATCCTTCAACGAGTTGGACGAGCACCATAGGTGAAACGTGGTCACATGATTGTCTGGATCTTCGTTAGGCTTACCCTCTAACTTCAGAATGTCCGAGGGAAACTTGGTCGGCATGGGAGGCCAACACGGATCGTGACAAATTTGGTCGTTTAACAATCTTGACAAGTCTGGAAAATGCAACGTTGCCAGAAAAGGTAGCTTGGGTTGTTGAGTATGTATAGGAGGAAAGGAGCCTGGAATTTGGCTGACACCAAGTTGCCAGGAAAAGTTAGGTTGTTGACCATGGTTCTGGTAAAAACCATGGTCTTGGCCAACATTCAGATACTGTGCTTGTTGAGACGTCATCGACTGACTCCCGTAGTAGGACGTTGAGGGTTGGGAATGGATTGCTCCTAATGTTATGTTCCAAAGGTTCTGGAAAGGGTTTCCTCCTACCAATCTGATGGGCATAGGTACTGAGCCTTGCACGGGGTTCCATTGTCCATGGAAGGGGTTGTCCCCGATTGACATCCCTGGCGAGGGGATTGATCCCTGCCACGGATTCCAGGGTCCTTGAGAGGTGTTTGCCCCTTATGCAGGAATAGTACCCTGCACAGGATTTTGTGATCCAAAACCAGGGTTGCCCCCGGCCGAGACGATAGTTGACTAGAATGCGTTGTTACCAAATGCGCCAAACAAAGAGAATGGCAAAGAACCCACTGGCGTGGTGTTGGAAGAAATTCCTTGACTACCTGCTCCAAACAAGTTGTAGTTCATGTTCGGTCGGACGGGCTGTTGGGGAGCATCGCCTAACAAGGGGGACGACGGAGGTATATGACCCCCACCATAAGGGAAAGTGTTACAGGGGGCTGAGGTGCCCCCCATGGACCCTTGCAGAGGAGCGTTAGAGATCCTTGCCCCTAGACCCATGGTCTATAGGGTGGAGTAGAAGAGGACAAAGTTCATATCAAAGCCAGACATCCCATATGAGAATGGAGGGTCTGACACACTCTGGGTGAACGGAGTAGTGATCACTGCCATAAATGAAATCATACCACTGCCCGAAGTAGAGGTGGTCGAGACCATGGTGGTCCGAACTGACGAAGGTGGGTTAGGAGGCGGAACGCCCCTTGTAGTGGCAACCATAGAGGGAGTGTGAGGACTCCCTAATGAAGTAGCAACGTTTGCTTCCATTGCTGCTTGCAAGACTATTTGACGCCCGCGATGAGTTTCCCCTGGGGGAACAACTTGTACCACGACGGGCACCGATAATTCAGTGACCGGAGAATTGGCTGGCCCGAGAGCTTCCACTCCAAGGTCAGAAACAATAGGCTCCTCTGTATGCGAGAGTTCTTCTCTCGGGGATGGCACAGATGCAGTTTCTTGTGGCCCGGTCACCTCAAATGACCCTTGCTGGTCAATTCTTCGCCTTAGCGGTGGTGGGGATGGCTCCAATTCAACCGACGACAAGCCCTGAAGCCTTGCGATCGACAGAGCTCTTGATCTTCCACTTTGTGAGATGATGAATGACACACTAGGGATCTTTACTAACGTTGAAAACCAAAACACACTAGAAATAGTTTCTATGAGATAAAGCAATCAAACCACTAGCTAGTTGGAAGAACAATTACACCAACCAACACTAGAGCAACTTACTGGTGCAAGTGCAACTCGAATACAGAAGCAACATATGGGTATAATTTGCAAAGCATGGCCCGATGTCTGCCCTAGGTATCGCGGTATACCCTCGCAGTCACTTGTGTAAGTCATTAGAATAAAGGCAACTAGGTTGCCAACGCGCGAACAATCACCAGGCGGGTACAGTTGACAGTCAGGTGGACCGCAATGAGCAGGGTATCAAGCCCGAAACCTATTGAGGGTATCGAAAGAAAGTGTTCCGGAAGACGACTGAGGACCTCAAACGGATTCGAGACCCATGAAGATCTGTGGAAAATGTGATCAACAGAATCCCAAGACAAGTCCTCTATATGTGTTCCCCACTACGCTTGGTCCGCCTTTGGAGGGGTTATCTCCACTACCTTTCTGCACGCGACCTCGTGTTTAATCCCTATGTTAGAGGGGGGTCCCGAATAACTTTCACATTTATTGGACTTTTCACACTCCCTAGCTCAGACTCATATGTTTGTTTTATACCCTTGAAGAGTTTCATCTCCAACCTAACTCAAGGCTCTAGACTAGACTAGTTTATGGACCCTACAAACATAAAGTTTAATAAATTTTAATTAAGCGTTAATTTTAAGTGGTTTGTCTTAAGTCAAGGAAACAAAAATGAAACTAGTGGCGTATTTTAAGAGACGAAAGATAAGAGCATTAAATGAAACTGAAAGCAAACTACTTTTTTTTGACAAATAAAGATTTGCAAATTTAAACTCTTTAACCAACTTTTCGTAACTACTTTTTTTAAGATCTTTTAAAAGAAAAACCCAAAACAAGATTTCGCTCGACTATGAGCTACTTAGTGTTCTAAGCATTCAGTAAAGAACTTAAGAAAGCACTCTTCTTTCTGACAAGTAAAGACAACTAACCTAACTACTTACCAAACAAAGAAATTAATTTTTTTTTTTTTTTATGCTTCAAAATAATAAACTTGAAATAACTTCTTTTTCTTTTCTTCTATAGCAAGTAAAAGGGAAAAAGTGAAGACAAGACAAGACCAAAAACTGACTTCAGGTCTATTATGGATCGCAAGGAGTCACTGACGATACTAAACAAGTTGATCATAAAAGACACACAAACTCGTCTCAAACCCTTACAAAGAAAACATAAGAAATCTTGATAGAGATAAGCTAAACTGACGCCAAACCCAGGCTACAGACTGCAACAACAGAGACCAATACTAGATCAAGAAACCCCTGAGAAGTATGAATTCAATCAGGGAAGAGGTTGATTGCCTCTTCTTGCAGAAAATTTTTCTTGACACAAGCATGCAACTGACACTTAAGCAACCTGCGTATGTACGCGGGCTGTCTAAAGGTAGGGCGCATATGTACGCGTGCAGAACCACTGCAGGCCACGTACACCTCTGTAACTTCTCAGAAAGAAAACTAACAGTCAGGATGACAAGGTAGTGAGTACTGGTATGGCAGACCAGAATCCCTTAAAGACTCAGAAACTTACAAAAAACTCAAAAAAGGTAATCAAACCAATTAAAACACCCAAAACGATATCCCCTAAAAACCCTAGAGGTTTCCCCAATACGGTCGCCAATTCTGCTATAGTGGGAAAACCCCCCTATGGACTACACTAGGGTTCAACATGTAGGCATAGCTAACCGTCTAAAGTCTCCTACTTTTTAACAACTACCCCAAATACACCCCACATTCATGCATAAAACACAAAGTAAAAACATCTAATAACTCTACCTTAAACTCCGCGTCCTGTGTCGATCCTTTTGAGTTCGGTTGTTCCTCGACTACAAGTCTCCTCCCAAGGCTGACCTATATTCATAAACAGACAAACAACGAACTACGAACATGCATCTTCTATAGGAATTAGTGGGTTAGATGTCATAATCAAATATAAATCAAACATAAAGATTGAACACATCATATTCGGGACAAAAAAAATATTCCTTTTTATTAATCTCACAAAGTTACTTACAATGAGATCGATGATGGCTCCTCGAACCTGGTCCGGGCTCCTCTTCACCAAGCTCCAACTGCGCTTCCACGTATCTTTCTCCTCTTCAGCTCTCTCTAGGGAATGGACTAGGCTTGCAATGGAGGAAAAAGGCAAGAATAAGGAATTATGGCTCAAAACTCACAATGTGGCTGCAAATCCTTGGGGCAAGGGGGGAAAGTGAAAATGGGCGGATTTTTACTGTTCTTATGCTTATCTTTGGAATGAGACCCCAACACCTCCTTTTATATGACAAAATGATGGTTATTCGATTGGGTGACAGGCTATAAGCGGTAGGATAGTTGGGAAACTACCCAATAGCCCGTAATCTCAACGAATTCCTTGCAACTTTTTAATTTTTACAACTTTTGTGAGCATACGCGGGCTGTAGTGGTGTAGCTAGCGTACGTACGCGGGCAGTAATGGTGCAGCTAGCGTACATACATGAGCAGTAATGGTGCAGAGCGCGTACATCTTCAAAAATAGTGTTTTTAAGAAGAGTTGCTCAGTGATGGCTTGGCAAAAATGGTAAGTAAGAGGATCTGATGCCAGGTATGCATGTATGTTGCAATTTAGGGTTATAATCGAATCCCAAAGTGCACCCATACCCTTTCAAAGAACAAACTTGCATCGTCTTTTCCTTTGATGGCCTTCTTACAAGCCATCAAAATGCACATCTTATTGAACCTGTCTATTACCACATATAGTTACTCATGCCCTCTTATTGTCTTCAACAAAACCCCGACAAAGTCCATGGATATGCTTTCCCATGGCTTTGTGGGGACTAGAAGTGGACTATATAAACCTTGCTTCCTATCACTAGGCTTATTGGTACAACATAAAATACAACCTCTTACAAAACTAGCTACTTCTTCTTGCATCTTGGGCCATAAACATACCTCTACAAGTTAGCCATGATCTTCTTGACACCAAAATGACCATTGACTTTGGAGCTATGAGTTTTCTTTATCGATTGTACTCTTTCTTCTTTTGGTACTCAAAGCTTCCCCATCTTGTAAAATAATCCCTCTCGGAGATGGTAATCCACATCTGCTTATTCTTTTTATCCCTACAATTGTTGTTACACCCCCTCAAAGTTCTCTTCTTTGACATACTCTTCTTTGTATGCTTCATGGGTGAATGGCTCCATGTGTATAATGGCTCTTAGAGCTGTGATTTTTTTTGTTTGTGGCCTGGATAGAAAATCAACCAACTTGTTGTTAAGTGCCCTTTTTATATTTAATCACTATATGAAATTGTTATAGAAATCGCGTTCATTTATAACGTTGTGCTTGCTAGAGCTTACACTTGGCCTATAAGTATTGTAGAGGTCAGTGATCAATATGGATGATGGTCTCTTTACTGAATAGATAGTGCTTCCATTTCTTCATTGCCTTGAACCAAAGCTTAGAGTTCCTTGTCATATGTAGGGTAGTTCAATATTTCTTCATGGAATAGAGGCTTGAATAAAGGCTTCCCCCTTGCACCAAATATTGCTCCCATAACATACTTACTATAATCAATTTCTACTTCAATTTTTTTTTCAAGTTAGTTAGTGATAGGACTAGGCTTGATTAGTCTTCTTCCTCAGGTGTTGATTCTTACTCCACTCAAAACTCTTACCATAGATTGTTATATCATAAAGTGGTGCTACCACCACCATAAATGATGCTATGAACCTTCTTAATTATTGGGCTACTCCCAAAAAACTCGACTTATATAACATTAGTAGTAGTGGGCCACTTGAGGATGAACTCTATCTTTGAAGGATCAATATGTAACTCACCTCACCAATCACATGTTCCAAGTATGCCAAGGGTTGTTCAACAAACTCACAATTCTTTATGTTTGCTAGCAGGTTATATTTCCTCAATGTCTATGATACATGCTTTATATTTCAACATGATCATCCCAAGTAGAACTAAAGATCAAAATTTCATCCAACTAAAATATGATAAATGAATCTAGGAATGGATGCAACACACCATTCATTAAACATAAAAAAGCAGTTAGTCTTTCTTTCGTACCAAAATGATTGGGGAACTACATGGTGAGGTACTTGGTCTTATGGCTCCTTTCTCTAACAATTCTTGCAACTTCTTCTTGACTTCATCTGACTCTAATATAGACTATATATAGTCATATATTTAATATAGGAGAGTATAATAATAACTACATCTCTTGCTCCACTTCACTCTTGGGTGCCATTCGTTTTGAATCGTGGAACACTTCTCTATATCCTTGTAGAAGCTCTTCAATTTGGTGCTTCTATTATTTGGTACATCCTTTGAAGGATGCCTTCACACCTACATAATTTGTGTAGTCTTTCTAGTTCTATCTCAAGAAAAGAAGTACATACTTCTTAGTTGAACTGCTCAATATCTTAGCTTGGTGCGCACTCACAAGGGAGGTCTTATACTTCCCCTTGTATGCATTAATGATAAAACAATTACCATCCTTGATTAGGCAATATCGGTTGGTCTTTCTCATAAAGATAACATCCCTCCTATACATATATGGGCTACCAAACACTACATTGCAAACATCAAGATAAATTACATCAAATTATATGTTTAGTTGTGTGAGGACTACACCAACGACATGCTCTAAGGTGTTTGTATTGTTTTTGAATGGTTGTTGCAAATTTGGAAAAATCAAGATTGACATCATTTAGATGCAATTTTTCATATCCTCGAATGCTTTATGTTATGCCTCAACCCAAATAAACTTGGCCTTGGATCCACCCTTGGTCATCTAATTTAGAGGTCAAGTGATATGAGAGAACCCCAACATGAACTTGCGATAAATGTTAGTGACACCCAAAAAGCTACAAAGATCTATCAATTTCTTTGGGGTGGACCAATCATGGATGACTTGGACCTTCATGGATCCACATGCATATCAATACAATCATCCATGGTGTACCCCAAATATTGAATTCTCTGCATGTTGAATGAACACTTCTTCATGTTGACATATAGTTTGTGTTGCCGCAAGGTGCTCAACACTTCATGAAGGTGCTTCATATGCTCTTCCTAGGTTATACTAAAGAGGAGGATGTCATCTAAGTTTACAACCACAAAATAATCAGTGAATGGTCACAAAATATCTTTCACCATTTTCATGAATGTTGTTGGTGCATTGGTCAAGTCGAATGACATGACCAACCACTTGAAGAGACCTTTGTTAGACTTGAAGGTTATCTTACACACATTAATTTGCTTGGTTAAAACTTGGTGAGAGCTCTACTTAAGATCAATCTTACTGAAAAATTTGGTACCTTTGAGTTGATCGAGCAAATCATCAATTTAGGGGATGGGGCAATAGATCTTAATGATGATTTTGTTCAAGGCTCTCTAGTCAATACATAGTCGCCATATCTTGTCCTTCTTTTGAACCAACACAATTATGAGATTCCTGCAAGGTGAGGAGTTTGGTTGAATGTGTCCCTTTTGTATTATTTATTGTTTGATATCTTCATTCTCCGTAAGAGAGCATCTAATATATTGGACTAGAGGGGAACCTAGTGTCAAATCAATTACATTCTTTATTTGATAATGCAAAGGTACCCCAATAGGTGAGAAGAAGATGTCTGTGTATTCTTCCACTAACTAATGATCTTCTTGTCTCTGTTGCATAAAGAGACCCCTTGTTGTGGCCTTGGTGATTGTGGCGATTTTTTAGTCCCTCTTACCAAACCACGAAGAGGGTAAATATTGCATACTGATAAAATATCTCCCTGCATTGCTTAGTAGTGGTCATATAGACTACAATAGTTGGGGCTACCTGTGGTATCTTTTAGAGTTGATCTCCTAGGGTGATAATAACACCATGGGCCCTAGATTGATAAACTCCATGACCCTTCCACATATATGGTTGTCCTAAAATAACATCACAAACTTCAAGTGGGGCAACACCACACAATGAATTAACTTTGAAGAGCTTGATGCCATATTGTAGGAAACATTATTGTTTGACACAGATTTCTCATCCTTAGCTTAACTAACCGATGACGTATGGTTGGGAAGATCGTGTCATTGATAATTCATCTTCTTAATAAGTTTAACTGAGATTTTGTTTTGTCTTCTGTTGTCATCAATGAAATGTAACAGTGTCCTCTTCACCCATAACTGTGAATAAAAGAGGTGCTCACAATCATCTCATTAGACCTTTTGCGGTGTTGATAATAACGTTGGTTTCTGCATCAATAATCCATTTTCCCTATAGATAAAATATCGTGCATCAATAATCCATTTTCCCTATAGATAAAATATCGTGACATCTAGGATGAAGTAGAGTCCGAGTCTTTCAACTCGGTCCATAACAACCATGGGGGAGGAGAAAGCGAATCACTTCGCATAAGTCCACTTTGACATCAACTCTAAATAAATGAATTAAGATTGACACAATTGGTAATATCGATTTATGCTAAAAACGATATGGGGGAGGAGAAAGAACAAGAGACTCCAGCGGTATTAATATACAGGGTTAGCACGGAAGCCGAATGGAACGAGCTCCAGCAGACGGGATCGACATTAGGCGGCGACCTTGACAAGCAAACCGGATGCATTCATCTGAGCACTGACTCGCAGGTACCCACTCATTCACGTCCTCTCTCTTTGATTTGAAGCCACCCTCTCTAAGTTCAATGACTGAAAGTAGTTTGTTGAATTCACTGCGTATAAAATATTTGTATTTTATACGTAGGTTAAGGGTGTTTTGGAAAACTTCTTCTCTGGACGAAGAGACCTTTATCTGCTCAAATTAGAAGCAGCCAAGGTAAAGTTATCCCCCTCTCTTCCTCACATTCTGCACATTTTATTTAGATAATAGTAGTCTTTCGCCAAGAATGTGATTTGTCTGATATTTGTTTACATCCATTATAAAACTGATCTGTCTGAATTGATTTAATTCAAATTGAAATCAATGAATTCCCTTTGAAATTCAATAAGTGGGGAATATTAATTTGATCTAGGGTTTGATTTCTTGGCAGCTTGGGGAGGGTTTGATCTACGAATCTGCTGATGGCCTGAATTTCTTTCCTCATTTTTACGGTCCTTCGGGCAGCTTTACCCCTCTGACTGTAGACCCAATTATTGAAGCCAGCAAGTTGGAACTGGTGGATGGTAACTTTGTTTTGCCTTTCTGATCAGTTCAGCTCTGAGTTCAATTGCATAAATGTTAAACTTTTTTCCTTKCTTTGTGGGAACAAATAGAGTTGTTGCTTGTAAATGCAGTATTAATGGTCATTGAATAATGTTGATACAAAACCCAGTTTGCAAACATTATATATGGAGTTTTAATTTGGTCCAGTTTACTTTTCCGTCTCTTGTCACAAGTTATGTGYAAGGTCAACATTGTATATCCATAGATGGGTGGTATTTACAGTGGATCTTTTGTTGTAGGTTAATTTTGTTTAACTTCATTGTGATACCAGTCAATGATAGATATGAGTATAGGAGAAACCMCAAATGCTYTGCTTTCAAACATGCTCTACTTTSTACATTCTTTGTGATGTTTTAGTAAAATACGAGTTTACTAAATCACAGTGGCATATCCCTTGTGGAGGATTTGTCATTAGTAATCCTYCCTAATAAGCACTGTAAAAGAGTCCTACTTCATTTTTTTTTTCCAAAATTAGAAATAACAAAAATTGGAGTATAACCTTTGAAGCTTGTGCTAGCTCCCAAAGCTTCAGATCAATAAGGATGGGAATTCAGATTTCCTGAAGTTATGAAATTAGATGACATCATCTATAGTTTCCTGCTATTAGCAAATATGAAACTAGGTGGCAGCAGCTATATTCATATACAATTTTTGAAAATTTGACAGAAAAGCCTTTATGGAAGAGGGAAACAACTCTGAAAATTGAAAAATAGAGTAGACAATGGCACAAACTACCAGCAAAACACACAACTTCTACAACATAGGTTAACATCTTTCAGCCCTTTTCTAGTGCAAATACTTCAGGCACTCTGTAACAACTTTAAGTGAAAAAATAAGAAACCTATAATAGGCTGGCTATTTAAAGCCTTCTGTTAATAATTTTAAAGCCAAAAACAGATTGTTAAATATAGGTGGACCATTAAAACAACTAACTATGGACCTTTTTACCCTTAATAAATTAATAGGTAATGGCCTAACTTAGAATCAAAATCTCCTTAAGATTAGTGGAGTTTATAGTGAGTTTATAGTCTACTGTACAATCAAATTTCAGCTTGGGTGCATTGTAAAATTACAATGGTTGCATGTTGTGATATGAAACTAGGGGGTTCACCTTAATATATTTCATCTAGAGCAAACAAGGGAGGATATTGTTTATGTAATGACTAAAGTGACTTTTGTAAGGTTGAGTGACTTAAGTGATTTAAGTCATCTCAACGAAAGATTAAGTCATGATTGTTAGATCGAGAGATCCAAGATCTAATCTTGGCCATTGAGATCTAGGGTCAGGGTTTTAGTCATTAGGGGATTATAAAAACAGATCTAAGGAGAGTGAGACACACAATGAGTGGATAGGAGCAAGAGGGAGTCTTGCTCATTTACTTGTGTCTGAGTGGGCAGGGCCGAGGAAAGGGTGCAGGGGGCAACGAGGGAGATAACAACAAAGTGGGCTAGGCTATCAGCTGTAGCATTGTAATCCTCTTATGGGCCATTATCCTTGGACGAGAGCCCATGATTTTACTTAATAAAATCAACTCAAAATTGGTTTTCCCGCAAGGGTTTTTCTAGGGGTGTTTACCCGAATTTCGTGTGCAAATGTGTATTTGGTTTTTGATTTTTGCTTCTGCTATTTATCGTTGAGTAATCTAGCTATGCTTTAATTTAATAAACTTGTTTTGTTCGGAATTAACTGACAGGTGCTAGGTTCACAGGAAAAATCAACATGGTATCAGAGCCTGGACTTTAAAGGTGAAACCAGAATTGTGAAGGATTGAGATAGGCAACGAGAAGCTGCGTGAACATATTTGCAGCTGCGGGTAAGACAAAAAAGAAGAAGGTACTGTTCGTACGGACCCGTACAACATACAAATTGTTGAGATCGTGGGTTTGCTGTAGGCTTCGAGACGACAATTGAGACGACTGTGAGTGATCAGCTGAGAATTAAGCTAAGAACAACAGAAGATGACGACTGAGAGGGTGAGTCGTTGATGATAGATTGTGGTCGGCTGGAAAGTAGCCCACGGAGATCGCGTGGACGTGGAGCAGCAGGGTCCGCATGAGATTCTAGTTGAGAGCTTAGGTGGCCGTCGGAGAAACAATCGATTTGTTGGAAGCAGTCGCATGAAGAGCTGACACGGATTTGCTGGAGCAAACGTCTCCCGTGGAGGAAATCGAGTTGCAAGTAAGTAGTCGCAATCGTAGTCTATCGAACAGAGAAAACTCGTGCAAGAGCTGTGGAGCCGTTGAGTAGCAGCTAACGAAAAAGAAGAGGTCACAGGCGCGGGTGAAGGACCACGCGACAGAGTAGTGACGTGAAGAGGTCGGTCGACAACAAGAAGTGACAGATTGGTCGTGGGCATTGTTGCAGCTGGTAGCTAAGTGAGGATCTGCACGTAGAGGGAGCATGTGACAGAGAGAAACGGGTTGTGGTGCTGGTAGAACCGGAGGACTGTGTAGAGAGAGCCGCCATAGTTGCCAAATGACAGCCGCCATTTGGAGTTGGTCGTGGATACGAGAGGTAACAACAGGTCACCAAGGAGCTGGATGCGCGGAGGAGCTGGTGCGTGGGTAAAGACACTACTCGTGGGTAGAGTCGCCGATTAGTGAGAAGCAACGAAATCATGTGGAGTTGTGCACGAGGAACGACAGTGAGTCATTCGTCGACTAGGTGGATCTGCACGGGACTGGTAGAGTCCACAAACAGCCTTCGAAACAATTGTAGAATTGCCCAACAGGGGCCAAAGGGGTTGGGCAAACCCCAAACAAGTCCAGGCAACACTCGGGTAGCGGACAAATTGACCAGAATTTTCTGGGCAACAAGCAAAACTGTCAGGAAACATACTAAGATAGTTGGGCAATGCCTAGAAAGGGCTCGGGCAGCCCAGAGAAGCATCGGGCATAGCAGGAGGTTGCAGCCAACAGACCCGGACAATGGACAACAGGTTCGGGAGGCCAAATTTGAGAAGGTTGTCGAGATGACAACGTTGGATCATCTCTTCATATAACGAGAATGAGGTCGATGTTCCTTAGTGTTTCAGGGATGGGCTCAGACTTGCATGTGGGCAGTGGCTCGACAACATGCATGCAGTGAAGGGGGTTGGATGGGTCAGATTCCAGCTAGAGTCAGGTGGTTCTCTGGAGTTGGCAGGAGTGATGTATGTCCCAGGGCTGAAGTTGTTCTCAGTATCAACCTTGGAGGACATGGCATATGCAATTATGTCCGAGGATGGATAGGTACTCATACGTTCAGAGGGAGCAAATGCCCATGATGCAACAGTGAGGCTTGGCATCAGGGAGGGTATGATGTACAGGGTGTTGGGATAGCCTGTAGTGGGGTCCAAGGGGATATTGGATTGTAGATCAGATCAAAATGCAACAGAGGTAGCGAGAGGGTCTTCTAGTTCAAAGGGAGAAACTACAACAACAACATATTTGATGGGGTCAGAGATTGATCTAGGAGGAGGTTTTTCTAGAGGTACCTTCCTTGCTAAGAGGGAGTGTTAGCTTTTGGGGTTGCTTGGACTCTAATAAGAGGGAGTGTTAGCCTTAGCTGAAGATAGAGCAATGACAACTTGCTTCTTGCTCGACCAACAGATAGGCTTGGAACCAAGACTAAGTGAGTAACTAGATGTGGACTTGCAATCAATGCTATCGCCAGCCCAGTCAGAATCAGTAAACCCGATGATATCTAATGTAGATTCTGTTGCATAATGAATCCCAAAGGTGATGGTGCCCTGTACGTATTGAAGGATACACTTTGCAGCCTTCCAATGTAGCTCATGCGGCTCCTGCATGAACCTGGAAACTGCACCAACTGCATATGAGAGGTTTGGTCTGGAATGTGTGAGATACAACAAACTCCCCACTAGCTGTCTGTACAGTGTGTTATCAACCAGTGGAGTCTCCTCGCCATCCTCAAGTTTGACCTTTGATAGGAAAGGAGTCGGAGCAGACTTGCAGTCTGTCATGTGAAATCTCTCAAGGAGATCTCATGCATACTTGGCTTGAGACAGTTTGATGTCTGAGGCATCTTGACTGATCTCGAGTCCAAGGAAGAAGTGTATCGGACCCATGTTCGTCATAAAAAACTTGTCACGTAGAATCCTCTTGACTGCAGCAATTGCTGAAGTCGAGCACCTAGTGATCAACAAATCATCGACATACATAACTAAGAGTAGAAGTGAATCAACCGTCCTGAGCATGTAGACATTCGGGTCTGATTTACAACGTACAAAGTTCTGTGACAATAGGTAGGATTCCATCTTGGCATACCAAGCCCTCAGAGCCTGCTTGAGGCCATAAAGGGACTTCTTCAGTCGACATACCAAAGATGAGTCCTGCATGAATCTCTAGGGCTGCTCCATGTAGATCTCCTCAGAGAGATCACCGTGAAGAAATGCATTCTTCACATCCATTTGATGGACTTCCCATCCTTTAGCTGCCGCAATAGCAAGTGCTAATCGTATGGAATCCATCTTCGCTACTGGAGCGAAGGTCTCATCATAGTCAATACCATGAACTTGCTGAAATCCTTTGGCAACAAGCCTGGCTTTGTATCTACTAATCTGTCCATCCATTGCGCTCTTGGTTCTGTAGACCCATCTGCATCTAACAAGTTTCCTCCCAGAAGGAAGGGGAACCAGATCCCAAGTCTGGTTCTCGAGGAGGGAGTTGTACTCCTCCTGCATGGCGGATTCCCAAAAGGGATTTCCAGCAGCCTCGCCATAAGATTGTGGATCTGAAGACTGTACCAGGAAAACATGTCTGGAGGGCAATGGTTTAGTGGCAGTGAGTGCAATAGGAGGCTCCTCGAAATCAGATCGAGTCCTCCTAGTATCGGCTGGATCACCAATGAGATCCCCTGCATCCTGAAGAGTAGTCTGTGCCCACTTGGGCCTCTGCTCTGGCTCTGCAACTGCATCTAGATGCTCTGACTCTGCATCTGACTGTACTGACTCTGAATCTGAATCATCTAATTCCTCTGAATCAAAATTCTTGTCTGAAGAAGAGTCAACATGTGCATGCTCATCATCTCGGACAGGTGGAAGAGTGAAGGTGTCTGCATGCGGATGCTGAGATACATGCGAGACACTTTCCTCGAATTGGACACTACGCTCAATGATGAGCCGGTCCAAGGAAAGATCAATAAGCCGATATCCCTTCACGCCATCAGGGTATCCAACAAAAATGCACTCAGTGCTCTGTGGATCAAGTGCCTTCCTCTTTTCAGAGGGAATCCGGGCCCATGCACGTGAACCGAAAATGTGGTGGGTCACTTTCGGTTTGAGGCTGCTCCAAGCCTCGTAGGGGGTCTTATCCTTGACAGATCTATGGGGAGATCTGTTTTGGATGTATGTTGCACAGTTAAGTGCTTCGACCCATAGTCTTTGTGGTAGAGACTTTGCATGCAACATGCAAGATGCCATCTCCTTTAGAGATCTGTTTTTCCGCTCAACAACTTTGTTTTGCAGTAGAGTATAGGGAACTGTATGCTGCAACTGAATCCCTGCCTCATGGCAAAGATTGTGGATCTCATGATTCACATACTCTCCCCCGTTATCAGTTCGAAGGACTTTGATCTTCTTTCCGGACTGTGTCTCAACCAGGGCTTTGAAATCTTTGAGGTGTTGAAAGACCTCAGATTTTTGCCTGAGAAAGTAGATCCAAGTAAAATGTGAGAAATCATCAACAAAAATGAGAACAAACCTCGCTTTGCTGATGGATGGATGCGGAAAGGGACCCATAAGCTCACTGTGGATCAGATCTAAAGGTGCATAGGCTCTCTGAGACTTTCCCTTGTTGAATTTTTCTTGAGGGTGTTTCCCAAGAACACATCCCTCACACACTCCCTTGGAGAAATGGATGTCCGGTAGACCATCAACCAATCTGTGCTTGCTAAGCTGTTGCATGTATATGAAATTCAAATGTCCAAACCTTTCGTGCCGTATCCTACTACTTTCATCAGCATGAGTAAGCAGTAAAGCAGAATCAAGTTCAATGAATTCAAAAAATGTATACGATTTAGACTGATGATTTACCTCACCGATAGCAACCCTGGAGTTGGTTTGCATGTCGTAGATGTCCACGAAATTTGGTGTGAATATGGCTTTCTTTTCGGTGTCGAAATTTGTCATCTGATACACAAAGAGAAGGTTGACATAAAGCTTAGGATCGTGCAACACATTCTTGAAGCTTCCGTTGGTGAGTTCAATCCTTCCTTTGTCGATGACTTCGATAGAAGAGTTGTGCCCCATCAGAATAGGAGCACCTTTGCATGCATCCAAAGAAGAATATACTGCTTTTGAGGCAACCATGTGATGTGATGCTCCCGAATCAACGATCCAAGCATTGGGAGAGGAGTTGATGGCAATCAAGGCAAGGCTAGAATTGCCTTTCTTGGAATTCAGATTTTTTGGCTTCTTCTTCTTGGCACCCTCGAGGATGTGATCTCTAAGGTTGTTTTGCTGAAGTATTTGAGACATCAGATCTATTTGTTTTTGCATGCATGCGTATTCCGAATGGAATCCTTTGTGATAGTACGTGCATTTCTCTCCTTTTCTTTCCTTTTCTCCTTTGGATCCAGAGGCATCGGTGAAGGGTTTTGTGTACCCTTCCTTCTTCGGATGTGCATGAGCTTTCCGTTTATTTTTATATTTAGATTTTTGATATTTGTGGCTGCCTTCATGCACAGTGAGTGCATGCGCCCTTGGGCCTTTGATTGTGCCCATGTTGATGAGCTTGGTTTGCTCTTGTGTCAGAGATTCGATAAAGTCCTCAAGAGAAGGCATCTTCCAGGTGGCTCCAGAGGCGAATATGACAATATGGAATGTAGATACGAATACAGAGAATTCAGGACCAAGCTTGGAGAGAATGGTGAGAACCATTTGTTTCTCCTCCTTCGATTTATCAACCCTGCAAGCTTTGAGTTGCGACAATAAATCCTTGAATTTTGTAAAGAAATATTGATATTGTCGAAGCTTTTTGGATCTAATGTGAGCAATTCCACCTCCAACATGTGTCCCCTCATCTCATCCTGTTTTCCAAAGAGCCCTTCTAAGGTGGTCCAGGCTTCATTGGGAGTCTTATAGGAAGATATATGAAAAAGGAGATCGGGAGAAATAAGACTGCACAGTGTTCCAAGTGCCTCATCCATGTGATTTAAGTACTTGGATTTTTCTATGGTTGATGTCGGTTCTGTATCTGTATTCAAAGTTAACCTGTACAACCCTCTGGTTCGGAGATGTATGGCTATTTTCTCCTTCCATGCAAAATAGTTGTAAGGTGTAAGAATGAATTCTTTTTGGAATTCCATCTTTCTGCTGTCTTCAATCTTTTGTACCTGCAAAAATTTTTGGTGTAGCTTTTGCTTAGCAGTCCGTCAACTCTGATACCATGTAAATGTGTTGAATCTGCACAGAATAGATCTAGCTAAACAATAATACACACATTTGCAGAGAGAATTTGAGAAAGAAGAAGGAGAGAAATAATGAAATAATTCTCATTAACCATTGTGAATAATGAATAATTTACACATGATATGCTCTGTATAACTCAATGAGTTCGACTGGAGGATAACCAATGTGCCATAGTGGTGGTCTAGAGTGATCTGGACACACACCAGTAGTTACAGGAGTGAACTACCACCTAGTCTAGCCTCTCAGGCAGTTACGGGAGTGAACTGCCACCTAGTTGAGTTAACTAGTCAACTAGTCTTCAGTTAATTCACTGAACAAAGAGTAGTGAGGAGTTAACTCAGGGAATGAAGGCTAATGCACCACTCTGGTGATGATACCAAGACAAGGTTGAATTAGCATGGTGATGATCCCAATGTTGCATGGTGACAAAACCAATGCAACATCTAAACTCAACTCAACTAGTCAAACTGAAGTGTCAACTAAAAGAGAATATTCTCTAGGTGGAATATTCTCCCCTAAATTATAGGAGATTGGATAATGACTAATTATGACTAATAAACAAGGAAAAACCTTAGGAAAAAGAAATACTAGGTGTGTGTGAAGTAACTCCAACATTATGTTGTGGTAAGCCTCTCTTTTGCATGGCCAACGACATAGTTTTTTCTTATGCAACCAATACCAATCTTTTGTTGCACCAGACTTCTCTTGTGTGATAAATGTGACACCTTTGTCATGCTAGATTTTCTTGGCATGAGCTCATCAACAAAGACACCCCACAACCTTAGTAATACATCAACATCACAGAGTCCTACTTTAGTACCACATTACAACCTAGAGACACTATGGAGATGATGTATTAGGGGGTCAACCTAGGCTTTGTTACCCCCCCATGCCTAGGGGTAACTAGAGGAGATCATGTCTCGTGCCTGTAATGGAGAACATGATCCTGACCATGATGATGATCAATATGTCCACGGATGGCAGCCCAACAACCCCCCTCATTCACCTTTATAGCTACAGGTCAACCAAGGCTCATCCCATTCAAGCAGTCAACCATCGTCACCATCAAGTATGTTAGTCCTGTTATTCCCAACTCCTAGGGATAATTAAGGAGATGATGTCTCGAGGCCCTAAGGTTGCAGACATGGAGTACCGAGAGACAACTTGATCAGCTGTGTACACTTGCATAGACAAAGACCCACCTCGCCACCACAGCTCCAGGCTCATCACGACAGTATCCCCCACATCAGCTGGCTTCTGGAAGACTTTGGGTCTTGCTCCATGAGGTACAAGTCATGTATTATGGTGAGTGTCATTTCAATATTTGAGGCATTTGAGTTTGTTGCACTCTAAATTGCTTTTGATTATGTAACGTCTTCTTGGACATTATGCTCTTTGCCCTGTTTCAGTTTGGTGGTTGACATTGTGCCCTAGTTAGTGGGTCACCCTTGGGGATAGGTTTTCTACTGGGAGGTCCTCTTGACGAGTCATCGTTCCATTCCTGACCATACTTGTCACTTTCCGCACTTCATCCCCTAATCTCCTTACCTTTTGGGATTTTCGGGTGTACAGACCGAAGAAGGGGTTGTCCCTCATTTCAAGGGAAGAAGGGGCTGAAGGCCCAGAGGCTTGTAGCTGGAAAAAGACAAAAGCCAATCATGAACCTTCTAGATGCTCGCCTAGGGATCCCGAGGACAATAAAAAGTCTCTCGTAAGAAACTGATGGGACCCGTGAAAAATAACTAATACAAATGCTAACTAAGGTGGATCACGTGTGGGCACTGTTTTTCATGCTTAGTTAGAATCCCCACACATGTTTTCAACTTGGGGAAGCATGATGTGACTAGGGTAGAGTCAAGGTGGGCACTCTTTTTCATGCTTAGGTAGAAGCCCCACCTTGGCTTCAACTGAGAAACATCTTAAAAGAATAAAACGACATAAATGGGCTTGGAAAAAGGTTGTATTGAAAATGAAGGTGCAACACACCCTCTACAAACGCACCCATAAATGAGACACTACAATCCCTTGTATGTCATGAACCCCATGCCCAAGACTCTTGCCCCCGTCCATGTCACTTCATCCACATGACTTAGAGAAAGGTCTGCTTGGGAAACACTCCTAAACTTGAGGTACGATTCACCCAATAGATCGCTTTGTCAACCCTCCCATACCTAAACTTGGCAAATTGCATAGGGTCTTTGAGCGCTTGTTTATTTTGATGAGGTAGTTTGGATGTACATGCTTAGATGGCTCTTTTATTGATTTGATTTACTCATCATGATGCATTTGACTTGAGATCCTTGGAGGGCATATTCATTGTCTTTGCAGGACCTAGTTGGTGGACAGATTTGGAAGAACAAGCCTAACTTGAGCTTCCTTGGGGCTTGAAGCCCACAGGTTGGATACTAGGGCCCACATGTTGGATGACGGTGATTGCCCTTGGAGGCTTAAGATGACACAATGGAATACCTAACCCAACGACTTACTCTTGGGGCCAAAACGCCATATAAAGAGGGCTTGACGTCACCTAGGGTTGAGGTTGTGGTGGTAGAGTTGCTTCCATTGACACTTGGCACAGTTTGGTGGGAGAAGACTTGAGGAGGCTATAAAACATGAGAGGGAGGCTCTAGAAGCCCCGATGACCTCAACCTTCTACTCCAACGACTTGCTCAAGGGGTCAAGACATCACCCTTAGAGGGATGACGTCACCTTAGGGTTTCTATTGTGCAATTTTTAAATTTAAATTTGAATTTTATATTGTAAAGGGGCAAAGTAAGGGTTGTTGTCCCCTTACTTTGCGGTTACCCTAAGTTTTGTGGACAAACTCTTATTAGAGGTTTTTGTATAAATAGAGATCATTTCTATCACATTTGATCATAGCTCTCCCATTGTGAGAAGGCTACATTGGCTGAAATTTTCGCTATATTTGAGTAGTTTTGGTATCTCTCTCTCTTGCAAATGATTTTTGGTATATCTCTTGATGAATGGATGAGCTAAGGTGGTGTGCACCTCTTGGAGACTCTTGTTCTTGCTTATGGATGGTTGGTCTTGGTGAAACTAGGGTTTGATCTTGCAACTTTCTTGGTTTTGACAAGGAAAATCTGCATTCTTCTTGCTCATTTCATGATATTGTTGGTTAAAACCCTAGGAGGAGTATAAGTGCATACACCCTCCATCAAGTTCTCTTCATTTTCTAGTTTTACAAGTCTTTTATTGCAAGGTATCTGGGAGGAGTACAAAGGTGTACACCCTCCTTGATCTACCTTGAGTTTGGTTTGCATGCCCTAGGGAGTAAGAGGGTTTACACCCCTAGGGACCATGTTGTTCTAACTTGTGTTTTAAAGACTCAATTCACGCATTTTTAAAGGCACTAATCTGAAGTTTGCATTGGAGAAATAAATTGTTTGCCTTGGTAAACGTGATTTAGTGAGATATTGATCTTATTCAAGTTGAAAAATTTTCGTGATGCTTTGAGGTTGCTAAATCCTCTAGGGCGCCTTAATCCACTTAGTCTCTTGGGAGCTACAACTAAATTAAAACTACAACCATTAGGGATGCAACAAACTGCTCTATTTTTTATTCATAACTCACAATTCAACCGTCAGAAGTTGCTAACAATTTACCCCTATGATCTACTATTCCTAGCGCATCTTTTAGGTGGATTCTTTGTGATTTTTGGTGGCTTATTTTTCTGCTGTAACAACATGTTTTCTACAACCATAAGGTGCAATTATTTCTCTGCAACACTTGTTTATAACAACCTTAAATTGTTGCTAAAGTCTAATGCTTTTATACTTGAGTTATACTAGTACTTGCTAGTTTTTTCTCTTGCATCATTTACTTGACTTTAACATCTTGTCTAACAACTCTAATTTACAGTTAAAGTTCATGCTTAAGTATTGAAAAGTTATTTACTGTTTTAGTACTTCATTGTCCAATAATTATTTGACAATTTTGATGGTTAAATATGCAGTAACTAGCTATTTTACTTCTTGATATATATTTCTGTTGACTGCTGCGAATAGGGACAACAAGCTTAACTTTCTTGTCCATTGGATTGTCTAGTTTGTATCTTGTCTTTTCTTGTGTCTTGGGAAGGTACAACCATTTTCCGCGGGTACTCAAACACTTGGCAACCATAAACCACCTCTGAAGCTCGTTGTCAAGCCACTCACCACTTAACAACTTGACCTATAGTGGCATCTCTTCATAAGTATCACTTTCCATCTCATTTCCCCTAGGGTCACCCGAGACTCCCCCTTATGTCGGATTTTTCCTTCACAAAAGCGAGGGAGGGTTTATCTGAGGTGACAATGGGTAAACTCTCCCACCGTTATCGCCATCCCGTGGATTGGGTCGGGCTTTTCCCAACCTACAGTTTGTTCAATAACAAGTCATTTCATGCAAAGTGTTGTGCTTCATTTGTTGGGCATGTGGATGCAGATCTTTTGTTGAAGTTGGATAATGGATCACTGGTTTGAGAAATTGTGTCAGTTGCCTTGTTTCACCTTGGTGGTCATCTTTTCTGCCCTAGAGCCGTGTTGACACCACCCAGGGAAAAGGGGTACTACTTGGGGGCCCTCACAAGGGTAACATGTTGTTCCCCACCATCCTTAACACTTTCCATCATTGAGCCTCTCATAGTGTACTAAACTTCGACTATGGGTCATGGTCCATTCTCTCATGAGAAGATGGGCTGAAGGCCTAGAGGTTGTTTCACAACTGCTGCTAAATGAATACAAAAATGATGCTAAATAAAGAAAGGAATGATAGCAAAAAGGACTAACAAAATCTAGTCCAAACTTGAGCTCTACTCTTTCAGTTCCCACCTCGATCCCAAATAACAATGCTATAGCTTGAAACCTTATAAAGGGGACTTGCAAATATAATGAAGTGGACTAGAAAGATGGATGATAAAGTGGTTTGAGAAAAATAGCATGTAAATATGGGGTAACTCAAGAGCAAGTGCATCCTCCACAAAGACGCTCATAGAAATGGATTCAATGACACCATGAGCCATGAAGTAAGCCCTACAACCATATCACTATCACACTTACTCTTGAAAGGGTTTTTACTTTCCCTTGTCACTCTCATGACCTATCCCTCTACCTTGGTTATTTTATTTCATGTCTAGGTGGCACACTTAATAGGGTTGGATGAAGGCCCTCCCATACTTAAACTTGGTAACTCACATGGGGTCCTGGGCTGGTGTGATGCTTGAAGGGGATGCTAAGGTGAATTGTCTTATGTGGCTTATATCTTAAGTTGCAACTTACTTCACATGTTTTAAGGACTAATGTTTCTTATGGACTTTGACTAACCATGTTTTATACTTTTTTGTTTTGAATGGCCCTGACATGTTCTTTGAGGGATGTCCTAGGTTTGTCCCCATGACATTGTGCCCTATTTGCAGGACTTTGGCACGTGTGATGGACATATGGGCTTGGTTTGAGCAGATCCAGTCACGATGGCACACATATGGGTTGGAAGCCCCATAGGATGGGCATAGTACCCCGGGGCCTATTTACACATGGGATGGAGGATGTTGCAACATCAGTGACTCAGGAATTATTCAGAGAGGAGATGCAACCCTCCTCTCCTTGGATGCAACACCAAGAGGCCCTTGACGTCACCCTCTTGTCCTTGACGTCACCTTCTAGGGTTGGACGTTGTTAGGGTTTGATTGATGGATGGGTACCAGAGATGATTTGGTATGACCTTGGGTGAAGAGACACCTCACTTGACATTGCTTCACCTTGGAGGATGCCACATGGCATTTGGAGGCCCTACTTTAGCCTTTAGAGGCTTAACATCACCCTACCTAGCCTTGACATCTCATGCATGTGGGCTATTTTGATTTATTTTTGCACTTTAGCATTTTGTAAAAGGTTAAATGATGGGTCGACCTCGCTTTTAATTTGTTGTTGACATTTTATGTGGACAAATATGTTAGGGTAGCCTCATATAAGAAGGCTACCCTCACTTTCAATTTTATCATCATTTTTCACTCACCATTTGTGGGTGACTTTTGAAATCTTTGCCCTTTATGGGTAACTAGCTCTTCTCTCCCATGTGCTATGCTTGGAAAGGTCTCTTGTGGATGGATTTGCTGATTTTGGATGGATATTTCTGTAATTAGGGTTACATTCTCTTGGTTTCTTGGATGAAGTAAATTTCTGCAATTTATGTTCATGCTGTTAATGTTTGTGGTAAAATTGTTATTTTATTGCAAGAAGTCTTGTTTGGTGAAACCCTAAGAGAGGAACACAAATGCTTCTTCCTCTCACAAGGTCTTATTGATCTAGAATTGGTTAATTGTCCTTGTTAGGGTTAGAACCCTAAAGCCCTAAAATGCTAACACTTTAGAATTTTAGCTGTATACACTTGATCTTTGATCTAGTTGAAGTTACAAGAAGAGAGAAACAATTTCTAGGGTTCAAATGTGTTTGCACCCTAGAAGTCCTTCTCCTCAAGATATAAAACCTATGGCCCAAATGTGCTTGCACCTTAGGGTTTAAATCCTACCTTTTGGTTTCAAGTTGATCAAGCTCCAAGCTTGGTTGCATTTGAAAAGACTCCATAACCCTTAAAGGCACTAGTCTTAAAGCATTCTCATGGTGAATTGATTGATGAACTCACTCTCTCAAAACTCTCAAGCCTTCTACTAACTACATTAACATTGACAAACTCACTAAATAACTTGCTGCTGTTGTAAAAGGTTTGCTACAACCATCTAAATCACTTTAATTTGTTGCATACACTAATCTATTGGTGGCTTAACTCATTCATAAATTACCTTCAACAGTTGAATACTGTTCTATTGGATGCATGCTTAAATGTCATGGTCAATTGTGGTGTTTCTGAGCATTTATTATTGTTGTTGTTACAAATTACTTGTTGTTATAAAACTGGTCTACTGCTGCAATTTGCAACAACCATAGCAATCTAACATTGTCTAGTGTCTAAAAGAGGTCAATATTGCATACATTAGCTTGGAAATTGTTATACATATGGTGCAAAGTGTTCTTGTTTTGGTCAGGTATTAAATCATCTTCAAACCTCTTCTTTCCCTTGACCTAGACTAATCAATCGATGATTAAGAGAGGGGGTGGTAGGCTTGGCTATGAAACTTGCTATTTGATCCCTTGAGGTCATCAGGGAAGCCTCCTTTGTGGTGGACCTCTTCCATCACTAAAACGAAGGAAATCCCTATTTAGGTGATAGAGGTAGGTTCTTCCATAGTTATGCAAGATTTTGGGATCTTGTGTAGGGCTTTCCATAAGTACAAATTCTGCGATAATAGTCTCGATCAACTCGAGCTACATGCTAGTGATAAAGTTTTCCCAAGTTCACACATGCCATGGCTGATTTGATTCCAAGGAGCGAGGTAGTGATCATCCTTGTTTATTGTGCACAAGGATGGCCATTACAAACCACCTTGATTGATCATTTGAGCACTCATGACTCGTATAAATATGTAATTTGTATCATTG
>ML781968.1:1579558-1595580 GCA_009831015.1 Picea engelmannii | reverse complement strand
TTCTAAAATACATTGCCAAATATGCTTCCAAAGCAGAGGGGAGATCAGAGACCTACCACCATATGTTGACCAGAATTGCATCTACGTCAAATATAAATGACCCTGCCTCAACTGCTTATTGCCGCTTGCACTCAGAAGCAATTGTAGACCGTGACATAAGTGCCCAAGAAACTTGCCATATGCTCCAAAAGTTGCCCCTTGTCACATGCAACCGCACCTTCACCAAACTCAATGTTGGTCAGAAAATATTTCGTGGAATCTCCTATGATTTTCCTAACTGCTTATCTGGATCCACTTTCATTGATGCATATTTAATATGTCCTATTTTTCTCAACCCAATATGTTTGTTTAACCTCACAAAACATTGGACATATAACTAAGCACGAAAAAAAGAAAAGTGGAAAAAAAGAAACATCCTCGCAATTGCCCATGTATGGCCACTTTTCACTACCATTCCAAACAAAGATTCTGATAACTTTGTTGAATTCTGTTGGAGTGAGTTTCTTTTATACAAACCCTTTCGTTCCTTCTTTGAAGATATAGGCCTTTCAAATGAAGACATTGTGTCTACCGGGGAGACCATAAGAGATCAGTACCATGTCTGGCATGTTGACCGCATCCCAATTCCCACTCCTAATGACCAAACATCTGAAGATGAGCATAGCCATACTAACATACAACCAAACATGGAGATGAATGAATGGTAGTCTTTATCAAGATTGGTCCCTACCGACAATATCAACTTCAGTTCTCTTGATATGTTGGGACTTCGGGAGATTGGCACTTCCCACCCATGGGATCAACTCAAAGTATCAAACGATACATTAGACACTGCACCAAGCTTTATCAACGATCATCGAAGGAATACAACAATACTACAAGAAATGAATCCAATATGTCCTTCAAGAAGTACATTTTCTACAAATCAACACTTTGCATTCAACATCATCATGCATCACTTACAAGAAAAAGAACCAAAAGAACCATTGAATATGATCATCCAAGGAATTGCAGGCATAAGAAAATCCTACCTTATACATTGCATCAAAGAAACACTATCTTCTCAGGCACCCTCTGGACACAGCCCACTATTGCTTCTTGCCCCTACTGGAGTTGCAACATTTAACATACATGTGACCACTATACATGTAGGACTTAGGAATCCTATAAAGGACATGAGTCCTTTACATGGTCAATCCCTTGCAGTGTTCCAAGAAGAGATGAAACATATTCAATGTATTCTAATTGATGAGATGAGCTTCATAGGATCTAGAATTTTTGTGCAAATTGAAAGTCGCTTGTGTGAGGCATTTCCAAAAAAAAACCATTGCTCATTCGGTTCCTGTTCAATAATTCTTGTGGGTGACTTGGGTCAATTACCACCAGTAATGGACAAACCTCTTTATGTAGGAGAAACTCCAAGCATGAGCTTATGGACAACCTTTACCATTGTAGTCAAGTTGGAAACAATATTCCGTCAACAAGGCATCTCTGTCACCCAGTCCCACTTCCACCAGTTGTTAGCCAACCTTCACAATGCTACACCAACCATTGATGATTGGAACCTCCTTCAATCTAGCACTGACATATTCTTATCCGTTGAAGAACGTCTATTATTTGATTCTTCAATCCACCTATTTGCAACAAACATTCTTGTCGACAACCATAACAAGTTCATGCTTCAATCCTTGAATAAGACAGTCACACGCAGTACTGCAGAACTACTTGGTGCTTCAAATGCACACCATCATTATGACGATCAATTGGAAAAACATATCTTTCTATGTATAGGCCAACAAGTTATGTTATCCTGCAATTTATGGGTCCAAGCAGGATTAGTCAATGGTGCTCTCGGAGTAGTCATGCAAATTGTATATGCACTAGGAACTAACCCTCCACATTTGCCAACATATGTTGTTGTGGAATTTGATAAATACATTGGCCCTCCATGGGACCAAACCCAACCAAAGCATGTACCAATTCCACCCATACAAAGGAATAACAAGAAACAAATCGCTCTTAAGATGGCCTGGGCATTGACTATACATAAATCTCAAGGAATGACCTTGACAAGGTCTACCATCAACATTGGACACATTGAACATCAAGGCTTGACCTTCACGACAATGTCATGCACTACTACTATAGAAGGAATGTGAATAACACCAGCCTTCTCCTTCGAACGCTATGAAAAAATGAAGGATGTTGCTTATGTCTCACTATGAAAACAAGAAGAGGCATGCTTATCTTCTTTGTTGCATACCTTCTAGATTCTTCTATGTTGCAATCATACTTCTATACATGAACTATTTGACTTGCTCCATACTTCTATACATGATATGATAGAGTTTCAAACATTTACTACCAAATACCTATAAACTATAAATCATACTTTGACCTAAACACCTTGCAACAAATCACTTTTCTACTCATGCTTAATATACCATTACAATGCTACTCATGAAATAATATACTTATTAAAAAAAAATTATATTATTATTTTCAGCGTTGCCTTTCCCCTGGTTCGGGGGTATGCTAGTTTTAGTTTTATTTTTATGTCTAAGGCATTATTTAAGGGATAAATTTTCTCAAATTTTCGTCCTCTTTCGACAACGTATAAAAAATTGCCATTTATCCTTGTTTACTGGTCAAGCCAGTATGTCACTTGTTAAACCCTTCTCCTCCCGCTACCGCTATCCATTGCATTGCAGGTTTCGAACATATACAATTTAACTTCTGTTGAATAGATCCGACTTGTTGCAACATTATCATGGATTTTTATTGCTTTAACTTTTTTGCTAATTCATGGTTTTTTAACAAACAATCAAGGTTGGTCAATATGAATATTTTAAATAATTTGGTCAATCCCAATATTTTAGGGAAGCACCGAAGCAATGTATATTGGATTAATGCAAAGTACTTTTTAGCAATTTTTCTGATGCATTTTGTGTATTATTTCTAATAAAATTTGGTGATTAATCTACTTTTTACTCACCTACTTTTCATTGCCTTGAGGTGTTTGGGGATTTTGAATCCTGTATCAAGTTTGTGGGAAAGGGGAACACATATTGAGTCAAACTATATATATATATATATATTATTTTTTTTTTTGAAGATATTCTTAATATTCTTGTGACAATATATTTATTATGTATTACAATTTAATGGTAAATGTGAAAAAATTGAGATAAATAAAAAATATATATATGGATGATATTTTTAATACTTTGTTGATAATATATTTAAATATATTGCAATTTAGTGATTACACTGAAATATATTTGAATTTATTAATACCATTAAGTGATTGTTATTGAGTGAAAGGGGCATTTTTATAAATGAAGAATATTTTACCTTTATTTTAGATTTTTATGGGTCTAGGTTTTCCATATATTTTTATTGGTTTTAGTTAGTGATTAAATTTGAGTTTTATTGGTTTTGGTTAATGATAAAATTTGAAGAGTTATTTTTAATTTCAAATTTATTTAATATTTTTCCCTGAAATTCATATATTAATGAAATTTTATTTTATATTTACTCAATCATATACACATTTTAATAATTTATTGGGAAACACATTTGCAATGCATGTAGACTTGTTTCTAAATTAAAACAAAATACAATTTCTTAATGTTCTCATTTTATGAAATCTTCTTTTTAAGATATATTTAACTATTTTCCAACAACCTTCTTACTTTAGTAGTAAATAACCATATTGTAAAAGATGTTGCATCTTTTAAAATGTCAATAACCCTATTGCAAAAGAAGTTGTTGCCTCTCTTAATGTAAGAAATAAATAACCAATTTTAAAATTATCATATTATTTTGGTTTTGTTTTTATTTAATATTAATATGTGTTGTAGAGTTAATAATGGATTTGAGAATTATAGCAAATAAATATTTGTTTATACATTTAGATTATGATTTAAATTAATATTAATGTTATTGTATTTTTTGGAACTTAAAGAAACAAGTTAATGGATCAAAATCTAAAGGTATTTTACAAAGTGAAAGTCTACTTCCTTAAAATCTATAAGTATTTTAAGTAGGTGTTTTTTCTTAAATAATTATGATAAGTGAACCAACATTCACCAATAATAACTATTCTAACTCATAATTGATAAATAAACTATGATTATGATATATATATATATATATATATATATATTGAATTAAACCAACCTAGATCCATCTTAACCCTAGATATAAGTGTTGAGAGGGATCAAATCTCTATAGGTGCAAACCTTTCCTCAAGTTTTGCACTCTAAAAGAGGTTTGTATCTCTAGAGATTTGATCCCTTTGGGTGCTTTATCGATCGAGGGTTAAGATGTATTTAGGCTGGTAGATGTAAGTTAAGATTAACCAATATAATCTTTTTAGGGGTTTAATAGATCTAAGATGACCCTAGTCAAAATTTATCTATTTAGAGAAAGTCTCCTTGAAACAGATTTAGAAATAATAATAAATGTTTCATTAAACATATTTTGAACTTGGATTGATCTCATATTGAAATGGCCCAAGTCAAAAAACACTGACAATGTATTTTGGTTTGTCTTTGACCCCTGACCACTTGATTTTGGGTTGTCTTTGACTCCCAACCACTTGAAAGTATGCTTCCAATTCTCCATAGTATGAGTCTAATAAAGAAATAAGATTGAAAATTAGAAGTGTCAATACTTTGATAATATTTTTTTAAAAACACATGCAAGACTTGTGCGAAGAAATTATTTACCTTTTCTGTGAGATTCAATGTTTGCAATGTAGTATAATCACCTTAATTTGGCAACATAAATGAGATGGAAAATGTAGTAAAACAATTGTGTTTAATCATTTGAAAACTTCTAAGTAAGAAGCTAGAAGAAGAGCTCATGAATCTTTTACTTTTTAACTTTGTTGATTCTTTGCATTCACATAGCAATGACTTGACAACATCTTCCAATGATAAATTTACTTGAGCCTCCACAAAAGAAATACTTGAGACCTTAAATTAATAATGAAAAATGATAAACAAAAATATGCAAAGTTAGATTTCATAATGAGATTAAATACAAGGGAAAATAAGTAGAGCTTAGCACGTGCTTTACGAGAAAGAGCTACACAAATTTTTGCATGAAAAGGCCTAGAGATTTCTCATGCTTGGAGCAGATTGATGCAATAATTTAAGATAATTCTTACAATGTTTATAAAAGCTATAGAAATTATTGTCTATGTAGATTTCTCACACCTAAAATCTACAAATTGATCCAAAAATATTTCATATGGTGTGATGTTGTGCTCCATCTAATAGATAGAGCGGCTTGACATGTATAGGGTGCTTGCGACACTTAGTGTATTTTTGGATCAATTCATGCTATATGTAACGATTAATTTGTGTTGGATTGTTACATTAGATCAAGTGATAACATACTCTAATAAGACCTACAAACATTTTGATTAAATGCTACCTTGCCATGTCACAACAATTGCTAATCAAGAGTATAATCTCCAACTATTGCTAAATTGGTCATCTTATCTCTCCAGAACTAGTGAATTGGTAGTTCTGGCTCGTATCGATTTTGTTTCTAATTAAGGCATAGACATTGTCATTGATCCCACAAATTTTTGGGTTGTACTCATCACTATATATTTAAAACAATGGTATTGAAGAGAAATGGTAATTGAGTCTTGAGCTCAAGATCCATGAATCAATGCCTTAAGAAAATTATGCGAGTTCAATTTTTGTTATTTGTAAATGAATAATTTTAGTCTAGAGTAATGCATCGTGAACCAAATATTTTATTTTTTTAAGGGATCTTAATTTTTTCACTTTTTATAGCTCTTTGGCCTATATGGTTCAAATTATAGTGTCAATTTATGGATTTGGTGTTCAATTAATTATGTCAAATGTGTCTTTTAAGGGATGGATCACCCTCGTTTTTTGTCACTCGTGACCAATTGACATTACCACTTGTACTTATCCACCTATCCTCCTATCTCTACCCATGACTTCCTCTCCACGTGAAGACTTCCTTGCCTTCATCCGCCGACTTGTTGCAACATGAATAGAACTCCAATCTTGGGAGATTATAAAACATTAATATAATATGCAATTTTAAGCATAACCAAGGTTAAATTCTTGACCATTAATCAAACGTCTCATACATGTACTGCTACCCACAACATTACCATTTAAATTATATATGTAAATTAAGAATGTTGTTAGACTTAGTGTAGTCAGATGTAGATTCAGAAAATTTTCTATTCTTATAAATAAATGACCGACATTAATGGCTATGGCCCCCAAGGCCACCAGATTAAATAGACTATTCCACAACATCCAATCTCTTCTTGTTTGGTTAGGTTAGCCATCTTTGTTCACATTCTAACTTTGAGTTACTAACTAGATGGCATGTGATGCATTGAGTTTTTCCAACAATATCAATGAAAAAGTCTATTTACAACATTACATGATGATTCTACACCCGTGATTATATCAATGATTAACCCAAACCCTTTGATACTTTCCCCATGTTTTGATTTTTTTTTCTTTGATGTTGTTTTCTAAGATTTACTACATTAAACATCATATGTTAAATACAAGTGATATTAAACATAACCCCAAAATTTGCAAATCATTTTCAATCATTTCCTCTCAAGTCTGTGGAGGCTCTTCAACAATCTAAACTACATGGAAATATCTCTTTGGTACATGAATATTCCACAAAAACAACTTTGTTAAAATAGGTTGAGATTGAACCATGAGAATATTTCTTAGCAAAAAGAACCTAAAGACTAATCTAAATTGTACACTTCTTAAATGACAATATTTTTTTATATCTTAATCATGGATACATGGATATAGGTAGAGAAAGTTTCATATTTTCTCTACAAACCATGTTATCTAGATTCAACATTTAAGGGGATGTTCCCCTCCCAACCTTCATCGTTTGTCCAGAGCATATTGCAAACCGCCATCTGTCATGTTCACAACCTTTAGGATTCTACCATCTGTCATGTCCATAGTCTTTAGGATTTTTCCATCTATCATGTCTACACTCTGTAGGAATCTGCTTCCCTTGGTTCTTTGTCATATGTTGATTGCATGTCAAAACTGACCATCTGCCCATGATTGCTTCAAAATGATCTAGGTTTTTTTTTTTTGAAATTAGGGTTGGTCGAAGTTTCTTGGATTTTATCTTCCACAAAAGAGTTAATGGTATTAAATTAGATTTAATTGGAGGAGAATCATCTAACAATTGCATGGGTATTAAGTGATTTTTAGTTATAGAGAATTTAATGTCAATTCAAAATTGAGGTATCAGAGCACTCAATGTTGATATTGAATGTTTACAAGTAACATGCATGTGTTAAAAGCTTGTGGAGAGGTTTCTTTGTCATTCAATATGGGGCAAATCAAATGACCGTCAATTATAGCACATGTGTGAGCAAATAACATCTTCTTTGATTTTGACGCACTCTAGCCTATTGATCCCATCTCACCCAATGTTTTTCACACTTCGATTGAGTTGTACCAATTACCCACTAAATTGTCTCAATACATAGCAATCACCCTTAATTCCCTCTTAATCCAATATTCCTCCCATCTTACGTCCATTTATGATTAACTCGTTGGAATCTTATTTTTTCGAGCACTATACACAACTACCCCCTGCTTGCGAATGAATAAAAAACAAATGGAGTTGTTGAATGGATCATCCGTCATCGAAAATAAACACCACCTATCTTTGAGCAATGTAATCACTAGAAAAATTCAACGTTCTCTTTCCCCTGCTTCAACGGTATGTTAGTTATTTTTAAATTCATTTTATTTTAGAGAATCACCCCAAATTTTATTTAATTTTTTTTTTTTTTTAATTTTAAATTTAGTTTTATTTAAATTTTTAATTCGTTTTATTTCTAAAATTTATACGAAATTCTAATTACGTTTAAGAATATGTAGTTTTTTTTTCCTTTATAAATTTATATTTTTCACTATTTTGTATATCCGCAATTTTATTAAAAATTGTTTTATATATAACTTTATTATTTTTTAATACATAATTTTATTAAAAATGGTTATATATATAACTTTATTATTTTTTAATACATAATTTTATTAAAAATTATTTTATATATAACTTTATTGTTATTTACTATTTGTATATACACAGTTTTATTAAAATTTGTTTTATATATAACTTTATTATTATTTTTTAAAATATATTGTGTTTTTTTAAATTTAGGGGTACAAATGTTGTAAATTTTTAATTTTAATTTTATTTTTAAAATTTAGATGTAAAAGTGTTTTAAATTTATTATTTAAAAATAAATAAATTAAATTTAAGTATTATTTTTTTACCTTTATATGTATAATTTTTGTTTTATTTTTTATGGTTTCTAATATATATATATTAATTTGTTTTATTTTTATTTTTAAATATTTTATTCCTTTTTTTATTAATTAATTTGTTTTTTCCCGCTTCCCGCTTTTACAATTTTATTTGCAACAATGTTAGCGTTTTAGTCGATGATCTGAAAAAAGTTGCAATTCTGAGTTAAAAGCAAAAAGACAAATATACTATTTATAACACCATGTTTCAACAATTTGGAAGTTAATTTCATGGTTTCAATTTACAACAATATTAGTTGTCAATGTCACATTTTTAAACAAGTTATAATGCTGACCTCAAAGAAAGGGGGGTGCTACTACAAGCACCATTTTTAGTTTTAGAGGTCAATTTTAAGGTTTTTGTTAAGTATGGTATTGGTTGTCGAGATTACAATTTCAACCAAGTTGTAATTTTAACCCCGAAAAAAAAGTGGTGACACTGTGAGCAACACCTTTTGTTTTGGAGGTTGATTTTAAGGTTTTTGTTTAGAATGGTACTAGTTGTTGAGATTACAATTTCAACTAAGTTGTAATTTTAACTCCGAAAAAAAAAAGTGGTGACATTGTGAGCAACACCTTTTGTTTTGGAGGTTGATTAAAACTTGATTTTAAGGTTTTTGTTTAGTATGGTACTAGTTGTTGAGATTAATATTTCAACCAAGTTGTAATTTTAACCCCCCCCCCAAAAAAAAAACGATGACGTTGTGAGCACCATATTTTGTTTTGGAGGTTGATTTTAAGATTTTTGTTTGTGATTTTACAGGTGATGATCGCAACATTTTGTAATTTTAACTCTTAAAAAAAAAGAGTGCTACTGGTAACACCATTTTTTGAAATGGGGTAAAAAAAGACACTAAATGCGATCTCTAAAAAAACAAAAAACTATAGAAAGTTCTCATTAAGTTGGTAACTATATTTTAATTAACTATAGAAAATTCTCGTTAAGTTACGGTTTGGAATTTGTTTTCTTTGTGTAAGAGTAATGATTATATATAATATAATGATTATATATGACATTAGTGCGATTGGAGTTTGAGTGATCTTTGACTCTATAACATCCCGCTCTTGCGCGCACTGAGCAAACTTATTCTTTGAGGACACTTGCTTGCAAGTGATCCAGATTATTATACTATTAGGCGTTTGATTATGATTATGAGGCGTTATGGATTGATGACATGTTATGTTGCTGTATTGACTTAGACAGGTGCTATTGACTCGGTTTTCTTGAGGGTGCAGGATTTTGGACCTCGAGGATGCAGAGGCATCGATGAAACCCCTTGGACTCTGGATCGAATCAGGGAGTGGACTATTGGGGTTTGATTATTGTATATATGACATTTGTGCATCTGATTAGATGATATGATTATGGATATTATTTCTGACATGATTCGTTGATGATGCAGGCTGACGATATCTTGCCGACCAGACTCACATGTGGAGTAGAGGGGTCACGCACGACTACCAGATACGTTGAGGGAGAGGTGTGGACACCAACACTGCCACAACCTATTAGCACTCCCGTTGTGGCTCGAACTGTAGGTTAACGATTACCTAGTTCGAGAAGACCCACGATGCTGTGAGGGCAGACTGCGATAGTCGCTCACGATGATTTTAAGGGGCAAGCAATAAGGCAAGGGCCTTATTTCTTAGAGGCCCTTAGTCTCCCACAAGATCACCTGACGGAGTATTGACTCTAAGGGTTTTTGATGTCTACCAAGTCAGTCAAGAGGCGAGTGGCACCCTTGGAGCACGTAGTGCGTATTGAAGGGCACGTTGCGCAAGGGAAACAAAATGAGGCGAGTGGCACCCTTGGAGCACCTAGTGCATCCTGAAGGGCACGTTGCATTGTTAAATAATAAATGAATAAACCTAGATGGCCTTAGAACGAATAATGTGATAAGAAAGATTTAAAACATTTTCCCTAATAAAATGTCGCCCAGCCTAGGAAAATAAAATCTAGGTCTAAGTGATACTTGTGATATATATATATATATATATATATATATATATATATATATAATAATAATAATAATAATGAGCATCTTTAAACATGTTTCGAGAAGGGGGTAAGCAATTCAATTAATTTAAAAAAAATATTTTGGGGGATAAAATTAAAAAAAGAAAGAAAGAGGGGAAATAATTGTTTTGTGACATATGCTAAAATTTATTAATTAAAAATAAAAAGGGGAAAAAGGTAATTTTCTACACTTGCCAATTTAAGATTTAAATGAAAAGGGAAAGAGGGAAATTTAAAAGAATTAGGAAACTAGGGAAAAAGGGGGAAACATAGAGAGAAAGGGAAACTAAGGAAAAACGCAGAATGACTAACTTAGTAAGGTATCTTGCCATTAAGAACTTTCTAAATTGAACTCAACTAGTAAATTAGTAAGGGGGCAAGTCATTAAAATGTGTAAGGGAATATGAGGTCACCTATGAGCGATTCTAGTAATGCTTTTAAGTGGGTGAGAGAAATATGAGTAATTAAATAATTAATGAAATTAATTTCTGGTGCAACAAAAGGGATGGGTGACACATGTACGGGGAGGATTTTTCTGAATTAAATGATTGAACCTTAAATTAAATGAGAATTTGGGAAAAAAAATGACTTAGAAACTCTATATAAAGGAGGGAGGAGGAGGATAATGGATCTCTTTTGTTATGCGTAATGTTACGCTGCAGAATTTTAGACTTGACTGACTTAACTTGTGGGAGTTGGGATACCCAGCTCGGTGAGGAGTGGTAGCTCGATCTTGCAAGGCGAGCTGGGAGCTAGTTGTTCTCTGGTTTAGTGTACGTGGCTCCTTTGCAGCTCGGGGGGCTAAGGGGGAAGAAGAGTACCCCTAGCGTTGGCTGAGAGGTACCGGTGAAGTCTCATCGGTCGACAAGCGGGAGCTACACGGAGCGCGCGAGACAACGATTCGGAGTAGGCGACTTGGGATACAGTACGCTTGCTTGTATTCTGCATGGTAGATTATTATAGACCTTACGTTTTCATTTCTGTATTTTTAACTATGTAAAGAAGGTGTTTGGCTTAGCAGTTTAATCGAGAACTTAAATTCCCATAGCCTTAAGCTCACTGCTTGACTTGACTCCCTTGGCATTTGATCCCTAAATGTTGTGACTGTCCTATTGGTTTTGTTGATTTGTTGTGAAGAGTTGTGCTTTTTACTCCGTCCTTGTCCCTAGCTCATTAGTCCATGCCTGAGAAGTCGGTCAGGAGCCAGATTGACGGTCATTACCTCGGTGTTAATAGACCTATAGATCCTAACGACCTTCTTTTCTATGCGTGGATGATGAGAGAAGGATGTGTTTTACCAGTCGTCTACCCCTGCTGATTGCTCTTGGCTGGTTGATGGTCATTGCGCTTTCTTGCGATTGAAAACCTATGTGTGTTGTTCATCGTCATACTCTGTGATTTAATGACAATGTTTCTCTTTATTAAGACTACATTTTTATTCCCACTTGAATGTTAGCCTTGAATTTTATATGGACTGTGTTTGTATGTATGCTGCGGTTACTGGGCATTTTTCTTTACCGTGTCTACGATTGATGTTGTTGAGAGTGTTAAATTGTTTTTTTCACTGGATCATACATGCTGGTTGGACTGCATTTTCGTGTTTGTTTTCACTGCCTTTGATGCCCCTTGTGTTGTGTGTTGATGGCCCTTTTGTCTTCGCCTTTTCGTGCTTCTTTTCATAGAGAATTCATGCTTCTTTTGCACAGTGAATCGTCCTCCCTGCACCACGATTTTTGTCCTCCTTTGACAGTGATCTCAGTATATACATTAGTTTAGGTAACGGATTTTATTATGTGTTTAATAGATAGCCTGCTATCATTGGTAGCATTTGGTAGCATAAGTTTAAATGGCGATTTTATTAATGGATGGGAGATAGGCTTGGATCACTCTGCGATCTTATCTTTCTAAACTGCAAATCGTCAGCTTTATTCCATGGCGAATTTTTACCTGGCGTTGACCCCCTGACATGCGTTTTCCCTCTACTTTATTTTTTTTACTTGATAGTGTTTTTACCCAGCGAAACTGTTGTGTTAAACTCAACAATTGATTTAAAAAAAAAAACATGAATTGCTTGGCAACGAAATTCCCCCTCTGCAAATTACTGTATTGATGGAGACTGTATTTTGTGTTAATTTAATCGATGGTGAACTCCCTCTGTGTTTTAATATTATTGATGGCGAATGCATGTCTTATTTTAGATATAAGATTGATGGCGAATCTATATGTTCCTTTAATGTAATTTGATGGTGAGTTACCCTGTGGAATTAACCTTCTTTATTCTTATTTAGATTGCAAATTACCTCTTTTACACAACGATGGAAAACTCAACATTTTATTATTTTCTTTGGACAACGGTAGCATATTGAACTGTCAGACAACGTTTTTCTTTGCCCATCAATTCCCTCCTTTAACTCACGTTTTCATGGTTTCCTGTACCTGCGTTTTCATACAGCTTTCCATGGTCGCTTTACCTGCGATTCATGAGTCCCGTTTTCATGGTTTCCTGTACCTATGTTTTCTGCGTTTTCACACAGCTTTCCATGGTCACTTTACCTGCAATTCATGAATCCTGTTTTCATGGTTTTCCTGAACACGCGTTTCCCCGGATGTAGCACCTGCATTTCTGCGTTTTATATAACGAACTCATAACAAGTTATATAGCGAACTCTTATAGATTATATATAGTGAACTCTTATAGCAAGTTACAATGACAATCACTGCAATTTTGAGTTTAATTTTCCCTTTGAATTAGAATTAAACAACGATATATTTACTCAGCAATGTCAGTGATGCAACGAATTATTTAATTATAGTGAGAATAATTGTATGACTGCGTTAGGGACAATGAAACTTAATTTTATATGTGAAAATAGCCAGCTTTAATTGCATTGTCTTTACTCAACAATTTCTTTTAATGTTATTAGACAACTTGTTACACTTTAGTACTATTGATATAGCCAGACAACATGTTGTAAATTAATATCGTTAATAAGTGTTATAATTGCAGCTTTGTACATTGATATTGTTAATGTTGTTTATAATGTTAATTGCTAAGTTAGATTGTAATTAGTGATTCATTTAGAATTGCCAAATTAGATCGTAATTAATGTTAAATTAGATTGGTGTGTATTGACTAAACTGTAATTTCGACATGCTAAATTAGATTGTAAGTAATGTTAATTTAGATTTGTAATTATTGACTAATTTAGACTTGATTAATGGTTTGGGTTGTTGGCGAAGTCGTGTAATAGATTGCGCTTTCTTGTTGACATCATATCGCGTCTTGCTGACCTGTTGCTTGGGGTGTGGGTGTAGTCTTCATGTCAGCTATTTCGGTCTCCTAGTGCGCGTGGGTTGGTATTGAGTCTATGGTCCAGATAGAATATGTTGCACCAGGGTTATTGTCGCGCCTCTCATCTCGGGATGACATGATTCCTAATGAGGGGATCATGGTTCACTCTATTGGATAGAGGCGAATGATATTGTGGCTAGAGTCTGTGCTTCTTGTGTGAGTGTTGTTGATCATTGTAAGTTGTTGTTAGCGCTTGAGTTGTAACACCTTCATACATTTTGGCTCACGCACCTTGAGGTTCTAGTCATTGGTCGTCAAGGCCGTTGTGTCGGGAGGGGGATGTTGTCCCTTAGCTTGTAGAAGTGGTCATGATTGCGTCAGGCGGGTAGTCGTTTCTCGTCGTTTTACGCATGTTTCATCCAACTGCTCTTGTGCCAGTGCGTGGAGTCATAGTTGTCCGTTTCCTGTTCGACGGGCGTGGTTCTCGCCTTCAGGTGTTGTGTCTAGCTGTAATCGTTGTTGTTATCCTGTTTTTGTTTAAAAATAAAAAATTTCGCACTTTCTGCTTCGCTTGTAGTTGTAACAAAGGGGTCGCTACATATGGTATCAGAGCAAGGTTCAACCCGCGACTTGGGATCACTACGGATTTCATTGATATGATATTTGATTATAATGTTGCTAATTAAGTTGACTTGTATTTGTGTAGGTAATCATGGTTATAGGACGCCGCGGAGGCAGACGACGGGGTGTTACGGGAGGAGGCGTGACGCCTCCAATAGCATCCACACCTAAGGGGTCTAACCCCCAGGGAGACGAACTGGTTGTCAAGCAAGAGCAAATAGCGGTGGGTGATGTGGTTGGGATGATGAGGTCTTTCTAGCGGATGTCTGAGGCACTGATCAACCATTTGGACAAAGATGAGGTTAGGGCGCCGATGCCCCCTGAGGGTCCACCGAGCACTTCAATTGGTACTGGTAACATTCACCACGAACTCAAGAAGGTCAAATTTCCTTAGTCCTTTGGTGCCCCAGACGACACAGCTGCCAAGGCATGGTTGGAGAATATGGCAATGTGCTTTGCACTTCGTGACTATACCTCCAACATGAAGGTCCACATGGCGGTCTTTCAACTAAAGAGGAGCACTCTTTTATGGTGGAAGATTCTCCTACCACAATTGAACATGACCGTCGAAGACGTGTCATAGGAACTGTTCGAGGAACGGTTTCGAGAGAGGTACCTTTCAGAGGAATTCATTGAGCGTCAGCTCAACGAGTTCAACGCCTTACGAGAGGGCAGCCGTACGGTTCCTGAGTACGAGGCCTGTGATCCAGATGGATATTGGTGGCCACCCACCTTTTCCAACTGGCTCAAAACAGTTTTCTAACAATTTTGACAATTTATTATTTTTAGCAGTTTTAACTTCCGGGGCCATTTTGAGGGCCTAAATGAAGGTTTTTCGGTATTGAGGTCCTTAATGATAGTCAAAGGCATGCTTGAGCCCCAACATGAATCTCCTCGATGATACCTTTCCAACGGGCTATCACACGCCTAAAACAAAGATCGTATGCAAAAGTTACGACCCCGGGAAGTTGATGTACTAACTTACTCAAACGGGGCCCACATGACTTTTGGCGCTTCATCTCCCAGGGTTAGGTTTTTGGATGTCTAGGGTTTTTGGCATTCTTGATTATTGTAAAATGGCCTTCAGAGCCTCATTGTAATCTTCTTTTGGCGAACACGCGCTGCCGTCACATCTCTTCTCAGAGATAAGCCACCACCATTCCAACAAGCTTGTTTCCACTGCATTTTACATTTTCAACTTATTTTGTTATTGAATAGAAAACCAGTTTTACTGTATCTCTGTTATTTTGTGTTAAGCACCTGTTAATAATCTGTATTCATTTCTTTCTGCTCATAAAATCCAGATCAGTGGTATTAGAGCGGTTTTCTCCTCGTCGTCTTAATGCATGTCCCCAACGAGGTCAGAGTACAAAGAGTTGGGTCTCGAGCTTGTTTCTCTTGAGGACAGAAGCTCTCGCACGCCCAAGCGACCTCCCATGGTAGGAGAAAAGAAATATGACGGGATAGGAGATCCTTTCAAACTGTTGATTGAGGAAGCCCTCACACAATAGAGGAACGAGATGATGGATAGTTTCACGCAAATCCTTCGGCGACTACCAACAGGCGACACATCTTCTTCAAACAGAAGCACCGACCCCTTCAAGGTACAAATAAACTTTGATATTCCTATTTTTGAAGGTCAGATAGACGCAGATGCTGTAGACAGGTGGTTGAATCTACTAGAAGGGTATTTTTCTGTTCATAAATTTTTGAATAGAGAAAA
>ML781968.1:1563962-1574880 GCA_009831015.1 Picea engelmannii | reverse complement strand
AGATCGTATGCAAAAGTTACGACCCCGGGAAGTTGATGTACTAACTTACCCAAACGGGGCCCACATGACTTTTGGCGCTTCATCTCCTAGGGTTAGGTTTTTGGATGTCTAGGGTTTTTGGCATTCTTTATTATTGTAAAAAGGCCTTGAGAGCCTCATTGTAATCTTCTTCTGGCGAATGTGCCCTGCCGTCACATCTCTTCTCAGAGATAAGCCACCACCATTCCAACAAGCTTGTTTCCGCTACATTTTACAGTTTTAGCTTATTTTGTTATTGAATAGAAAACCAGTTTTACTGTATCTCTGTTATTTTGTGTTAAGCACCTGTTAATAATTTGTATTCATTTCGTTCTGTTCATAAAATATGGATCAACCCGTTTTATGGAGTTGCTTTGGTATGCTCCGCATCTTAATATTGAGAAACTTAAGGTCAACAGGTTCGTTTTCGGCCTTAATGGAAGCATACGTGAAAAGGTTAGGATTTTGATGCCTCATACCTTGCATGATGCCATCCAGAAGGCCCTCATAGTAGAGGAGGATCTTGTTAGAGGGGGTCAGAGCAGGACTCCAGCGAGACCGGCAGGGCAGGTGTCATCTGGTGCATAGCAGCATCACACACCAGCTAGACATACGCCTGGATATCGTGGCTTCTAGAGGGGATCCAATTTCACTACACCTCGACGACCAACACCTCAGCAGTAGACACCCTATTGGGGACCAAAACATCAGCAGCAATGTCGATCACAACAACAACAATTTAGGCCTATTCAGCAGAATAGACCAGGATTCTAGGTCGTTGGGCTGTCAGCTTCTACTTCGGGTAGCAGGAGTACTGGACCGAAGAAGGGGTGTTGGACTTGTGGGGAGCCACACTACCAACGCGACTGCCCAGTGGAGAGGACTAGATCATTTGGATCAGCCATACCCACTACCGTGGGAGATTTTGGCAAGTCCCATCAGATTCATGAAGCGGTGAATAACCGCCAGACAGAGCACTGGTCGACTGTGCTCGAGACGTCAGGTGTCAAACGAGGGGGCGTTCATGGCTGAGCCGATCCACATCCTGGATCATTGCATTCGATAGATATAACATCGAACAATAGATCAGGTTAAGGTCTAGTGGGACAACTATAGTCCACACTCGGCGACCTGGGAGGACACATATGATATGCGCCAACACTTTCCATTTTTGTTTGATAGATAGACTTTTGACACTGTGATACACATTATTTTTGCACTTATATACTGTGAAAATTTGGGACAAAGTTTAGACCAAGAGGGGGTGTATGTAACATCCCGCTCTTGCACGCACTGAGCGAACTTATTCTTTGAGGACACTTGATTGCAAGTGATCCGAGTTATTATACTATTAGGCGTTTGATTATGATTATGAGGCGTTATGGATTGATGACATGTTATGTTGTTGTATTGACTTAGACAGGTGCCATTGAATCGATTTTCCTGAGGGTGCAGGGTTTTGGACCTCGAGGATGTAGAGGCATTGATGAAACCCCCTGGACTCCGGATCGAGTCGGGGAGTGGACTATTGGGGTTTGATTATTGTATATATGACATTTGTGCATCTGATTAGATGATATGATTATGGATATTATTTCTGACATGATTCGTTGATGATGCAGGCTGACGATAGCTTGCTGACTAGACTCACATGTGAAGTAGAGAGGTCACACACGACTACCAGAGACGTTGAGGGAGAGGTGTGGACAATAGCCCTGCTACAACCTACTATCACTCCCGTCGTGTCTCGAACCGTAGGTTAATGATTACCTAGTTCGAGAAGACCCACAATGCCGTGAGGGCAGACTGCGACAGTCGCTCATGATGATTCTAAGAGGTGCATAATAAGGTAGGGGCCTTATTCCTTAGAGGCCCTTAGTCTCCCACAAGATCACCTGACGGAGTATTGACTCCAGGGGTTTTTGATGTCTACCAAGTCAGTTAAGAGGTGAGTGGCACCCTTAGAGCACATAGTGCGTCTTGAAGGGCACATCGCGCAAAGGAAACAAAATGAGGCGAGTGGCACCCTTGGAGCACCTAGTGCGTCCTGAAGGGCATGTCGTGTTGTTAAATAATAAATGAATAAACCTAGATGGCCTTAGAACGAATAATGTGATAAGAAAGATTTAAAACATTTTTCCTAATAAAATGTCGCCCAGCCTAGGAAAATAAAATCTAGGTCTAAGTGATACTTGTGATATATATATATATATATATATATATATATATATATAATAATAATAATAATAATAATGATCATCGTTAAACATGTGTCGAGAAGGGGGTAAGCAATTCAATTAATTTATAAAAATATTTTGGGGGATAAAATTAAAAAAAGAAAGAAAGAGGGGAAATAATTGTTTTGTTACATATGCTAATTAAAAATTTATTAATTAAAATGAAAAAGGGGAAAAAGGTAATTTTCTACACTTGCCAATTTAAGATTTAAATGAAAAGGGAAAGAGGGAAATTAAAAAGAATTAGGAAACTAAGGAAAAAGGGGGAAACATAAAGAGAAAGGGAAACTAAGGAAAAAGGCAGAATGACTAACTTAGTAAGGTATCTTGCCATTAAGAACTTTCTAAATTGAACTCAACTAGTAAATTAGTAAGGGGGTAAGTCATTAAAATGTGTAAGAGAATATGAGGTCACCTAGGAGTGATTCTAGGAATGCTTTTAGGTGGGTGAGGGAAATAGGAGTAATTAAATAATTAATGAAATTAATTTCTAGTGCAACGAAAGGGATGGGTGACACATGTACAGGGAGGATTTTTCTGAATTAAATTATTGAACCTTAAATTAAATGGGAATTTGGGAAAGAAAATGACTTAGAAACTCTATATAAAGGAGGGAGTAGGAGGATGATGGATCTATTCTCTTATGCGTAACGTTACACTGCAGAATTTTAGACTTGACTGACTTAGATTGTGGGAGTTGGGATACCTAGCTCAGTGAGGAGTGGTAGCTCGACCTTTCAAGGTGAGATGGGAGCTAGCTGTTCTCTGGTTTAGTGTGCATGGCCCCTTTGCATCTCGGGGGGATAAGGGGGAAGAAGAGTACCCCTGGCGTTGGCTGGGAGGTACCGGTGAAGTCTCATCGGTCGACAAGCGGGAGCTGCATGGAGCGTGCAGGACAACGACTCGGAGAGGATGACTTGGGATACGATACACTTGCTTGTATTTTGCATGGTAGATTATTATAGACCTTACGCTTTCATTTCTATATTTTTAACTGTGTAAAGAAGGTGTTTGACTTAGTAGTTTAATCGAGAACTTAAATTCCCATAGCCTTAAGCTCGCTGCTTGACTTGATTCCCTTGGCATTCGATCCCTAAATGTTGTGACTGTCCTATTGGTTTTGTTGATTTGTTGTGAAGAGTTGTTCTTTTTACTCCATCCTCGTCCCTAGCTCATTAGTCCATGCCTGATCAGTTGGCAAGGAGGATCGAAGGTCGTCACCTCGGTGTTAATAGACCTATAGATCCTAACGCCCTGCTTTTCTGTGCGTGGATGATGAGCGAAGGATGTGTTTTACCAGTCATCTACCCCTGCTGATTGCTCTTGGCTGGTTGATGGTCATTGTGCTTTCTTGCGATTGAAAACCTCTATGTGTTGTTCATCGTCATACTTTGCGATTTAATGAAAAGGTTTCTCATTATTAAGACTCTATTTTTATTCCCACTTGAATGTCAGCCTTGACTTTTATATGGACTGCGTTTGTATGTATGCTGTGGTTACTGGGTGTTTTTCTTTACCGTGTCTGCGATTGATGTTGTTGACAGTGTTAAATTGTTTTTTTCACTGCAATCATACATGCTGGTTGGACTGCATTTTCGTGTTTGTTTTCACTGCCTTCAATGCCCCTTGTGTTGCGTGTTGATGGCCCTTTTGTCTCTGCCTTTTCGTGCTTCTTTTCACAGAGAATTCGTGCTTCTTTTTCACAGTGAATCGTCCTCCCTGCACATTGATTTTCATCCTCCTTTGACAATGATCTCAGTATATACATTAGTTTAGCTAACGAATTTTATTATGTGTTTAATAGATAGCCTGCTATCATTAGTAGTATTTGGTAGCATAAGTTTAAATGGAGATTTTATTAATGGCTGGGAGATAGGCTTGGATCACTCTGCGATCTTATCTTGCTAAACTACAAATCGTCACCTTTATTCCATGGCAAATGTTTACCTGGCATTGACCCCCTGGCATGCGTTTTCCCTCTGCTTTATTTTTTTTACTTGATAGCGTTTTTACCCAGCGAAATTGTTGTGTTAAAATCAACAATTGATTTAAAAAAAAAAAACATGAATTTCCTGGCAACGAAATTCCCCCTCTACAAATTACTGTATTGATGGAGACTGTACTCTATGTTAATTTAATCGATGGAGAACTCCCTCCATGTTTTAATATTATTGATGACGAATTCACGTCGTACTTTAGATATAAGATTGATGGTGAATCTAATATGTGCGTTTAATGTAATCTGATGGCGAGTTACCCTGTGGAATTAACCTGCTTTATTCTTATTTAGATTGCAAATTACCTCTATTGCATAGGGATGGAAAACTCAACATTGTATTAATAGCTTTGGATAGCGGTAGCATATTGAACCGTCAGACAACGTTTTTCTTTGCCCAATGATTCCCTCCTTTAACTCACATTTTCATGGTTTCATGTACCTGCGTTTTCATACAACTTTCAATGGTCGCTTTACCTGCGATTCATGAATCCCATTTTCATGGTTTCCTATACCTGTGTTTTCATACAGCTTTCCATGGTCGCTTTACCTTCGATTCATGAATCTCGTTTTCATGGTTTTCCTGAACCCGCGTTTCCCTAGATGTAGCACCTCCAGTTTCTGTGTTTTATATAGCGAACTCATAGCAAGTTATATAGAGAACTCTTATAGCTTATATATAGCGAACTCTTATAGCAAGTTATGACGACAATCACTACAATTTTGAGTTTAATTTTCCCTTTGAATTATAATTAAACAACAATATATTTACTCAGCAATGTCAGTAATGCTTACAGAGAAATTTATTAATGTTTGCAACGAATTGTTTAATTATAGTGAGAATAATTGTATGACTGCATTAGGGATAGTGAAACTTAATTGTATGATGGTGTTTTGATATGTGAAAATAACCAGCTTTAATTGCATTGTCTTTACTCAACAATTTCTTTTAATGTTATTAGACAACGTGTTACACTTTAGTACTGTTGATATAACCAGACAACATGTTGTAAATTAATATCGTTAATAAGTGTTATAATTGCAGCTTTGTACATTGATATTGTTAACGTTGTTTATAATGTTAATTGCTAAGTTAGATTGTAATTAGTGATTAATTTAGAATTGCCAAATTAGATCGTAATTAATGTTAAATTAAATTGGCGTGTATTGACTAAACTGTAATTTAGACATGCTAAATTAGATTGTAAGTAATGTTAATTTAGATTTGTAATTATTGACTAATTTAGAATTGATTAATGGTTAGGGTTGTTTGCGAAATCGTGTAATATCTTGCGCTTTCTTGTTGACGTCATATCGCATCTTGCCGACCCGTTTCTTGGGGTGTGGGTGTAGTCTTCATGTTATCTATTTCGGTCTCCTAGCGCATGGGTTGGCCTTGAGTCTATGGTCCAGATAGAATATGTTGCGCCAGGGTTATTGTCGCGCCTCTCATCTGGGGATGACATGATTCCTGATGAGGGGATCATGGCACGCCCTATTGGATAGAGGCGAATGATATCGTGGCCGGAGTTTGTGCTTCCCGTGTGACTGTTGTTGATCATTGTAAGTTGTTGTTAGCACTTGAGTTGTAACGCCTTCATACGTTTGGTTTGCGCACCTTGAGGTTCTAGTCATTGGTCGTCAAGGCCGTTGTGTCAGGAGGGGGATGTTGTCCCTTAGCTTGTAGGAGTGGCCATGATTGCGTTGGGCAGGTAGTGGTTTCTCCTTGTTGTTTTATGCATGTTTCATCCAACTTATCTTGTGCCAGTGCATGGAGTAATAATTGTCTGTTGCCTGTTCGGCGAGCGTGGTGCTCGCCGTCAGGTGTGTTGTCTAGCTGTAATTGTTGTTGTCATCCTGTTTTTGTTTAAAAAGAAAAAACTTCGCACTTTCTGCTTCGCTTGTAGTCGTAACGAAGGGGTCGCTACAGACTCAACTCATTTTCTATAGAATTAGAGCTTGACTACCAATTAATTTCTTAATTATAAATCATAGTGTAAAAAATACAACTAGATTGTAACCTACAACTATCATTCAACAAAACCCAATAGTAGATTAGATAATAAAAATAATTAAATCTTTAAAAATACTGTGTATCAAGTTTACACACATTTTCATATTAAGTTGTTATCAAAGGATACGTTGTTTCAATGCCCAAGATATACATATATGTAATTTAAAACATAATTAAACTAATATATTATGTATACGACAATGTTTCTACAACTTGACTTGAAACAGAGTTGATTTAAAATAGAGTTAAGTATGATTTAAAACTCAACTTGAAATAGAGTCACTTTGAAATAGAGTTGATTTAAAATAGAGTTAAGGTATTACTACAATTCATAACTGGTGTAACATCTCGTGTTTCAAAAGCATTGTACAATTTTTTTTTTTAATTATCACATCAACAATGACATAATTAATATTATGGAATTGTTATCGCTCAAACTGTAGGTTGGGAAAATCCCGACCCAATCCACAAGATGGAGATAACTGTGGGAGGGCCTATCCACTGTCACCTTAGATAAACCCTCCCCTCGCTTTTGTGAAGGATAAATCCAACACAAGGGGGGAATCTTAGGTGACCCTAGGGGGAAACGAGATGGAAAGTGAGGGTATGGAACTGATACCCCTATAAGTCAAATTACTAAGTGGAGAATGGATTGGGAATAAGTCTCAGAGATGGTTAATGGTTTCCAAGTGCTTGAGTACCTGCAGAAGATAGTTGTACCTGCCCGAGACACAAGAAGAGACAAGTGTACAAGCTCAAAGATTAAGTAGACAAGAAAGTTAATCTTGTTGTCCCAAACTACAACAGTAAACAACAGTATATATCAACAAAGAATAAATCTAATTACTGCAGATTTAACCACTCAAAGCATCAAATATTTATTGAGAGATGAAGCACAAAACATGTAGATTAATTCCCAATACTTCAGCACAAACTTTAGTGGTAATAGAGGGATGTTGTATGATGTTTTCAGAGTATGTTTGTAACAACCAAATGGCTGTAGCAAATGTTTTCTACAGAAACAATTTTCAACCATTAAAACAAGCAAGTAATCCGACAAAAAGTTCACCAATTAGCAGTAGAAAGATAGTGATAGCTTATTAACAAATTTCCACGGTTGAAATGCAAGTTAAAATAAAAGATAGAGTGGTTTGATGAAACCCTAATGGATGTAGCTTTAATTTATGACAAAAACAAAATATCCTTGGAAAAAGAAGATGCCCTGGTGGCTCAAGCAAGCTATTAGAGCATATAATTGATTCCACTGCAAACAATTTTAAAATCTCGTAAAATCACGTTACCCAATGCAAGCAATTTTATTTCTCTAATGAAAAATTCATATTAGTGCCTTTAAAATATTGGGTAAATGGAGTCTTGGATGAAATAGTTAGATCCACAACATCCCTAGGGGTGTAAGCCCTTTTATTCCCTAGGGTGTGCAAATCAAACTTAGGTAAATCTAGGAGGGTGTACACCCTTGTACTCCCCTTGGAAACCTTGTGAAAAAATGACTCATCAACTAGAAATGAGATGAATCTTGATGGAGGGTGTATGCACTTATACTCCTTCTAGGGTTTCAACCAATAACACTTTGAAAAAAGCAAGAAGAACTAACAAATTGCAGATTTTTCTTACCAATTCCAAGAGAGATGCAATATAAAACCCTAGTTCACCAAGTAAATTCCACCACAAAGTAAGAGAGTAATCCTCCAAGAGGCATGCACCACCTTAGCTACACAATATACCAAGAGAGATCACCAAAAAACATTTTCACAAGACAAAGATATCCAATTTTCTCAATGAGGGTGCAAATTTCAACCAAGTATCTTCTCCAAATGGGAGAGCTATATCTTAAAATGAAATGAAATGATTCTTATTTATACAAATTTTCTAAAAAGTGTTTGTCCACTTAACTTAGGGTAAACCACAAAATAAGGGAGATATTTCCCTTTATTTTTCCCCTTTACAAAGTAATATTATTTTTTCACATAATAAAACCCTAAAAATACATGATGTCACCCTTCTAGGGCAACATTTGGCACTTTGAGCAAGTTGTTTGAGCTTGGAGATGAAATGTTGGGCCTCAAAAGGCTTCCTCATTGTGCGTTAGGGTCTCCTCTATCAAGCTAAGGATTCTCTCTATAAAAAATGTGCCAAGTTTCAAGTCAACAACACCACCACTCCAAACCCTAGCCCCCAACAAGACGCCAAGCCCCAAGATGTAGCGTTCTAGCCTCCATAGGTAAATCGTTGGGGTGTTGAAGAGCTAGGAGAGGTCATATGAGGTGTCTACCAAAACTCCAAAGGCTAAAATCATCACCCAGTGTGCGGGACATGACATCCAACCTGTGGGATTCTTGCCCCAATGAAGGCCCAAGCTAGGCTTGTTCCTCCAAATCGTCCACCAGTCAAGGTCCTGCAAAGACAAACAAGTGCGCCCTCCAAGGATCTCAAGTCAAAGTATCATGGAAAGTAAAATCACATTTAATATAAGAGCTATCCAAGAATGTATATAAAAAACTACCTCATCAAATTAAATAGGTGCTCAAAGACCCTATGCAATTTGCCAAGTTTAGGTATGGGAGGGTTGACAAGATGACCTATTGGGCTATTCATTCCTCAAGTCAATGAGTGTTTCCCAGGTGAACCCCTTTCGAAGCCATGTGGAGAAAATGAAGTGAATGGGGGAAAGACTTTTTTGGCATGGGGTTCATGACATACAAGGGTTTGTAGTGTCTCATTTATGGTTGCCTTTGTAGAGGGTGTGCTGCACCTTCATTTTTAGTGCATCCTTTCTCCAAGCCCAATTATTTCCATTAATTAATTAAGGGCTAGAAAGACTGGGTACTCCCTATGGGTAAAATAAATATTGGGGGGCAGTACCACATTGTCACTTGAAGGGAGAGGTACACAAAGTGCCATAGGGGTAAAATCAAGCTTGTAACGCACTTGTGTAGATCCCTCAACAAGTAGGACATTATATATGTATGTATTTTCTTTTGCAGGTATTTGACTTTTTAAGAGAAACATTTCATTCTTCTCAAGACCTCTTTGGGTGAGCATCTGTTATGATTTTAATCTTATAATTTTCCATCTACATTCCCTTTCGGCCTTCAACCTGTTCTTCCCATGAAATGAGGGACAATCCCTTCTTGGGTCAGTACACCCAAAAATCCCAAAAGATAGGGAAATGAGAGGATGAAGTGTGGAAAATGATAAGTATGATCAAGAATGGGACAATGAATTGTCAAGGGGACCTCCCAGTAGAAAACCCATCCCTAAGGGTGACCACTTACTAGGGCATAATGTCAACCACCAAGGTGAAACAAGAAAAAAAACATAATTTCAAAGCATACGCTACATAATAAAAAATAGTTCAAAATGAAACATACTCAAAATGCCTCAAATATTAAAGTGACACTTACCACAATACTTGACTTGTACCTCACACAACAAGACCCATTGTCTTCCAAAATCAAGTTGATGTGGTGAACACCATCATGATGAACTGAGGTGGTGTGGTGGTGATGCGGGTCTCTGCCTATGCATGTGGACGCTATCATCCATATGTCTCTCGGTACTCAATGTCTGCAACATGAGGGCATCGAGACATCATCCCCTTAGTTATACCTAGGAATTGGGGATAACATGCATAATTAATATTAGATAAAGGGATACTAATAATTAAATAATAATGAGAGTTACCATGAATATATGTTTCGTCTAGTTGAATTTTGTTCAACGATTCCAATTTCTAGCTTTGTGTCAGCTTGAAAATTGCTTGATGATCCACTGGTTGACCTTCCTACCAACTTCTTCGGGTACTTTTCTTCCCGAAAGACCTTCGATCCACAATAGGGTTGCATGGAATAGTACATTACTAGCAATATGATTGAAGAAAGAAGTCATCAATCTTGAGAATAATCTCCAGTTTTCAACAAACTTCAATCGATCAAATTCTCAACAAATACAAATACAATTTTTTTTAGCATTACAATATCCATCCAACATTATGGTGCATAAAAATAATTTTATCATAGCCCAAGCTCTTTTTTGTTTTAGTTTTTCTGGTTCATGCCATATATATATATATAAGTTGGATAAGTGGCATGAATCACAAAAACTAAAAGAAAATATATAATGTGACTGGCGGAATCAACAATATAATGTGACTAGCGAAATAAACAATTAGTCGGGCGCGTAATCTCGTGAGACGGGGCCGTGTTATTTGATTGCTACCACTATAACCTCCAGGTGTGCCCAAAATGCCCCATACACGACACACAAGGTAAACCAACTCGATGACAATGTTGGCATTTCAGAATCTTCTCTTGAACTGGAGCAGGTGAATATGAACCTCCTTGTACTAATCCAACACTCCAATACTTGAAACAATTTTACCAACTCAACGATAATCATGACCTCAAAACGAGAACTCTAGCCTTTAAAACCCATATTTTTGCATAAAAAACATGAAAATCAACCCCAAAATAAAAAAATGGTGCTACCGGTAGCACCATTTTTTCTAACGGGATTAAAATTAAAACATTTTTGAAACATGACCTTCAAAACTCATATGGTTGCTCAGAAAAAGATTAAAATTAACACCTAAATAAAAAAGTGAAGCTACCTAAAACAAAATGTTTTTTTTTT
>ML781968.1:1540318-1552808 GCA_009831015.1 Picea engelmannii | reverse complement strand
CTAGAAGAAGTTTGCATATACACATCTGGATGTTTTTCAGACACAGAGTCTAAATATCCCTCGTCTCACAAAGAAATACTTGCTGTTAAAAATGGGATAAGGAAATTTAGACTATTCTTAAAGCCTGTTCATTTTATTGTAAGAACTAATTTAAAACATATGAAAGGTATGTTAACTAATCAACATCTCTTGGAATAGGGCAATAACAAGATCTTGAGATGGAGTTTATGGCTTGACGGTTTTGACTTTGATATTCATTATAAGCCAGGGAAATAAAATTGCATTGCACATCTACTTACTAGAGAAGCAACCCCTACTATAAGAGAAATCAACAAACGGCTTCATCCTCATTGATAGCTCTAGATGCACCAACAAGATTCAAATGGGTTCTGATTTGTGACAAATGTAAATATTTCTACTATTTTGAATGCCTACAATATTGTATAAAATCCAACCCTCTTTGTAAGAATATCCTAGAAAAATGGATACAAACCAATAATCATTGTATTCTTAATCATAGCTACTTTGTACAAAGCCATAAATTGTCTAGAGGAACTATTACATGAGGTCCTATGCAAGGACAAAGATACATATATATGTATACCCCTTGTATTACTTTTGAGGATTATTGTGCTATTATGATCCAAGCCAGATTTGCTGGTTCTTGTTGGATCTTGTTTGATTGTGAAACTTTCAAGGAAAATCAGATATGGTGGTCTGGTTGGTTATTAATCCTACTCTGGAAATACTGTCCACGAGACATCTTATTTTTTGGAAGCAGTAAAGATGCTTTCAAATATTGGTTACGATCAAAAGTAGAGGAAGTTGCTCATTATAATGCCTGGTTCGTCTTCAACCTATCTTTCCAAGGCAGCGAACTACTTTATGACCATTCTAAACCACCAGCTCCCCAGGGCTATAAAGTCTTCAGTGATTACTATGGAGATCTTTGTGTTCCAGAAGAAGACTTATTTCCTGCTATGCAAGGTTCACCGTTCTACAAGTGTTTCAATGGTTTACCACATTTCTCAGATTACTTTGGTTCACCACCAAGTAGTCATTTCAATTACGACAATAATGATAGTGGTGACTCATTTAATTCTATCACCGAACATAACATAATCAATAGCATGGAAGCATGATGGACCATCCAATCTTGTAATAATTAGATTCTATTCATGTCTAACGGGCCGACGGTGGTGTCCCGTCTGTTCCGTGGGTTCCAACTGAACTCCACTTTGTGTCACTATTTTTACTTTATGTCGAGTCTTTCCATAAAGTTGGTATGGGTACCCGTATGGTCGAGCCTCAGAGGGATGAGATAACAACTGGAGTCCACCAATTGCCCCATCCACTTGAAAGGAATCTTTCTTTATGACAGGCAGTTGTCAGTTTCAGTCAACCGACAACCTAGTAGTTTTAGTATAAATAAGACCCTTGAGGTCTCATTAGAGACATCGGGATAGAGAGAGTCTGAGGTCTGAGTCTAAAAAGAGCAATGTGTATCCTCTTCGCTCTCATTCGGGAACTTGCGAATGAAAAAAAATGATCTCGTTTGTAATATGTCTATGATCTGTGAATATCTAATAGTTTGTGGATACTTTGTGTATGATCCAACAAATGTATGCATACATATATGAGGATATATATATATATATATATATATATTCCAACAAATGTATGCATACATATATGAGGATTCAAATATATATATATATATATATATATATATATATATATATATATATTCCAACAAAATCTACGCATACATATATGAGGATTCAAATACATAGGTTCTTATCTACACTTTTTAAGAGGTAAAAAATATTAAAAAAACGAGAAATCACAGTGAACCAACTACCTCACCTCGTAAATCTACACATATTTATTACCAATTTTTTCGAGTATTCCAAATTACAAATGGAAAAGAGGTTGACAAGTGTCATCGAACATAAAAGACGATATGGTTGTGGAACACATTTTTCCAATGTTCATTCAGTTTGAATGACAAATCTCCAATGTGATCCAAGATTAGTGCAGGTTATGGCATTCGTAGGGGATTACTTATTCCACCATGACTAACTGATTCCTGAATGTCTTATTCCCCATTATGAGTGGGAGGCACAACCAACGCACATTCATCATTTTAAAAACCTGCATCTGAAAGTATCCCCACATCTAAAATACATTATTGTTTTAGGAAATACACCACATTTGCAAGCGCAACCTTGGCCTCATCTAATTATTGAAACTATCCCAGCATGTGAAAGTATCCCTTCATATGAAAGACATTATTTTTTTAGGAAATACACTATAGTTGCAAGCGCAACCTTGACCTCATATAATTATTGAAATATTTTTTTTGGGGAGAGACGAGGTTTGAATAGTTGGCTGGAACCAATGGTTTATTGCATCGACAATGAGCTATCTAGGTAGCATTGTCGATGGCGGCAAATACTTCTTCAGTGGCAGTGGCAGTGGCGGCTGTGGTGAAGGAACAAGAAAGAGGTACATGGAATTTTTTTAAAGGATTTGGTTCGCTCCTTCAATCTTTGCCATAGATGAGGAGAATGTGGTTCCCTATGTGTATACATCCGAGTGCCTTTTCAAAGGATATTTTCCCAACTTTATTTAAAGGCCAATTGAAGGAGGATGTCCATGGATGATCTATGTTATTTTTGGAATGAAATGAAAGCAAAGTTATTACAATGAAATGCACCCAAATATTTCTAGAAACAGAGAAATACAACAATACATGATCTCTATTAATGAAAGAAATGTACAAAAATTGTAAAATTACAGAGTGAATGAACTCGCTAGAATGGTTTCATCTTGTCTCTGAGAAGAGATGTGACAACTACACTCATTCGCAAGAATATGAGTACAATGAGACTCTAAAGGCCTCTTTACAATAAACATGAATGCCAAAACCCTAGGCATCCAAAAATCTAACCCTAGGAGATGAAGCACCAAAAGTCATGTGGGCCCCATTGGGGTAAGTTAGTACATCAACTTCTCAGGGTCATAACTTTTGCATACGATCTCCGTTTTAGGCGTGTGATAGCCCATTGGAAATTTATTTTCAATAACTACACATTATGCCATCAAACTTTGACTTTGTCAATAGTTTGACTGTGGCAAGCCAAAAAAACGTTATTTAGGGCCTCAAAACGACCCCAGAAGTACAAAAAGATGTACTGTCATGAAAACCTCCAAAATAATCTAGTTGGAATAGGTGGGTGGCCACAAATGTCCACCTGGATGTTGTGTAGGGATTCAAGATATCCCTAGAAGTGTAGAACCCACAATTACAAAGAGATGTCTCCAATACAGAGAAACATGCTAAACTGGAAAACTGTCAAGATGAGCCAATTGGAATTTGGAACAGGTGGGTGGCCAACAATATCCACTTAGATCAGTCCTCCCCCCTTAGGAAGCAATGGTCTCCATTGCGTTGAGTTCCCAGGGAAGAGGGGAAATAATTTGCTGAACCTGAATCTTGGTGAGATGCTTTCCTTGTTGGAGAAGTTGCGCTGCTTGGACTGTGGAAGGCTGTCACGAACCTGTTGCTGGCGGGGTTGAATCTGTTCCACCAACCTGTTTTATCTTGGCTTGATAGGGCATTGTGTAGGGACCATCATAGGTGAAGAAGTAATATCTTCTTTCCCTTCTGCAATCTTCTTCTGTTGGATAAAAGGTGCTGAGGCTGCAGTGGTTGGAGTGGCCTTCTGTTCATCCTTTGAATAGATTGTGAAGAGGATGAATTTAGCGATATGAGAGATTATCTTGTAGCACTTTTTTGGTGGAACTGTATTCGAAACTACCTCTTGTATCCTGTTGAGCTGGCCCCTAGAGTAATAATGACACTACAGGGTAGAGACTCATAAACAACATGATGTTTCCACATATATTGTTGGCCCAAAACAACATCACAAACATCAAGAGGGGCAACATCACAAACTATCTCATCCTTGAAGGGATGGATGGCATAGGACATGCGACATTGTTGGCTGACACAAAGATCTCTTCCCTGGCGAAGCCACCCGATTTTGTAAGGTTGTAGGTGTGGTGTTTTCGACAACCCCAACTGTTTGATGACCTTAGCTGAGATGAGGTTATTTTGTCTTCCACTATCAACAATGAAATCCAACGAGGTCCCTTTCACCCACATTTGTGAATGGAAGAGGCGCTCCCCTCTTCAGGATCTGCTAGTTCTTCTGGTTGAATTGTTGCGGTTGCGTTGGTAGCAGTGGGGTCTGCGTCAATGATTTGCCTTTTTTCATTATTTTTCGGATCAGATTCCGAATGAGGGTTCGACTGCTTGTCTTTGATCTCGACCACCAATGACTGTTTTGAGTGACATTCATCACTGTTGTGCCAGGGGATTTTGTGGAAGTCGCACCACTTCCCAGTGTCATTCTTCATCTTTCCCTTACCCTTCTTTTCCCGTGTCTTAGATTAGTTTTCAGAAGGTTGTTGGTTAGGGCCGTATTTATTATGCTTTGGTTGTTGTGTATTTGCAGACTTGAACTCCCATTTGTTCTGGTGCCTAAATTTCTACTCGATTTTGACAACATATCGATAGGAAACTCCTAGTGATGAGATGTTTAAGAAATCCATTTTGGTTTGGATGTATCTATGTAGAGCCCCATGACTGTAACACCCGAGTTTTTGAACCCCCATTTTAAATAATGTATTGTTACGATGCTGAGAGGCCATAGTGCCGAAACAATTATTAAAAGGCCAGTGTGCCCAAGACATGTAATTCTTTTATCATTATTAATAATAAATACATGGATGGTTGCTAGACGGACAATGACTAGAGTTATAGGGGGCTATGATTCCACAAGAGAGGGGGCTTAAGGGGATAAATGTTGATTTCCTATTTTTAATTACCCTTTTTGTCTAAGGGAGAGGATCGATTACGTGAGATTCTTGGGGAAGGCCAGGAGGTTCTTGATTTCCCCACGAGGTTACTTAAACCCACCTATGGTCTGATGGGGGGGTTCGATTGATGGCTTGTTCATCGATTTCCTTCACATTCATTCATTTCTCTCACGCACTTTCATGCACCCGTTTAACCATTCATTGATCCATCCTCATCCGCGTCTTGGCTCGGGAAAGGGAACCAAATTGCTGAAGAATTAGCCACGAGATATTTAGATGTAGTGGTCACTAGTGTGATCTAGCCGTGACTTGAGGCCCACATGTTTGAGATGCGTTGGCCTGTGTCTAACATTGCTCACAACTGTGAGTCCTGAAAGTTCCAGCATTGAGATTTTGGACCAGTTGTGTTGGAGCCTGAATAAGGAGAAGGATTACCTGAGGGATTGCGTGGCAGAGAAGGGTGGAGGTCCATTCTCTCGGGTGGTGCAAGCTGGGCAACAGAGACCTGGGTACTTGGATTGCTGTAAGAGCTGGGGTGCTGACTGGTTTGGGAATCCAAGTACACTCTGGAACCGTCCTTGTGGATTCATAGCCCTAGCTCGGGGGTGACACTGCTGTTGAGATTTGGAGCAGTGGTGTCTACAGTTGGGTGGAATGTCCTTGGTTTGCAGCCAGTTGGTGTTATATTTCATAAAGATAAGTTCTCTCTGTTATGGTATCATTTACATGTATATGAATGTATTTCCGCTATGTATATTTAATTATTGTTTAATTGAATCTTTAGACTATGCATGCTTGCTAGATATTGCTGTGCATGTCGTTAAAGTCTTTTCTTTTATGCATCCTTAAATTAAAAAAAGGTATCAGTAAGAGAAATACGTCCTAGGGTGGGCTTGAAGGTAGCATGCCCTGGACTGTGGGTAGCTGGGTATGTTACAATGATATTTCAAAACCAGATGTCACTCGAAGTCTTTGATACCCATCTTGGAGCGCAAGGTATGGAAAATATTTGTGAACTCTGACACCATTTGGACCCTCTCTTTCTGTAGCATGGTCCATCTCATGTACTGGTCTTCATAGTTATCAACAGGGTAATATTGTTCCTTGACCACATAAGAAAAAAAATCCCAAGTGGGCTTGACCCCATATATTCCAGATTCCTCTATGGAAATTTTATCCCAGTAATTTTCCCACCAATGTTTGACTTGGGGAGAGCCTCGAGGAGTGCGAAGGTGATCTTTTCCCTATCAAAAAAATTGTGAACAAAGAAATAACCTTCTAGCAAATTTAACCATTTTTCTAGGGCATCCACATCTATCTGACCTTGAAATACGTGAATATCAAAATTAACTTGTACCTTGAAGGGAGAGGTTCCTCCAAAGTGGCCGCTTGATGAACATGCGCTTGTTGCTATCGGTAGGCATTGAAGGATGTAGGAAAAATTCTCCTCCATTTCGTCCCTCTGTTACGCGAGAGCTTGCTCAAGCAACAAGTTAATATAATCTTCTGCTCCATCGTTTTTCTTTTCTTCCACCATGGAGGGTTTCTTGGGTGTGCGAGAGCGATTTTACTCAAGAGAGACAAGCTCGAGACCCAACTTACTATACTCGAAACTCGTTGGGGACATGCACTGAAAAATGATCAAGAGTAGCCTGCTCTGATACCACTGATCAAGATTATTTTTGGAATGAAATGAAAGCATAGATATTACAATGAAATACACCGAAATGTTGCCAGAAACATAGAAATACAACAATACATGATTTCTATTAATGAAAGAAATGTACAGAGACTGTAAAAATACAGAGTGAATGAACTCGCTAGAATGGTGGAAGCTTATATCTGAGAAGAGATGTGACAGTTACACTCATTCACAAGAAGATGAGTACAATGAGGCTTTGAAGGCCTTTTTAAAATAAACATGAATGCCAAAAACCTAGACATCCAAAAACCTAACCCCAGGAGATGAAGCACCAAAAGTCATGTGGGCCCCGTTGGGGTAAGTTAGTACATCAACTTCTCGGGGTCGTAACTTTTTCATACGATCTTAGTTTTAGGCGTGTGATAGCTTGTTGGAAATTTATTTTCGAGAACTACACATTATGTTGTCAAGCTTCAACTATGTTAACAATTTGACTGTGGCAAGCCCAAAAAACATTGTTTAGGGCCTCAAAATGGCCCCGAAAGTACCTAAAGATGTACTGACATGAAAAATGCCAAAATAAGCCAGTTGGAATATGTGGACGACCACCAATATTCACCTGGATGTTGTGTAGGGCTTCAAGACAACCTCGGAAGTGCATAACCCACAATTACAAAGAGATGTCACCATTACATAGAAACATGCTGAACTAAAAATTGTCAAGATGAACCAAGTGGAATTTGGAACAGGTGGGTGGCCACCAATATCTACCCAGATCAATGGAGGAGGATTCCAGGTGTAGATGGATACATTTGGGTATTTTATGTTTTGGCTTTCTTATTATGTTTTTCCCTAGAAAAAAAGCGCAATTCTATTCATCCGAAGAGAACCAAATTACATTTTGTAGGTGCCTTAAGCACGACCCAATCATGGGTAGAGAAATAAAAAATAAAAAAACCCCAAAGGGGCACAAAAGCTGGATAGTAAGCCACAAGGAGGATACAATCAATGAAAAAATGGGAAAAACCCCAAATACACCGAACACCAATCATATACAGGAAGTTCCATCATGGAAATAAACCTAGAAAAGAAATCCAACAAAACCGTGGTAGCCGGATGGACCAAGTCAAAGTGGTATGAGAGCACCTCACATCAACAGAACCAGATGACAACAACATCATTGAAGGCCCTGACCAACAAAATACCAGTAAAAGAGATGAACAGAAGCTACACACCCTCACAAAGGACCTCAAAGTGCCACTCTCCAACACTTCACACCCAAAGATAGGACCTCAAATATCTGGCCAAACCCCCGCCATATAGGAGGAAGAAAGCAATCAACAACCACCAAAAGGACCAAACCAGAGAGAGGAACCACTAACCATAAAAGATACAACGCGGAAGATCCAAGCTCCAAGATCTGAATCTAGATCCAAGCGTCCACGAAGGTTGATTCGTCACGAGGAGGTCTTGAAGACCCCAAGCAATCGATGTAAAAAACTGATATAGAAAAAGATAAATCAAATTCCCCATAACCGAGCATACGATGGGCGATATGAGATAGAAACACCAGATCCGAGGGAAGAAAATCCACACCCACACCATCACTCAATAAAGGGGGTAGATTGACCTAAAGAAGCAGCTCTAGGGTCACAGACACACGTTGAAAAGCTATAGCCAAACCTCCGCATCAAACAAACGTCGAAAGGGCTTGCATACTTGATCACTAAAAACCAACGCCAATAACCCAACAAATGCCAGTATGGACGATAAAAACAAGGAGGAGGAAAAATGGGTCTGCAACAAAGTTGTGGATTTGTGGCTAGGGTTTCCCCCATCCGCAGAGCTCAGTCCTCCCCCTTTCACAAAAAATATTGTATTCTTCTTTGGCTTGCTTATTATGTTGTACGCAAAGAAATTGATAATAGGAATCATTATCAAAAGCATGTTAGGATTGATATTCTATAAAGAACAGGTAAAAATGAACATTTAGAGAGTTTGCTTGAATTTTTGATGAGAAATAAGGGGAAAAGCAAGGTGGATACTGAGTTTTAATATGCCATTCACGACCAAAATATGCCATTATATCCACAATATTAAAAAAAAAGCATTTAGATAAAAAATAAAGAAATGATAATTTTACCTTGAATATGAGCGCGAGGTGTACTTGTTTTCAATTGGTTTAGAGCTTGCAAACATAACTTCCTCACAACCATATAATTTTTCGTATCCAACTAAAAACCTTAACTTCATTTTTTTTCAAATAACTCAGGTCTGTACGATACCAATGTACCAACGTTAAGGTATTGCAACATATATCTAGAAAGAGGAACGTGGTGCAAACATAGTTTTAGACATCACATTGGACATACTGATTCTTCTTATCAGTAGAAATGTCTGGCATGCTTGATATTCTATAAAGAACAGGTAAAGATGAACATTTCAAGAGTTTGGTAGTCCAGTGGGACCGACCTATTGTATTGGAATGCATCTGAAGGTCGGTGATATATGGAAGAATGGGATGCTTGAAGAGTGTTTCTTGTCCCTACAAAGAAACATACATAGGAAAATGTTTGATTGGGTAGCTGAGATGGGTGTTTCTTGTCCCTACAAACAAACACACACATGAAAATGTTTGAATGGGCAGTTGATATGGGTGTGGAGAGGATATAACTTATGAATCCATTCTCATTCTGAGAACGATGATTGAGGTCGACTGAACAAAGAGGACATAGAGAGGATGTTGTGTGAGGACATAGAGAGGATGTTGGGTGATTAGAGGGCGGCGTGAGGAGGACATACAGAGTATGTTGCGAGGATACTACATGACTGGAGGGTGATGACTGATATTAGGATCCTGTGTGACTGACATGTTCGTGGAGGAGGAGGCCTACCATCATTGTCTCAAAGAATGAGCTGAAGGAGGAGGTGTGCCGTAACTGTCTCAAGGAATGAGCAAGGGGAAGAGGCGTGCCGTAACCATCTCAAAGAATGGGCCGATCAACAAAGTGACAACTGGAGTGATAAGGTGACAAGGTGAGAGTTGAAGTGATAAGGTGGTTTGGTTGATAGGTTTTGATAAAATGGTTTGGTCAACAAGTTTTGCCCGTTTACAGGTTTCAAGAAAAACCTATTTCTATATACATGCCTTTGGCATAATTAAGATAAAAACTATGTCAATAATTATGATATAATAACTATAACTCAAAACTCGGTCAAAATTGCGAGTTTTCCCAAAACACAAGATATTGAATTTATGATCCCTTAAACTTTAATAATAATAAATATGCTATTGTGTTTACAATTTGAACAAGAAACATTGAGTTTATGGATGTCCTAACTTTAAAAATGATAAACAAATGGAATGTATTGTGTTTTCTTAGGTAAACAATATATATAAAAAATAAAGATTTAATTACAACTATATTAATATTTTGTATTTTAGATTTAAGAGATAATGATGGTAGTGACATTGATATACATTAGTAATATATTTATTAAAATAAATTAAGTATAAATTAAAAAATGAATGGTTTTGTTTATTATTTAAAATCTATTTATTTCATTTTGAAAATTATATAATGATGATAATTTTTATTTATTAAAGTTAAATTTAATTTATTATAATTTAAAATTCTAATTAACAATCATTTTTGAATTTTAAAAATTATATAATGATCAATAATTATAGTATTATTTATTAAAGTTAAATTTGGTTTATTAGAATTTAAAACTATAAATATAAATAATAGCCACTTTTTGGTTATATAAATATTATATAATTAGTAGCAAAGTAATAAATTTTTGGCCATATAAGGACTATATAATTAGTACCAAAGTAATAAATTTTTACAGGTTTATATATGATAAAAAAATGTATAAAATCATATATTGAATTTTACCATATATTAAAATATTAAAATTTTGGTTTATATATGATAAAAAATTGGATAAAACCATATATTGAAATTTACCATGGGTTGTCCAGCTTGGTATGTCATTAAAGATTTTCTTAGGTCTCTATTTTTTATCTTCTCACATAATTCATGTTTCTTTTCTTTCCATTTTTAAGAAAAAAATACCTATGATATGCATAGTCCAAAACATATCCTCGAAAACATCCTTGGGAAACTATAAACATTGGTTGTAAGTTTAACTATAAACTTAGACAAGACAATGACAATTGGTTTGAAAGATAGTTTGGTTGTAAGTTTAACTTTAAACTTAGACAATTGACAATTGGTTTCAAAGATAGGTAGAGATGTATACAATAATGAAAATTTGGCTCTACATATGAAAAGATGAAGAGATGGAAAGTGGATGAAGAGTGCACTCAAACTTTCCTCCTCGTTTCAAGGTTAAACCCCTATTGCTTTTTTGTTCACCCATACATACCCAATAGTGTAAAATTTTCTGATGGAAATCCTACCTGTTCAATAGTCAGAAATTTAAATATTCGAGTCTAAAATTATGGTACACAAATTTTCACAGTTTCCACAAATAGTTTCCAACATTATAATTAAAAAAACCAGAGCCATGCAGTGGCATAGTCCCTGCAGATACCCCTTTTTTCGGACATTCTTAATATATTATGGGGTTTGTGTTGATTTGGAGCTCCATGACTTTTGTTTTATATTGAATTTTTTTGGTTGTTAATGTGTTTAACCTAATATGACTATTTGGCAATTCTAAGTGCAATGCATCTAAATTATAGTTAGTTCCAACGCTGCCAGGTTCCCAAGCTCCGGTGGAAGTGAGCCATTAAGACTTGAAGCAAATATCTTGAATTAAAAAATGGTAAAAGTAATAAATAATTGTTTTATTTATTTATTTTTTGTTGCTTCGAGTCGTCACGGAAACCATTTTTTCCTTGTATATATAAATGGATAATCAACCATAAATTGAATGAAATTGTTTTATTACAAAATATAAACTGATAGCTTGTTGTATTTTATCAAACTGAGATATATATCAACCATAAATTGAATGAAATTGTTTTATTACAAAATATAAACTGATAGCTTGTTGTATTTTATCAAACTGACATATATATCATATGCATTCCATGCAAAAAGGGAAAATCATACATATTTTTCAATTTTGATCCTTCTTAAAGAAGGAAATTTACGAGGTGTTCAGGTAAAAAAAGTCTCAAATGCATAGTGGTTGAGATGGGGTATTGCTACAAAATGCCAGGGGTCAAGTTTAATTTATGAGCCCACTTTGAGGATGATATACAATACTCATTCAAAAATATATGAATCAATATACTTTATTAGACAGGGTTTGAAATAAATCTAGTTATTTTGCTCTGTTATACAAGCTTGCCTCCCCATTTCACGTGATCATGGATTCAATTTCCTTATCACTAATGACCCTGATTTCTTTATTGTTGGAATTGTTATGCCCGATATTTAGGGATAACTAGGAGATCATGTCTCAAGGCCCACAAGTCCTAGACATGGAGTACCGAGAGCAGGAGTGACCTGAGCATGGCCCTGGAGGGCCCATCCTTCTTCTTCTTCGCCAGACTTGTCCTGTCAGCAGCAACAACTTCCATCACCATCGGCTTGGACTTGCATCAGAGAAGACTCTTGCTCCATGAGGTAATTGGTCCAAGGTATCATGGTATGTGTCATGTTTGATCGTTATAACCTTCTTATATGTGCATCAGGTTCCTTACAATTCTGATGACTGCTTGGATCTTACACTAATCCACTTGACCATTGTTGGGGGGATTTATGGGGTGACCTAGCAAGCTTGTATTCATGGGTTTTGGTTAGCCACCAGGGGGGATTTGCAGAGCCATCGTCTGCTTCCACCATTCTATCATTTTACATCTTATCTCCCATACATCCATCCCATTCCCCTAGTCTGGCCATTAGGATGACCTTTGAGGGTTACACTTTGTCCTGTGGGAAGAAGGGGCTAAAGGCCCAGGGGGTAAAAGCAACTGGTAAA
>ML781968.1:1504727-1523414 GCA_009831015.1 Picea engelmannii | reverse complement strand
GGATCATAGCATGTAAATCACATCCAATAATTAAATTACCAAAACATGTGCATGAAACCCCCCTTAACCCAAAACAATTCTCAAAGATGTTATGAAATTTGACAAGTTCGGTTTGGAGAAGGTCTCAGGGTGTCCTATTGGGCTAACCTCTCTTAATTTTGGGGTGTTTCCTAAGTGGGATCTAGTCTAAGTCATGTAAGTGTATGAGGTGGCATGGGGTAAATATTTGGGCATGGGGTGCATGTGATAACAAGGAAATGTAGAGTCTTACTTGTCGGTGCCTTTGTGGAGGGTGAGTTGCACCTTGTCATTAATGCAATTGTTTTCTAGGCCCATTCATTCCATTTTACTCTTAGGTTTATTTATTTTGTATTTTTCTCTTGTGCTTCAAGGAAATAGTTGAGGGCCACTGTCTTGGATTGATGAACAAATGTGACAGTGTTATCCACAAAAATTTCACGGAAATGAGAAGGCTGGCTAGTAATGAGACCCCCTTTCTCTTGGCTATGCCACCAAGAGCCACTACCCTGGTTTGGTGACCATATAAGTGGTAATTTCATACTGCTACATTCCCATGGTTATAATAGGTCAGCTCGTGATGAGACCTCCTATGCATCAACTAGTACCTTGAGTGTTTATGTTATCTTGTGGGTCCCCTTTTCTTACTGAGAATATTTTCACTGCTTTCTCAGGGATCCCCGGGCAAAGCATCTCGAAGGTTTCAAAATTGGTTTTTAACTCTTACCAACTAATTTTTCCCTCTAGGCCTTTAGCCCCTTCTTCCCATGAGGTAAGGTACAACCCTTCCTAGTGCATCCAATCTCAATGGCCAAACAAGGATAGGGGAGATGGAAGGAATAAATATATAAAGAGTTAAGTATGGAGGGAAAAGACGATGAATTTTCACAGATCCACCCAGTAGAAACCCATCCTAAAGGGAAATCAAATTACTAGGGAACCATGTCACCCTTCCAGGTATCAACGAGGAAAAGAGCATAATTTCCAAACAAACATCATGAAATGAAGAAGGATTCAATAAAACATGTTCAAGTGCTTCAAAAATCAGAGTGATACATACCATGATACTCAGACTCATTACCTCATGGAGAAAACCTCACTGCTACTTCAAGACTAGGCTAGTGTGATGGATATTGTTGTTGGTTATACATGGACTGCACTGAAGAAAAGAGGGGCCCTCTGGGGCCATGCTCAAGTCATATGGCTCTCTGTACTCCATGTCTAGTACATGTGGGCCTCAAGAAGTGATTTCCTTAGTTATCCCTAGGCTATGGGATAATGAGGAAAACACTTGTTTGAAGGGGAGGGGCATGTTAATCCCTAGACAAAGCCCCGTGTTATGTATACAACCCTTTATTAATCGCTAGATATTGAATTATTACATTTCTAGTAGGCCAGTTGGGACCCTTCATTGCACTCTTTCATCATAATTGTACCCCTTTTTCTTATATATATATATATATATTAGGATCATCTTATCTCATAAGATATTGTATTCTAAAGTTTATATATTGTAAAAGGAGGTTTCCCCCTCGAGGTGGACTGTAATTATTGACCTTTTATCACTTTTAAGGCGCTGGATCATAACAAATACCATTTAATATTGTGTCTATGATGAAGGGTTAAATTACATAGGGAATCCACTCAGGATGACATTCATGCATTCCATTGCAACATACTTAAATATATACAACATGTATCATTAACATATACATTCATTAGACATATAATCAACACAGTAAATGACATGAACAGTTGCATCTTTTATTATATCCATCCAACCAATCACATATACAGACCAAGAGATTCATAATTCATCATAAACAACACCTTGCACTCTCATAAAATCTCTAAGTAGTTCATTACAAGGCTCCATGTGCTTTCTCTTAGACTCTGCATGTACTACTTAGCTAACACTATTACAGATTTCATTCAAAACTTGTTCCAACTACATACAAAACCAAACTCACAACTAGGATCTTACAAAACATATCCAAACTCATCTCTTGACCGAGAGAACTCAGAGAAAACCTATTGAATGAAAAACAATCGACCACAACAAAAAAACAACAACAACCTATTTGTATCATCGATTCTCCCTTTTTTTCTTTTGTTTCTTTGGCGATCTATCACTTTTAGCTATGCTCCACTCACTTTGTTGAATACCAGTCCCTCATGCTTTTGCCACCCGCATGCATTCTATGTAGCCTCTTTGGAGTCATGGAAGTCTTAACTAACTTCCCAACTTGTCCCTTAATTGCTCCATGTTCTCTCATGCTAAATAAGATTGAAATACTTCATGTTGATCATTTCTGGTGTCAAACCAATACTAATGTATAAACTTCCATCCTCGATGGACCAAAAGAGCCCAAATTTCCCTCAGATCTAGTTTCCCTTCGAGTATGTCCTCCTACTACCATGAATCATCCTATAAAATCATTGACTCGTACCATCACTGACTTCCCAAAAACAATTCTTTTGGATTAAGGAGTTATTGTTCCAAGAATTGGTCTATATTGGCCATCCTAGATAAAATCCTTCCATTCGAACCAAGGCCTTCTCATCGATGTCGTTGGCATATTTAGTTCTCAAAATATTGCACCAAATGTCATCTTTACCTTTGACCCACCTCCACCAAGTTTTAGTTGTGAGGGATTTAGTCATGAGAAGGGTATCCTTTAGACCCAGGTCACCAACCCACTTGGGGAGGAATATAGATTATTTCAAGATACTAGGTCCCACTTGCACTCCCTTGTAGGGCCCTCCTAGAGGAAGGATCGTTGGAGGGCATAGATGCATTTAAGAACCTTCAAAAGGGTAGCTAACATATAAAATAAATACATAAGCAACGACTGGACAACATATTTAACCATGGAGCAGGAAATGGAAGGTCCAGGAATTGAGTTTCGTTTCTATCTTAGACAACAAGTCTTCCCAGGACACATTTCTTTTCCCAAATAGGGGATCTCCTAGGTATTTAGAGGGAAGGGTACCTTTTTGGAAGCCGAAAATTCTAAGAATATTGGATTGGACTCTAAGGGGAGTATTGAAAAAGAAAACCAAATATTTCCATGGTTTATTTTAGTGCCAGAGGCCAACATGAAAGTGTCAAGGATCATTTTGAAAGCATGGGATTCCTGGGTAGAAGGATCCCCTCTAAGCATTATATCATCAACAAATTGTAAATGAGAAAGGGGGTCAGCATTGGAACTTAAACTATTACCTTTGATGCGTCCATCCAACAATGATACTTTGATGCGTCCATCCAACAATGATACTTTGATGCTTCTTCCCAAACCTTCAATTGCTAATATTAATAGGAACATTGAGAGAAAATCCCCTTGCCGTATGCCTCATGAGGGGATGAATGTGTCTGAAGGGGATTCATTCACCATAATGGAGAATAAATTCAAGGAGATGAGATTTCAAATCCAAAGGATCTAATCATGGAAGAATATGAAATCTTTCAAAACACACTGAAGGAAGGTACAATTTAGCCTATTATAAGCTTTTGACATGTCCAACTTGAGCATCATACCAGGAATTTTGTTTATTTTAAAAGAGTGAATGGCCTTATGTGCAATAGTTATACCATCAAGGATCTATCTACCTTCAACATAACCACCATGTTCCTAGGATATAATATTAGATATATGGGAATTAGGCGATTAGCTATTATTTTGGGTATAATTTTGTAAATAACATTTCATAAAGAGATCGGTCGAAACTTATCTATCATGTTTGCAGCCTAGTCCTTTGGGATGAGAGTGAGGAATGTTGATTTGAAGGCTTTAAGGATGTTCCTAGAGATTCTGGAACTTTTTGTTACTTCTGAGACCTGTCTACAAAATGTTGTGAAGCCCTCCGACCTAGGGGATTTGTCTAAATCCATGTCTAGGACTATTTGGGAAACCTCTTCAAAGGGTATGGGACTTAGATGGATGGAATTATATTCTGAATTAACCAGGTTTGGAATTGAGTAATTAATGTGTTGATTTGGAGCTTGATTGTCTTCGACGAGCTTAGACAAAATCTAGCTGAAGTGATCCCTGAGCTCTTTTTCAGTATCCTTATGCTTTTCCAACTTATCCCTACTGTATGATTGGAGGATAGAAATGTGATTGTGATTCTGTCTAATAATCATGGAATTATGGAAAAACTTGTTGTGGTCCCCTTCCTTGAGCCATCTAACCCTTGAATTTTTCCTCCAAATATTTTCCTCTTATTGGGATCTTAGATTTATCTCCTTTTGGATGTGGATCTCTTGTTCTACATGTTCTGAAATTCAACCGTCATGGATTATATATTCCTACAACTGATCCATTTCCTATTCAAGTTGATTTTTCACCTAAATAATGTTGTCGCAGACCTCCTTATTCTAGATCTTGAGGAATTGTAAATGTGTTTAAGTTTCTATTGGAATTGATACATCTTGGAACCCATGGGAAGGATAAATTGATGCCACTAGGTCATTAGACTGAGTAAAAATTCAAGATGATCTAGCTAGAATCAATCAAACCTGAATGGTTTTGGCTTTGGTGAGGAGGTGTTGTCTAAATTGGCCAGTGGTCAAACCCTAAGAATGGAAATGTTTCTACTATGATTGCAAACTATATCTACATTAGATTATTTGACACTAAGAAGAAGTCTAGTGTAGCTACAATTTCATGACCTCCTCCTCATTTTTTTCTCCATCTACGACAACCATTGGAATTTTAGATGTTAACCAATCTCAGTTTCTGAATCATATCCATAAAGGTCAGGTTGTCATTGTCCAGCCTTCAAAGTCCCCCTTTCTTCTCTCAGATTGTGGTTATAATATTGAAGTCTCCCCATAAAATCCATGGTTGATCCATTATAATATTCTTGATGGCCAGTAGGTTGTCTAGGAAGGGTCCTTTAGACAATGGGTTGATTGGCCCATACACATTAGTTAAATTTTCTCTGACTTGCTATGCAATAATCATGTAGCTGACTAAAAGGAAGTTGGGGGAATCTAGAAAGTGTTCCACCACCACCTTGGCAAGATCCCAAAAGATGGTCATCCCTCCTGCAAATCTGGTGGCGCTCACTTCGAGCAACACACAATCTCTGCAACATTTTTAAGTGGTCGTGTACATGGATATTTGATCACACTTGGTTTCCTGTAACATAATCATAATGGTTTTTTCATGTGTTATTCTATGCTTAAGAAAGTGTTTCTTTCTTGGTGAATTGAGGCCTATGATGTTCTACAAGATGATCTTCAATTTTAAACTTTGGGTAGTGATGAGAAGTACTTCTCTAGAAGCCCCAAGTCTTGCCTAGACTAGTAGTGCTCTTGTCTCCTCCAATTTATGCTTCAATTTTTCCCAACCTCTTTTCATGTCTTTGAATTGAGTTTTCTTCTAGGATATGAGTGGGGTAGTTTTAACTCCTAAACTTCCTTTAGGATTGGGGCTTTCTGATCCATTGACTAAATTTGTTCTACCTTTGAGTAGATTCCATTGCAACTTTCACATTTGTTGATGTGTAAGATATAGTATATGTTTCTCTCCATGATTTTCGATGAGGGTTGACAAGTCAAACTCTATTTTCTCTATCTCCATACCCTGTCACTCCTCATCGTCCTCTGAGGATATGCATTTTGTCTCTTTTGCTGTCATATCAATATCTCCCTCTTAACCATCCACAATACTTATATTTTCTTCGCCATTGCCTGTTTTTTTCTTTTCTTGTCCTCCACAATCGACAATCCCTCTACATTACCATCATGGTTTGTTTTGGAGTTTTTCTCATTATTGGTTGACTCTTCAACTACATTTTCCAATGCTTAGAAACTATTACTCATGTTAGATTTAAATGAGCCAAAAGGGGTTCTACCTTTCCTTCCAGTCTTTCTTTTTCCTTGGATATTAGCAAATCCATCTTCATTAGTAGCCTCCTTTGGTTTTACTAGATTGGGGATGGCATTTAATGAGAAATATCTAAAAATGTGTCCATGCTCATGAAAGTTGTAACAACAAAAAGGAATGTTTCCATAGTCAAGTCTCTACACCCATTCCTCATCTTTGAAGATGATGGTAATGGATTATGGTAAATCCCTTGCTGCACTCATGTACACACAAATTTGAGCATATGAAGTGTATCTCCATGTTCTCGTAATTTTGGATATCTTGATGAACGATCCAAGGGTGTTGCCAATGCCCTCCAATTTTTCATTCTCCCATAATTATTGAGGGAGATAATACAACTTGATCCATACTAGAGCCTCAATGAAATGTTTCTTTTCTGGACTAAATCACTCTGACCAATATCTCAGATGCAACATAACATAGTTAAATAAATAGGGGCCTTCTTCAAAAATCATTTCCCTATATTCTATACAGGAAAAAATCATGGTAAAGAAGCATTTGGAGCCCAATTTCAGATCCACCTAACCTTTGGGCCTCCATTTAGAGAGGATCCAACTTGTAGGTGCTTTCTCTAATGGCAAAATGCCCATAAATTTCTCGATCATTGTGTGATATTTCATGTATTGTATGTAGTTACTTATATTGGTCAAAGTGACTTCATACCTAGGGTTCCTTTCCAGTTTGGGTAAACAATCATTCGACCACTTTATCTTCTAGGCTTTTCTAGCTTCCTCTTCAACCATCGATCCCTTCTCCCTCATGAGTCCTTTCCATGTCCCGCCCATTTCCACATCATGATTATTTGTTTGTTTCTATCCTAATACCATATTATTGAATGACTTGTTTCTTAGAGAAGTCTATAGTTCTATCATCCTACTGGGGTTGAGCTTACCATCGTCTTCACCTGTTAGTAGTCTATACATTAAAACCTAAAAAAAGGGTTTTGTAACCTAAGCATTCTTCCTCCTATCATCCCTGTTCTCCCTAGGTGATCAAGAGAAATAATATAGTTAATTACGAGTATTAAGAAGAATAAATACAATTAGGAAAATGAAAATAAATTAATTGTTAATTAGAAAAAATTAATTACTAGTTCACTCTTATATCAAGGAGAGAAAATAGAAGCCCCCGGGGTGTAGGAAAGTCGGTGATGGAGTGTACTATTAAGGCACTCCATTATGTGAAGTCACCGATTTGAAACCCCGACTCACCTTTTGTGTCATGTATGGGGCATTGTGGGCACACCCAGAGGTTATAGTGGTAGCAGTCAGATAACATGAGCACATGTCACGTGAGTACGTGCCCGGATAGTTGTTGATTCTGCCAGTTAAAAAAAAAGAGAGAGAAAATAGAAACAAGAATTCAAATTCAAATTAAAGTGTGGAAAAATTAAAAGTGGGTAGAAGAGAGTTAAAGTAAATTTATAAATAACTAAACTAATGACTCCATGTGTAATCACTAAAATAGGAAGTCACGAGAAGATCAAGGGAACACATAAGAGTGAAATAGAAAATGTGGGAATTGGATGATGATAATTTATTGTTTTATAATTTTAAATAGGTAATTGCATCTGTGCTTGTGCATATTATTGACACGTGGATGGATGAATATTAAGTAAATAGTAATTTAGTCATTGTCAACCTCCTAAGAGGGGGTGTTGGATATGTGGAGGACCACATTTTCATAGAGAGTGTCCTCAAGTAAAAAGTGGAGCCATCATAAAGCAAATTCAGATGATAGTTAGTGATCTAGGTAAATCTCGTAGGATTCATGCAACAGTAAAAAAACACTAGGTTAAACATCAATACACAATGTTGAAGACATCATGTAAGATTAATGACCTCAGTGTTTCAATATTAATAGATATAGGGTGCAACTGAAAGGTTTATCTCTCATACGAATTTGTGAAAATTAAAAAAATAAAAGAAAGAGATTAATAATATTTTAATCAAGTAGAGATGGCTTCAGGAGTGAAATGGGAAGTAAGTTGTTTAGTTAAATATTTTGAAATTAATTAAGATGTATGTGTAGCCCAAGTATCTTTGTATGCAATTGTTTTGTGATCTTATGACATAGTGATAGGAATGGATTGGTTAGAGAGTCACAAAGTAGTATTAAATTTTAAGAATAAGAAGCTTTATTTTGTAGAGGAGTTTTATTAAAGTTCATTACAACATTACAACTTAATAGGAGTATGAGAAAATGATGTAAATTAGAAATTGTAATATCTATGAATGACAAAAAAGGATTCAATGAATTTAAAACACTTTGCAGTATTGTTAATGTTTTCAAATGTATTTTCAAGGAATTGCTTGTATTACCCCCTAAAAGATAATTATGATTCACAATTGAACTTAAACCAAGAATGAAGCCTATCACAATGGTTCCCTACCACATAATGACAACGAAATTGTGAGAGTTACAAATGTAATTACAAGAATTTATAGATTTGAGATTAATATGCCTGAGTCTATCACTGTAGGGAGTGTCTATGATATTTGTAAAGAAGAGAGATATATCATGGAGACCTTGTATCAACTATTGACAGTTAAACAAAATGACAATAAATAATCAATATCCCTTACCTAGAAGTGATCATTTATTTGATCAGATGAAACAAACAACAATATTTTCTAAGATAGATCTAAGATTAGGATGTCATCAATTGAGAATAAATGAGAAATATATTCTTAAAACTACATTCAAGAATTATGTGGACATTATGAGTTCGTAGTATTACCTTTTGGATTAATGAATGCACCAAAAGTGTTCATGAATTTAATGAATAGAGTATTTCAAGAGTACCTTGATAAGTTTGTGCAAACATTTTTAGATAACCTTTTGATATATTCACGAATGATGTAATAGCATGAATAAAATTTACGACAAGTGTTACAGTGTCTTAGAGAGAATACGTTATATGGAAAAATCTCTAAATGTTCATTTTATGGGTTAAAAAATCATTACTTAGAACATATCATGAACTGGATTTTATGAGCAGAATGAAATGACTATAGATTATTAACAAGTGCTTAACACAAAATAACAGAGATACAATAAAACTAGTTTTCTATTCATTAAGGAAATAAGTTGAAACTGTAAAATGCAACGAAAACAAGCTTGCTGGAATGGTGGCGGCTTATCTCTGAGAAGAGATGTGATGGCTATGTTCATTCGCAAGAAGATGATTACAATGAGGATCTGAATGCCTTTTTACAATAAACAGGAATTCCAAAAACCCTATACATCCAAAAACCTAACCCTAGGAGATGAAACGCCAAAAGTCATGTGGGCCCTGTTTGGGTAAGTTAGTACATCAACTTCCTGGGGTCGTAACTTTTGCATATGATCTCTGTTTTAGGTGTATGATAGCCCGTTGGAAAGGTATCATTGAGGAGATTAATTTTGGGGGCTCAATCATGCCTTTGAATATCATTAATAAGATCGATCTCGAAAAACCTTCATTTGGGCCCTCAAAATGGCCCCGGAAGTTAAAACTGCTAAAAATAGTAAATTGCCAAAATTGTCAGAAAACTGTTTTGAGCCAGTTGGAAGAGGTGGGTGGCCATCAATATCCACCTGGATCAATCCTCCCTCCTTAGGAATAAATGGTCTCCATTGCGTTGAGTTCCCCCATCATATGAGGAAATTTATGCTGAATTTGGCCCCGGGTGAGCCACTTGCCTTGGTGCAAGAGATGCCCTGCTTTGACGACTCAATAAAGATGGATCCTTTGCTGTCGAGTGCCCTTGATCTGTGTATCCACAATTTGATCACTGGATTCCTGTTGTATGCATTCGGGGTTGAGCTCTGTTGGTGTCAGCTGCTCTAATACGTCTGAGGTGTCCAATAATGGTGGGAAATAAGGGCGAAGGAGATCCACGTTCAACACTGGGTGCAGGCCAAGGAAAGGAGGAATGTTGAGCTCAAAAGAATTATCCCCCATGGCCTTGGTGATGGTGTATGAACCATAACGAAGTTGGTGAAGCTTCCGATGGGGTCCTGTAAGGCGTTCTTTCTGCAAGTGCAACCAAACTTTGTCACCCACCTGAAACTTATGTGGCACCCAATGTTGATCATGGCGTTGCTTGTACTTGTCATTGGACTTCTGTAGGATATCTCGAACCTGTTGACGAATGTGATGGATCCGATCAATGAACCGAGTGGCTTTGTCAGCTTCAGTTGGAGCAGGATATGAGTCAGTCGAGGTGACCACAAGGGGAAGTGCAACATCTATGGGACACAATGGTTGAAATCCAAACCCCACCTGAAAGGGGTTGTGGCTGGTTGAGATATGAAGGGCTCGGTTGTAGCTATGTTGGACATAGGGAAGGTTCTCATCCCATGTGCAAGGGTGCTTTGAATTATACATGCAAAGGATATGCACAATCATTCGATTGATGACCTTGGTTTGGCCATCTGTCTGGGGGTGGAAGGCTGTGGATTTGGTGAGCTTGGTGTCCAACAGTGACTAGAGGTTCGACCATAATGTGATGAGAAATCGACTGTCCCAATCTGAGACAATGGTTTGTGGGATTCCAAAATATACCCAGACTTGTTCAAAGAAGAGCTTGGCAGTGGCCTCTGCTGTGATGTTCTTCTTGTAGGCATCCAAAATCGCCATCTTAGAAAAGGGATCAACAACCAAAAAAACACAGTCATTTCCCTACTTGGTGGACCGGAGGCCCAACATCTAGTCCATTGAGATGGATTCCCATGGTCTGTCAGGAGTAGGAAGAGGGGCGTACAGGCCCTGTTTCTTAGTGGTCGGTTTGGCAATAACGTAGGTAGTGCAGGACTTGATATACTTGTTGACCTCTTGTCAAAGTTTCGGCCAATAGAAATTTTTCTGTAGCATCGCCACTGTCTTTTCGACGCTGAAGTGTCCTGCCACCCGACTGTAGTGGGATTCCTAGATCATCTTCGCTCGCTCACTTGATGGAACACATATATGGCCCAAACGACACAACAACCCATCTTGAAGATGGAAATTATCGACAACTACGTTTTCACCCAACATTTGGTAGGTGGTGGCGAAGTTAGGGTCTGTCTCATAGAGTTGGGGCCATTTAGAGGTCTCATGGCCATCGAAGTCTAGCACCATGGTGAGTACCGTGACTGGAGGTCTGCTGAGGCAATCAATGACGTGATTGGTGCTTCCTGTTTTATACTTGATGTTGAGGTGGAATTGCTACAAATATGTGGACCACTTTTGATGGTGATCATTATGCAATTTTCCTTGTGTCTGCATGAACTGCAGTGGCTTATGATCAGTGTGGATGATTATCTCCTTCCCAAGAATGTAATGTCTCCACTGGCGGCAGGCTTGCACAATGGAGTAAATTTCTTTGTCGTAAGTAGGGTATTTACAGACAACATATGATAGTGTCTCACTATGATAGACCACGGGGTGGCCGTGCTGAGTAAGAACGACACCCCACCGCATAGTCTGAAGCATTTGTCTCGATCTCAAAGGGCTGCTGTAGGAATGGTAGTGAAAGTATTTGGGTTGAGGACAAGAGCTACTTCAAATCATCAAATGCTTGTTGTTGGGATCGACCCCAGACAAATTTCGCCTTACCACCACCCCTGGTTATTTGGCTAACGACCCATGCAATATGGGAGAATCCCAACACGAACCTGCGGTAGAAATTGGAAAGGCCCAAGAAGCTCTAAAGCTCAGTGAGTGTGGTTGGGGCTGGCCAGTCACGGATGACTTGGATCTTGGATGGATCCACATGTACGCCATGCTGATCAATTATGTAGCCCAGGTAATGGACCCTGTCCATGCCGAAGGAGCATTTTTCCAAGTTGTCATATAACTTGTGCTGCCGCAGGGTGTGTAGAACCTATTGAATATGCTGCAAATGTTCATACCAAGTCTTGTTGTAAATGAGAATGTCATCCAGATACACCACTACAAAAGTATTGGTGAATGGTCATAGGATATCGTCCATCATCCTCATGAAAGTGGCTGGAGCATTTGTCAAACCAAAGGGCATGACCAACCATTCAAAAAGGCCTTCCTTTGACTTAAAGGCGGTTTTCCATACATCTGTCTGTTCTATCAGGACCTGGTGGTAGCCATACTTCAGATCAATCTTACTGAAGTATTTGACCCCCATGAGTTGATCAAGGAAGTCATCGATTCAGGGAATCAAGTACTGATTTATGACTGTGATTTTATTCAAATCCCGATAATCAATGCAGAGTCGCCAGGGTCCATATTTCTTCTGTACCAGAACGATTGGGCTCCCTCAAGGTGATGAGCTGGGACGAATGTGCCCCTTGTGGAGTAGTTCTTGGATCTATTGCTTGATCTCCTCATTCTCTAATAGAGAGCGACGATAGACTGGCCTATTGGGAAGCGGTGCACCGAGGGTCAGATCGATGGGGTGCTTGACTTGGTAGTGCAGAGGTACCCTGGTAGGTGAGGAGAAGATATCTAAGTATTCTTCCATGACCTTATCTACTTGCTTCTGCTGTGTGGAGAGGTCAGCCGCAGAGACCCTAGATGTGGCTGTGATATTTCTCTTATTCTGAGAGAGAATAACGAAGAAGACAAACTTCCCCATCTGAGAGATGACCTTCCTGCATTGCTTAGCAGAGATTAAGGAAATAACACTAGGTGGGACTGCCTTGGGTATCCTGTACAATTTCCTGTTCAAAGTCATAATAACACTATGAGGCCTAGACTCATATACAACATGATGTTTCCATAAATATGGTTTCCCCAAAAGAACATCACAAACTTCGAGAGGAGAAACATCACACAATACCTCATCTTTGAAGAGCTTGATGCAGTACGACAATCGACACTGTTGGTTGACACAGAGATCACTTCCTTGGCAGAGCCATCCAATGGTGTAGGGTTGTGGGTGTGTTGTTGTTGGCAGGGCCAGCTACTTGACGACCTCTGCTGAGATGAGGTTCTTCTAGCTACCGCTATCCACGATGAAGTGTAGCGTGGTGCCTTTTACCCACATCTGTGAATGGAAGAGGCGTTCTCCTTCTTCTGGCTCGTCTAGTTCACCAGACTGGAGCTTGGTGGTAGCAATAGTGGCACTAGGTTCCGCATCAATGATCCATCTTCCCCTTTCTGGTTTTGGCTCAGAGTCTGAACCCACATCTGATTCAGAGGTTTTCACTTCGGCCACCAACGACTACTTTGAGCGATAGTCAACAGTGTTATGCCAAGGGCTCTTATGGAAGTCACACCACTTCCCGATATCTTTCTTTGTCTTTCTGGTGTCCTTCTTTGCTTTCAGCTTGGATTAGTTGTCCTGATACTATCCATATTTTCTCTATCCTTTGTTCTATGTGTTGGGGCCACCCTTTCCTAGATTTTGTTGTGAGGGGTTCCCAGGCCCAAATTGCCGCATCTTTTGTTTGAGCTTTTGCTCGATTTTGATGGCATATCGATAGGCCACGCCCAAGGATGAGATGTCCAAAAATTCCATTTCAGTATGGATGTATCTATGCAGAGCACTGCGATACTTTAGAACTAGATGTCGCTCCGAATCTTTGATACCCAGCTTGGTGCGCAAGGTATGAAAGATATTCGTGAAATCTGGCACTGCTTGGTCTCTTTCTTGCCATAGTGTGGTCCATTTGGTATACAAGTCGTCATAACTTCCGAAAGGGTAGTATTGCTCCTTAATAACATCCTTGAAGGAATCCCAGGTGGTCATGACTGTAAATAGTGAGGGTTCCTCTATTTCCTTTTGCTCATAGAAAGTTTCCCACCAATATTTGACATGGGGAACGACTTTGAGGAGCGTAAAAGTAATCTTTTCTCTATTGGAAAAGTTATGGAGAAAAAAATACCCTTCTAGTAGATTCAATCAGTTTTCTACAACATCTACGTCTATCTAACCTTCAAATATGGAAATATCAAATTTTATTTGTACCTTGAAGGGGGTGGCACCTCCGCTCGAAGACGATGAGCCGCCTATTGGTAGCCGTCGAAGGATTTGCACGAAAATATCCATCATCTCATTCCTTTGTTGTGTGAGGGCTTCCTTAATCAACAGTTTGAAAGGATCTCCTGTCCCATCATCTTTATTTTCTCCTACCATGAGATGTCACTTGGGTGTGCGAGAGCTTTTGTCCTCAAGAGAAACAAGCTCGAGACCCAGCTCTTTGTACTCCGACCTCGTTGGGGACATGCATTAAGATGACAAGGAGCATACTGCTTTGATACCACCGATCTAGATTTTATGAGTAGAACAAAATGAATACAAATTATTAATAGGTTCTTAACACAAAATAACAGAGATACAATAAAATTGGTTTTCTATTCAATAAGGAAATAAGCTAAAACTGTAAAATGCAGTGGAAACAAGCTTGTTGGAATGGTGGCGGCTTATCTTTGAGAAGAGATGTGACAGATGCGCTCATTCGCAAGAAGATGATTACAATGAGGCTCTGAAGGCATTTTTAAAATAAACAGAATTTCCAAAAACCCTAGACATCCGAAAACCTAACCCTAGGAGATGAAACGCCAAAAGTCATGTGGGCCCCGTTTGGGTAAGTTAGTACATCAACTTCCCGGGGTCGTAACTTTTGCATACGATCTCTATTTTACGTGTGTGATAGCCCATTGGAAATGTATCATCGAGGAGATTCATTTTGGGGTCTCAATCATGACTTTAGCTATCATTGAGAATCTCTATCCTGAAAAACCTTCATTTAGGCCCTCAAAATGGCCCCGAAAGTTAACACTGCTAAAAATAGTAAATTGCCAAAATTGTCAGAAAATTGTTTTGAGCCAGTTGGAAGAGGTGGGTGGCCACTGATATCCACTTGGATCAATCCTCCCTCCTTAGGAAGAAATTTTCTCCATTGTAGTGTTTTCCCCCATCAGATGAGGAAATTTCTGTTGAATTTGGCCCTGGATGAGCCACTTGCCTTGGTGCAGGAGCTACCCTGCTTTGACGACTCGATAAAGATGGATCCTTTACTGTCGAGTGCCCTTGATATATGTGTCCAAAATATGATCACTAGATGTTTGTTGTACGCAGTCGAGGTTGATCTCTTTGGGTGTCAGTTGCTCTAATACGTCTGAGGTGTCCAATAATGGTGGGAAATAAGGGCGAAGGAGATCCACGTTGAACACTAGGTGCAGGACAAGGAAGGGAGGAATGTTGAGCTCAATAAAATTATACCCCATGGCCTTGGTGATGGTGTACGACCCATAACGGAGTGGGAAAAGCTTCAGATGGGGTCATGTAAGGCGTTCTTTATGCAAGTGCAACCAAACTTTGTCACCCACCTGAAACTTATGTGGCACCCGATGTTGATCATGGGGCTGGTTGTCCTTGTCATTGGACTTCTGTAGGATATCCTGAACCTGTTGGCAGATGTGATGGATCCACTCAATGAACTGGGTGGCTTTGTCAGCTTCTGTTGGAGCAGGAGATGAGTCGGTTGAGGTGAACGCAAGGGGAAGTGCAACATCTATGGGACCCAATGGTTGGAATCCCAACCCCACCTGAAAGGGGCTATGGCCGATTGAGCTATGCAAGGCTCAATTGTAGCTATGTTGGACATAGGGAAGGCTCTCATCCCATGTGCGAGGGTGATTTTAATTATACATGTGAAGGATATGCACAATCATTCTATTGATGACCTCGGTTTGGCCATCTGTCTGGGGGGGAAGGTCGTAGATTTGGTGAGCTTGGTGTCTAGAAGTGACCAGAGGCTCGACCAGAATGTGCTGAGAAATCGACTGTCCTGATCTAAGACAATGGTTTGTGGGATTCCAAAATGTACCCAGACTCATTCAAAGAAGAGCTTGGCAGTGGCCTCTACTGTGATGTTCTTCTTGTAGGCAACCATAATCACCATCTTAGAAAAGCGATCAACAACCAAAAAAACACAGTCATATCCCTGCTTGGTGGATGGTAGGCTGGACATGTAGTCCATTGAGATGGATTCCCATGGCCTGTCAGGAGTAGGAAGAGGGGTGTATAGGCCCTGTTTCTTAGTGGTCGGTTTGGCTATAGTGCAGGACCTGATATACTTGCTGACCTCCTATCGAAGTTTTGGCCAGTAGAAATGTTTCTGTAGCATCGCCACTATCTTTTCGACACCAAAGTGTCCTTCCACCTGACTGTAGTGGGCTTCCCAGATCAACTTCGCTCGCTCGCTTTATGGAACACAGATATGGCCCAGACGACACAACAACCCATCCTGAAGATGGAAATTATCGACAACTACATTTGTACCCAACATTTGGTAGGTGGTGGTGAAGTCCGGGTCTGTCTCATAGAGTTGGGTCCATCCAGAGGTCTCATGGCTGCAGGAGTCTAGCACCGTGGTGAGTGCCACGACTGGGGGTCTGTTGAGGCAATCAACGATGCTATTGGTGCTTCCTGTTTTATACTTGATGTTGAGGTGGAATTGTTGCAAGTATGTGGACCACTTTTGATGGAGATCATTCTGCAATTTTCCTTGTGTCTGCATGAACCGCAGTGGCTTATGATCAATGTGGATGATTGTCTCCTTCCCAAGAATGTAATGTCTCCACTGGCGGCAGGCTTGCACAATGGAGTAAATTTCTTTGTCGTAAGTAGGGTACTTACAGACAACATATGATAGTGTCTCACTATGATAGGCCATGGGGTGGCCATTTTGAGTGAGAACGGTGCCCACCGCATAGTCTTAAGCATCTGTCTCGATCTCAAAGGGATACTGCAGGTCTAGCAGTGAAAGTACTGGGGTTGAGCACAAGCGTTGCTTCAAATCATTGAATGCTTGTTGTTGGGACCGACCCCACAAAAATTTATCCTTACCACCACCCCTAGTTATTTGGCTAAGGGCCCATGCAATATGGGAGAATCCCAACACGAACCTGCGGTAGAAATTAGCAAGGCCCAAGAATCTCTGAAGCTCAGTGAGTGTGGTTGGGGCTGGCTAGTCACAGATGTCTTGGATCTTGGATGGATCCACATGTATGCCATGCTGATAAATTATGTATCCTAGGTAATGGACCCTGTCCATGCTGAAGGAACATTTTTCCTAGTTGGCATATAACTTCAGACCAAGTCTTGCTGTAAATGAGAATGTCATCCAGATACACCACTACAAAAGTATTGGTGAATGGTCATAGGATATCGTCCATCATCCTCATGAAAGTGGTTGGAGCATTTGTCAAACCAAAGGGCATGACCAACCACTCAAAAAGGCCTTCCTTTGACTTGAAGGCGATTTTCCATACATCTATCTGTTTTATCAGAACCTGGTGGTTGCTAGACTTCATATCAATCTTATTGAAGTATTTTCCCCCCATGAGTTGATCAAGGAGGTCGTCGATTCAAGGAATCGGGTATCAGTTTCTGATTGTGATTTTATTCAGAGCCCGGTAATCAATGCAGAGTTTCTAGGTTCCATCTTTCTTCTGTACCAGCATGATTGGGTTCCCGCAAGGTGATGAGCTGGGATGGATGTGCCCCTTGTGGAGTAGTTCTTGGATCTGTCACTTGATCTCCTCATTCTCTAACAAAGAGAGATGATAGACTGACCCATTGGGAAGCGATGCGCCGAGGGTAAGATCGATGGGGTGCTTCACCTGGCAGTGTAGAGGTACCCTGGTAGGTGAGGAGAAGATATCTGAGTATTCTTACACGACCTTATTCTTCCTCAGGAGAAGATACTTGCTTCTGCTATGTGGAGAGGTCATCTGCAGAGACCCTAGATGTGGTTGTGATCTTTCTCTTATTCTGAGAGAGAATGACGAAGAAGACAAACTTCCCTGTCTGAGAGATGACCTTCCTGCATTGCTTAGTAGAGATCAAGGAAATAACACTAGGTGGGACTGCCTCGTGTATCCTGTTCAAAGTAATAATAACACTACGAGGCCTATACTCATATACATCATGACGTTTCCATAAATAAGGTTGGACCAAAAGAACATCACAAGATTCGAGAGGAGCAACATCACACAATACCTCGTCTTTGAAGGGCTTGAAGCCATATGACAGTCGACACTGTTGGTTGACACATAGATCGCTTCCTTGGCAGAGCCATACAATGGTGTAGGGTTGTGAGTGCGGTGTTGTCGGCAGGGCCAACTGTTTGAAGACCTATGTTGAGATGAGGTTCTTCTAGATACCTCTATCCATGATGAAGTGTAGCGGGGTGCCTTTTACCCACATCTGTGAATGGAAGAGGCGTTCTCCTTCTTTTGGCTTGTCTGGTTCACTAGGCTAGAGCTCCGTGGTAGCAACGGTGGCACTAGGTTCTGAATCAATGATTTGTCTTCCCCTTTCTAATTCTGGCTCAGAGTCTTAACCCGCATTTGATTAAGAGGTTTTCACTTCGACCACCAGTGACTACTTTGAGCGACAAGCAACAGTGTTATGCCAAGGGCTCTTATGGAAGTCGCACCACTTCCCGGTATCTTTCTTTGTCTTTCCGGTGTCCTTCTTTGCTTGCGGCTTGGACTGGTTGTCCTGATACTGTCCATATTTTCTATGTCCTTTGTTCTATGGGTTGGGGATGCCCTTTCCTGGCTTTTGTTGTGAGGGGTTCCCAGGCCCAAATTGCTGTGTCTTTTGTTTGAGCTTCTGCTCAATTTTAACGACATATCAGTAGGCTGCACCCAAGGATGAGATGTCCAAAAATTCCATTTAGGTCTAGATGTATCTATGTAGAGTGTAGCGATACTTGAGCACCATATGTCGCTCCGAATCTTTGATACCCATCTTGGTGCGCAAGGTATGAAAGATATTCATGAAATTTGGCACTGCTTGGTCTCTTTCATGCCGCAGTG
>ML781968.1:1486477-1498210 GCA_009831015.1 Picea engelmannii | reverse complement strand
ATATATAATGTGTGTGTAGGTACGGGGCGATGTTGGACATTGCCCCAGCCCCCCCACGGGTCAGGGAGCGGTCCCGTGTGCCACTCCCTATCCTGTGAAGGGCCTGGGACGATGCCTGGCATTGCCCCTGCAACCCTACGACCAACAAACGATCAATCAGAGGGATGTGGGGGCGATGTTGGGCATCGCCCCAGGCCCCCACGGGCCAGGGAGAGGTCCCACGGATGTCCACATGACCGTTCCCTGGCCCACGGGGGGCCAGTGGTGATGCCCGACACACACACACACACACACACATATATGCCAAAGGCATATCTTAGGGACATGTTTTCATAAAAACATGTCAACTGGTTGACAGGTTTTAGAAAACCAATTTCTTTATCCACTTGTCACCTATTTTAATTATGAAGATCTACTTCCGAGTAAACAAACAAAAAAAATTAACTTTTATGATTTTTTTATCTGATTTAGAAAGTTGATTGATTGAGTATAGTATATATCATTTTTAACGTATCGTTGCGAAGTGTATATGGATTACCTTTGATTGAGTGGTTGTAGAAGTATACATAACAACTTTAAACCAAGCGACACATGTCTTCATCATATTCTATTTCTATGTGGGCGGAAAATTCCCAACAACGAGTCTGACATCCATTAAAGATATTACCTTGCCTCGTTCTCCGAGCTCACTTCCTCTGCATCTGTTGCACCGCCTTCTTCAGTGGCCTTCTACACTGCCTGCCTTCACCGCCTTATTAAGTTGCATTCTTGATGTAGGAGCATCGTTAATGAGCACGCGGAGCAGGACCACTCAACGAATGGGAATCTTTTCGGAATCTCAACGCTAGCAGTTACGACGAATATTTTGAAGCACGCCTGAACTCAGCACCGGGAAATCTTTTGAAGCACGCTTGAATGATTGCGAGCGAAGTGGGAGTTTCCACTCCTGCTCTAGAATGTGACTGAACTAAGATAGTTGTTAGGTTAGGTTTTGGAGTAGACAAGTAGTCGGGGGGAACCCTAAGGACCCTCTGAGATAAATAGAGGTTTTGTACACCCAAATGAGGCTGCTGCAAGTTAGTAGGAGATTTCTGAGTTTTAGTTGTTGTTTTGATTATAGTTGTAGCCATTTTACTTTTGAATGAAGATAATAGAGGAAAATTGACCCAATGCATGGTGTGGACATTGTTTGCAATTCCATGTTATTGTGTTTTCATGAATGAATGAATTTCGTTACGACTAGATGGAGCTGTGAATGTTAGTATAAGTTTTAATTGTTTCTCTTATATTGAATCGGTGCAAGGTGTGCACACAGAACACAAGGAGTGAATTAACGGGGTCTGTTTCTGTTCCGAAGCTCAGAAGAGATAGCACAAAACTTTCCCTTTGCGAGGAGTGAAAAGTGATTGTTGCAGGGCATGCACAATCGTCTGAAAGAACTCAAACCTTACGTAAGAATCTGTTGCAAGGTGTGCATCGAGAAAAAGGAGAACGCCAGGAGGGCGAGAAGAATTCATTTTCAAGAAATCATTCGGATCTGAGTTATCGAAAATCCCTGAAACACAAGGAGTGCACGGGAAGTCGAAACCTTCACGAAGGCCAAGCTTAGGAGGGATAACACTTTTCAGAAGTGTAGTCGAGGATGGAAGAAATCAGAAGCTCGGGAGGAGGAGCGACAATGGCTGTTGGATCAACAACCGTCTGATCATAACAAGGTGCACAAGCTTTAACGCTTCACACACACATAGGAGAGAGAACTCATCAAGGTTTGAGACTTGATATTTACAAAACTTGAAGAGCTGGAAAGCCGAAGTGAATTATCAGTCGTTCGATCATCCGAAGTAGACTTGAGCCGTCAGATCATCCGAAGTGAACCTCAGGTGTCGGATTGGTCAAGCAAATATGAGCCATCAGATATCGTGAGTTTAGGAGGAAGCAAGTTTGAAACTTGAGATTTTCGAAGCGTGAAGAGCTGGAGAGACGAAGCGAGTATGGAATGTTCGATCCAGAAGGGTACGTGTCAATGGCTCGTGAGATCTAGAGGAAGGAAAAGGTGAAGCGTTGAAACACCCAAAGCCTGAAGAGCCGAAGAGCCAAGAGCTGTCGATCTGTAAGTGGACACTTGTTAGTAGATCACGAGCTCCGGGAAAATTGTAGTGGGGTTTCAGTTTGAGAACTGAGATTGTCGAATCCAGAAGACCCAAAGACCTGAAGTGAATCTGGAGCGACAGATCTAGAGGAGATATGGCATGAATCTGTGGATTCTGGGTAAAGTCTCGAAGTGATTCTAGCTGTCGGATCTAAGAGAGACGTGGAATAAATCCATGTACTTCGGGTAAAGACCTGAAGTAATCCTCGATCGTCAGATCAAGAGGACACGCGTAAGTGGATCACGACCTTCGGATAAAAGCAATTTGGAAAAGGGCGAAGTTTGAGATTTGAGATCTCAGAAGCCCGAAGAACTGAAGGAGATCTCGACCGTTGATTGAGAGGAGGGCCACAGGACCGTTGATCTGAGTTGAAAGTTCAAACACCCGAAGTGAAAGCAGGGCCGTTGATTGTGAGGACAGGTGTTCGCAGATCATCAACTCCAGAAGATTGATGTACAAAGGAAACCAAGGTTTGAGATTTGAGAATTCCGAAGTTCGGAATTTCGAATCGACCATAGTCGTCGATCTGGGAGGGGGAGATCCGAACTGTTGATTCCAAGGAATAGATCTCAGTCATCCGTTTGAAAGCACCGTCAAGATCGTGAGATTGACGGTCATCTCTCATTGCGGGGATAGAAAGTGATCGACCTTTATGAGGTTGAGGGCAGGCCACAATAGAGACCACGGTTTTAGGGAAAAGACACGTGGAGGATGAGGGTGAATTGCAGGGTGAAAAGAGGTTTGACCCCAAACCACTCTTGAGTGCACCTGCAATCACGCGTAGTCGTGAGGTCATCGCCCAAGGTCACATCTGAGGAGGGGCCAAGAGAAAAGGCACTAACACCAACTCTAAGGTTTAGCAGAACGTGGAAGGGAAGGTCGCGAGTATCGTGAAGCCTGCGTAGGGAGCCGAGAGGACCTGTGTTTAATACAGAATGAGACCGGCAAGGTTTCAGAGGGTCGTTTGAGTCCAGAATTGAAGATCCTGACCGGGAGGTCGTGCAACCCTTAGGAGAGAAGGGGGTCTGCACCAAGTGGTATCAGAGCTGAAGTTTTTCTTGCAGACAATAGGAAAAGGAGAAGAGACAAAAGAACTCGAAGTTGTACTCTGTGTGTGACAGAAAGTCAACATAATTCCACTGAGGAGACGATTGGAACCACTTTTATCCAATCAGGCTGTAGAAAGGGAGATGCATGAACTTTGTGAAAGATTAGAGGCGTTGGAGGTAGTGTAGAGAAGAGAACCTGATTCTAGAGACATCAACAATGCAAAGAGTGAAGAACTAGAAGTCGAAGAAGCTGCAGAAGAGGATGTTGCCGAAGAATGCTTGCTGAGAGCAGTTGTTAGATTAGGAGCCAAAGCCAAGATAGAGGTCCCAATGTATGAAGGCAATCTAGATGTTGAAGAGTTGTTGGATTGGATAAGATCCATGGACAAACATTTCAACTATGAAGATGTCGATGAAGAGAAAAGGGTGAAACATGCTGTCACCAGGCTAAAAGGGCATGCAACACTGTGGTGGGATGAACCACAGGTTGAGAGGAGAAGTAAAGGAAAACAAAAGATAAAGAATTGGGATAGAATGGTAGCCAAGCTAAAGGCTAAGTTCATGCCCAAAGATTATTAGATCAATATATTCAGGAAGTTGCAGAACCTGAGACAGAAGGGTATGACAGTTAAGGAGTACACAGAGTAGTTCTACAGGATGAACATCAGAACTAGACAAAGGGAGAAAGATGAAGAAAAAGTTGCCAGATATATAAATGGCCTGAGGTATGAAATCCGGGATGATCCTAGCATGATGTCAGTAAGGACAATGGAGGATTTTTATCAGTTTTCACTGAAGGAAAATGAAAAGTTGGCTAGAAAAAAAAGCCAGTGAGGAAGAGGTAAAATCCCAGTCCCAACCAAAGGCAAGGGATTTACCCATGACAAGGCACATAGGTCTAAGGATGAGACTGAGAAACCACATAGTCACTCAAAAAGAGGAGGAAATTCCCGAGGAAGACAGAGTGGTGGAAGGATTTCTTCTAGAGGAAGAGGAAGAAGCAGAGGAGGAGAGGTAAGATTCTATGCCTATGGAAAGATAGGGCACATGTCTTGGGAATGTCCCGAGAAAAAGAAAGAAGGAGGAGGTGAAGCTCACTTTTTAGAAGAACAGAGAAGGGATGTTGAAGCATAAGGAGCAGAGGATGGAACATCCCTGATGTTGAGAAAGGTTCTCTTAAAACCAGAGGCAAAAGTTGAAAAGCCAGTGCATAGGAACAGTCTCTTCATGACAACTTGCAAGACTAAAGACAGAGTATGCAAGGTGATAATCGACAGTGGGAGCACTGATGAATTAGTATCCACAGATATGGTGGATAAATTGGAGCTGGAGACAACTGCACATCCAAAGCCATACAAAGTCTCATGGTTGTAGAAAGGACACTAGGTAATGGTTACTAAACAATGTTTGGTTGAATTTAAGACAAGAGGATATAGAGATGAAATTCTATGTGATGTAATTCCAATGGATGTATGCCATATTTTGCTGGGAAGATCATGGAATTTTGACAATAATGTCATTCATGATGGGAGGAAGAATACATACATCTTAGAGAAGAATGGTAGAACACACATGTTGTTTCCAATAGAGGAGAAGAAAGTGAAAGAGGAAGCCAACACAAGCATACTTCTCATGAGCAGGAAGGAACTCCTGAAAGAAGTCAAGAAAGAACAGGAGATGCAGTTATGCGTGGTGAGGAAACCCAGAGTTATCCTCACAAGTACTTCGATGGATGATTTGCCTGAAGAAGTTTAGGAATTGTTGGATAATTTTGCTGACATAGTGGTGGATGAGCTTCCTAACTCATTGTCACCCATCATAAGGATCAACCACCATATTGACTTGATACCAGGAACAAGTCTGCCAAACAAAAAACATACAGATTGACACCTCGAGAGAATGAGTAAGTGAAGAACCAAGTCCAGGAATTGTTAGACAAGGGTTTGGTCAGAGAGAGCTTGATTCCATGCGCTGTACCAACTGTGTTGAGTCCAAAGAAGGATGGAGGATGGATAATGTGTATAGACTCAAGAGCCATTAACAAGATCACCATCAGGTATAAATTTCCTTTACCAAGAGTTGACTGTTTAAGTGGAACACATTTCTTTTCTAAAATATATTTGAAAAGTGGGTATCACCAGATTAGAATGAGAGAAGGTGATGAGTGGAAAACAACCTTTAAGACAAATGAAGGTTTGTATGAGTGGCTTGTTATTCCATTTGGATTAACAAATGCCCCAAGTACTTTTATGAGGTTGATGAATGAAATAATGAAATATTTCATTGGCAAGTGTGTGGTTGTATATCTGGATGATATACTGATCTTTAGCAGGACTAAAGAGGAGCATTTGAGACACCTGACACTAGTGATGATGAGACTACAATAGGAGAAGCTATTGATAAATCTGAAGAAGTTCTCTTTTATGAAGACATAACTCATTTACTTGGGGTTTGTGATCTCTTCAAATGATATGAAGATGGATCCAGAGAAGGTGAAAGAAATCAAATAATGGCCGTCACCAAAGAGTATGTTTGAGGTAAGGAGCTTCCATGGATTAACAAGTTTCTATAGGAAGTTCACGAGGGACTTCAGTGGAATTTGTGCACCAATGATGGATACAGTGAATAAGAAGCACAAGTCTTTTAAATGGACAAAGGAGACTGAGAGGAGATTCAATATACTAACGGAGAAAATAACAGAACGACCAATTCTGGTCTTGCCAAATTTTGAAAAGACATTTCAGGTGAGATGCGATGCAAGTGGAGTTGCAATTGGAGAAGTTTTGAGTCAGAATAATAGACCAGTTGCCTATTTCAGTGAGAAGCCGAATGAAACCAAGAGAAAATACTCCATGTATGATAAGGAGTTTTAGGCAATAATTCAAGCCTTGAAGAAATGGAGACATTACTTTTTCCCACAGTTATTTGTCTTATATAGCGATAACTAGGCTTTACAATTCATAACCAGAGAACAAAAAATTGAATCAAAGGCATGCAAAATGGGTTGAGTTTATGAAGAATTTTACTTTTGTCATAAAACATATTGTTGGGAATGCTAACAAAGTTTCTGATGCATTAAGCAGGAGATGTTTGATTCTACAACAATTTCAGGTGAAGACCTTGGGGTTTGAACACCTTAAGGATATGTATTGTGATGATGCAGATTTCAAGGAAGCATATGAAGCATGTGAAAACCCTGTGTTGAGAGACATGAGACAGTGGGAAGAGTACATGATTCAAGAGGGATTGTTGTTAAAGGGAAAACAATTTTTCATACCAAAATTCTTAATGAGGGATAACCTTTTGAAGGAAAAGCAGAGTGGAGGATTGGATGGACATTTCGGCCATGATAAAACATTTGCACATTTGAACAGTTCATACTATTAGCCAGATATGAGAAAAAAAGTGATAAAGTTTGTGAATAGATGTAGAATCTGCCAACATGCAAAAGGAAAAAGACAAAACACTAGATTGTATCAACCATTTCCAATACTAGAGAGGCCTTGGGATGCAATAAGCATGGATTTTGTGTTGGGACTGCCAAGAACGCAAAGAGGGTTTGATTCCATATTTGTGGCGGTGGATATATTTTCAAAGATGGCACACTTTATCCCATGCCAGAAGACCAGTGATGCAACACATGTTGCAAATATGTTTTTCAAGGAAGTTGTGAGACTTCACGGACTACCCAGAAGCATTGTCTCGGACAGGGACACTAAATTTGTTGGTCATTTTTGGAGAACGCCGTGGAAGAAACTCAGGACAATTTTTTCCTTCAGATCATCTTATCACCCTCAGAAATATGGGAAGACTGAGGTGGTAAACAAAATTTTGGGAAACTTATTGAGGATTTTGGTCACTGAGCATCATAATCAGTGGGATCAGATTCTACCACAAGCAGAATTTGCATACAATGACTCACCAAACAGGAGCACTGGAAGAAGCCCATTCCAAATATTGTATGGAATGCAACCCAGGGGAGTATCTGAGTTGAGAGAATTGGAACAAAGTGAGATCAGGAGCGTTGGAGTAGAAGATTTTGCTGCGAAAATGCAGAAGCTCCATAGCCAGATCAGAGGACAGTTGCAGAGTTATAACCAAGAGTGCAAGAGCATAGCTGATCAACATCACAAAGAACTTCAATTTGAAGTAGGAGATCAGGTTCTGGCACATCTCAGGAAAGAAAGGTTCCCTAGGGGAACGTATAACAAGTTAAATATGAAGAAGATAGGACCATGTAAGATCTTGAGGAAGTTTGATGCAAACGCCTATGAGATTGAGCTGCCAGATGATGTGGGCATATCACCCATATTCAACGTTTTAGACCTGTATCCTTATAGGAAAGATGACACAGAGGGATCAAAATATCAAGAGAATATTCAGTGGGAGAAACAAATGCCTATAGTAGAAAAACCATAGATGGAGAAGATCGTTGATCAGAGGATTGGCAAAAATACCAGGAAGAATACCTATTTTGAATATCTGGTCAAGTGGAAGGGACACCCAATAGAATATGCCACTTGGGAAAATGAAGCTGATATCTAGAAGCATGGAAAGTCGGTGAAGGAGCTCATGGACATGAGTCCATGAATTTTTTTCAAGGGGAGTATGATGTAGGAGCATCGTTAGCGATCACGTGGAGCAGGACCACTCAGTGCCTTGGAATCTTTTCAGAATCTCAACGCTGGGAGTTACGACGAATATTTTGAAGCACGCCTGAACTCAGCGTTGGGAAATATTGTGAAGCACATTTGAATGATCGCGAGCGAAGTGGGATTTTCCACTCCTGCTCTGGAATGTGACTGAACTAAGATAGCACTTTTCAGAAGTGTAGTCGAGGTCCGAGAGATGGAATCGCAGGAGGTTCAAAGGTAAAGACCTTTGAAGACTTAGAAAATCTTCTAAGTAGAAAGAAATCAGAATCTTAGGAGGAGGAGAAACAGTGGTCGTTGGATCACAACGCAAAGGATCAACAGTCATATGATCAGAACAAGGTGCACGAGCTTTAACGCTTCACACACACAGGAGAGAGAACTCATCAAGGTTTGAGACTTAAGATTTCCGAAGCCCGAAGAGCCGGAAAGCCGAAGTGAAATATCAGTCATTCGATCATCTAAAGCAGACCTAAGCCATCAGATCATCCGAAGTGAACCTCAGGCGTCAGATCGATCAAGAGAATATGAGCCATCATATATCGTGAGTTCAGGAGGAAGAAAGTTTGAAACTTGATATTCTCAAAGCACGAAGAGCCACAGAGCCGAAGCGAGTCTGGACCGTTAGATACAAAAGGGTACGTGTCGGTGAGTCGTGAGATCTAGAGGAATGAAAAAGTGAAGCGTTGAAACACCTGAAGCCCGAAGAGTCGAAGACCTGAGAGCCATTGATCTGCAAGTGGACACTTGTCAGCAGATCACGAGCTATGAGAAAATTGTAGTGGGGTTTTAGTTTGAGAACTGAGATTGCCGAATCCCGAAGACCCATAATGAATCTGGACTAACAGATCTAGAGGATACGTGGCATGAATCCGTGGAATTCGGGTAAAGTCTTGAAGTGATTCGTAGCCATCAGATCTAAGAGAGACATGGCATAAATCCATGTACTCCGGGTAAATACCCGAAGTAATCCTTGATCGTTAGATCAGGAGGACACACACCAGTTGTAACACACCCACTAAACTAAATCAAACTTTTCTGATCCTCTGTCGTATTCGAACCCCTAAATAAACATGGAGGCCCATCGTAAGCTAGCTCCTTCTCTCTCCTTCTCCGTTCCCACATGATCGAGGGTTATATTCACTGTTCCATTTGAACGCAACGTCCGTTATTTTTCGCGCTTCGGCGCTACAGCAAGACCCAAACATTCTATTCTGCAATCGCCGAACCCTGACAGGGCTACCGAGCGACCAAATAGGGATGAATCCCTATGGGGTTAGCGAATGGCCAATAGGAACAAACCTCAACAGGGGTAGAGAATCCGCCAATGGGAACAAGCCCCGTCGCACGGTTAGATGTAATACAGATGGCGAGAGGAAATCGCGACACGGTGGATGTCACGACAGGGAAGGGGTCCCACTTCACACACCACACTATTCCGGACCCCCCCCCCCATTAAAGGTAGAATGGCAAGGGGGGTCCGGGATCCTATGGGAAGCCGTTGATCAAGGTGAGTAAATCTCGACCGTTCGAGAATTGCATGACCAATTTCAGACCCCCCCCCCCATTAAAGGTAGAATGGCAAGGGGGCTCCAGAATGCATCCTTAGCCGTAGATCTGGACGGGTGGATTCGGGCCGTCCAGATCTACTCACCACTTATCCTAAAGCATAGCCACGTCCTGGTTTAAGTTAACGTCTTGTTCCCAAATCTGACGGTTATTACGGACCCGGAGATCCTCCGAACGAATCTCCTCTGTCCATCGGGGTTTCAAAGTTTCTAATGTTGCAATTCACAAGTCCTCATAACTCATGATTCTCCGATCCCCGATATGCCGATAGCATATTGGCTCTCCAGGCTAAGCCCTGGTCAATGTGACCATAACCCTCACAAGACCACAGCCTTCAATCCTATCGGGGTTTTGCGCCTTTCAGTGTCACGATGCGCAAGTCCCCTGGACTCTCGATCCTCCGATTCCCGACGTGCCTTTACACTGGCTAGCCCTCTTGGCTATACTATGGTCCATGTGACCACTTACCATATGACTACAGCCGTATAACTTCCCATCGGGATTTTTGGGTTTTCACTGTCAATTTAAACTTACCTCGTGGATCCCCGACTCCCGATATGCCGATACGGAAATGCGCACGACACCTGTCCTCCACTGTGACCCAGACTCCTGTGACAAATTGGGAAATCGTGTATCGGGATATCGCAATTCCCGTTGCACTATTTCACGGAAATCTCCAAGTCCCGAACCTTGATATGGTAACACCTGTCCTCCACTATCTCCCGATGTGGCCCACACGGCTCTCCCTTTTGGATATCGCGGATCGCGATTCCAATGGGTGAGAGTTTCTTACCTATGAAAACTCCGATGCCTCGAACTCCGACTCTTCGGGATCTGTTGACACGTGTTCCACCCAACGAATGGTTCTGATCTTGTCGGTAAATCGCGGATCACGATTTTGTATGACAAGATTTCTTTGTGCTCGGAAACTCCGATTCTCCGACTCTCGTCAGATTTTTGACACCTGTCCCTCTGGACGAACGACTCGGATTATGTCGGGGTTTTCACCTGGGACTTCCCCAATATCTTGTTACCAGGACTCCCGATCCCGTGATTCCCGATTTCCCGAAATGGGAGATCTCGCGGCACGTGGCCTCCGTCGCTCGGACGACTCAGATCTATCCTGGGGGTTTCCGCCCCTATACACTGGGGTCTTAACCCTCAGGTAACTCTAAACAGATCCAACGACTGTCGGGTTTTCCAGTCAAGATCTGATGGCTCAGATCAGCTCCTACCTAGGCATTCTTCCATGACTCCCTGGACGTGGAAAAATCAATGGTCCAGATATTCTCGCGGACCTTGGAGGTCTACGATCCGGAATTCTTCGTTGCCCATGGAGACACATAAGACAAAGGGGTAAGGCCATTAACATTCCTACCTTTTCCTACCGATCTAACGGTCGGGTGTGACCGTAGATTTCCCGACGGAGTCTCCTCCATCGATCATCACCTATAAAGGATAAGGTACTTAACTTCCCAGCTTTTTCCTCCGATCTGACGGTCGTGAGTGACCACAGATCTCCCGACGGGATCTCGTCCGTCGATTCAATACTTCGTCCTTATGCTGTCATACCGGGTTTTCAAGAGGATCGTTCCTCCTCGTGCAGGTTTACTAAGGTCTTATGCCCTCATCTTCTCCTCCACAGTTCTTCATGGACTTTTCAAGGAGGGTCTCTCTACGAGGAGGTTTACCCAAGGCATTGTCTGAGGCAGGTAAAGGGTATCGTTCTCCCGAGAACCATACGTGAAGTCTAAACTAGATTAGTACGCATATAAATAACGATTCCTGAGGACATAAGCCATACGTAGTGTTGGTCTCCAGTTTTGATCATGTTTTTACCTACATTATATTCCAAAGACCTCCATTTCTATACCCAGTACCACCCTTTTTGCCTTGTTTTGACATCATTGACATCTCCCTACCATTCAATGGGGTTACTTAAGGTATCTTTACGTTTCAAGCTATTCTTATGCATTTTGATGCTTTAAATTGATATGGAAACTAATGTCGCTTGGGTTAGGTACCACTTCTATTTTTGGAACAGGTTTGCCAGTACCAGGTACCAGCTTGTACCCCGTGGAGATACAAATGAAGCCGCTCAAGATCTGTGCGTTATGGTCAGAATGGGAGACAGAGAGATTCACATGACAGTTGGAATCATTGCTCATATGATGATTGAAGGCACAATGATAGACTGAGTCGTTACTATTTCATGGTTCACACTTCGTGACACTACGTGTCACGAAGATGTGAAGAACGTTTTAAACTTGATTTCAAGCTATTTTCGGATCAGGGATCCGTTTGGACTTACGT
>ML781968.1:1443821-1464190 GCA_009831015.1 Picea engelmannii | reverse complement strand
ATAACGAGATCATTCGCAGTTTATGAGCATATATGTCAGCATATGAATTTCAAGATGCAATATGAACAAAACACTTATCAAAAATAACTTCAGAAATGGGTGCAACTGCTGAGAGGGGTGCTCGTTTCCACCCAACCATAGGCGTAGTGACTCCCAACGGATTTACCACTAGCCACCCCCGAGCTGAGACCACGATGCTCTGAGACTACGTCTCTCTGTCTGCCAGTGACCAGGAGCGAAGGTTGCAATCCTTCCTCTCTGCTATCACTCACTCTGTGTGGTGCCAGAGTTCCCCTCGCGTCTCTCCTCTAATCGCTTTTTCCATATGCCTTATCCTCTCGTGAGGTTGCGTGTGGCACGATTACCCTCGTGCCAATCAGGCCTGACGGCTCTACGGATGGGAGGTTCACCATCCCATCCCTCATCAAGCCATCCACCTACCAACCTGCGAGGCATTGAATTTCAGGGCCAGTGAGCCACTTTTGGTTCTCCGGGCCAGTGGAGTCCAAATACGGTATTTAATTCTCGGTGGAAGTTAACACCACCTTTTCAGGTGCCTTCCACCGCCATCGTGGTCTCTTTTTCTGCACATCCCCTCATCACCAGTCCTGCAATAAATTCAGAATGTCATTCACATTCATTGACCTCTTTCTCAAGGTCCATTTACATCACATATTCACATTTATGAGTTTTCCATAGTTCTTGGCCAGTCTAGTTATATATATATATTTACAAGTTGGGGGAAATAGGGTGTTACACCAGTGGATCACGACCTTCGGATAAAATCCATTTGGAAAAGGGCAAAGTTTGAGATTTGAGATCTCAAAAGCCCGAAGACCCGAAGGAGATCTCGACCGTTGATCGAGAGGAGGGCCACAAGACCGTTGATCCAAGTTGAAAGGTCAAACACCCAAAGTGAAATCAGGGCCATTGATTGGGAGGACAGGTGTTCGCAGATCGTCAACTCTGGAAGATTGACGTACAAAGGAAACCAAGGTTTGATATTTGAGAATTCCGAAGTCCGGAATTTTGAATCGAGCACATTCGTCGATCTGGGAGGGAGAGATCCGAACTGTTGATTCCAAGGAATAGATCTCAGTCGTCCATTTGAAAGCACCGTTAAGATCATGAGATCGACGATCATCTCGTATTGCGGGGAAAAAAACTGCTCGAACTTTACGAGGTTGAGGGCAAGACGCAATCGAGACCACAATTTTAGGGAAAAGACACGTGGAGGCTCAGGGTGAATTGCGAGGCGAAAAGCGGTTTGACCCCAAACCACTCTTGAGTGTGCCTGCAATCACGCGTAGGTGTGAGGTCATCGCCCAAGGTCACATCTGAGGAGGGGCCGAGATAAAAAGCGTTAATGCCAACTCTGAGATTTTGTAGAACTCAGAAGGCAAGGTCACAGGTATCGTGAATCCTGCGTAGGGAGCCGAGAGGACCTGTTTTTAATATAGAATGAGAATGACAAGTTTTCAGAGGGTCGTTCGACTCCAGAATCGAAGATCCTGACCGAGAGGTCGCACAACCCTTAGGAGAGAAGGGGGTATGCACCAATTCTACACTGCCTAATATAATATTTCTCATATACAACCTTCTCATAGACGCAGTCTTCATGGCGCTCATAATGACCATAATGATCCTTCTCATAGACACACCTTATGTGTGACTATGTGCAACTCCTGCAACGCTTAAAAGGTGCTCGATGATGATTTGAGTGTTTTTCGTTGCATTGATTTGGATCTGTCGGGATTCAAAATTATTCAAAGAAGGTTCAAAAATTGTCTCATTATCTATTGAGTTAATATGCAATCTTGATATCCGATGATGCCTCTCATGGATTTTAACTGCCTTTTTCATGGTAGAGATTGTTGTAATTCCATTGAAGTGATTTTTTCCTTTATTTTTTTATGGGTAATGGAAGGATTTGAGGGAGGATTTTATATACGTATTGTTCATCAAATTCTCTGTTGTTTGAATCCTTTTTGGCTATGAAATTATTCTTATATATATATATATACATGCTAATTGTTTCTTCTGAAACTTTTTTCACTGGAAAAGCTTTTGAGTCTAGACCCATATTGTGTCTCATAAACCCTCTTATGAGTATGAACCTTTGTAGGATTTTGGCATCTCCTCTTTAGCTTTCTACTAGCATGCACAAATTGCTTCTTATAGAGGAGAAAAATTTAACTACATTTTAAAATTTTCAGTTTTAACTGAGATAAAAATATATTTTCATTTTTGTCTAAACATTATCTTGTCAATCCTCGCCAGAAGAACTCATTTAGCCCCTTGACCTGATTAGGTGCTGGATTGACGCTTGAAATTTTGTCTCCCATTTTCAAGAAGGTTCCTACTTTCCTTTGCAGTTGATGATAAAGCAACACTATCCCCTTGGCATACTTCAAAAGGAAAACTTCCTGTAAGCAGCCTCTCAAGACCATATAGAAAGGATATATGACAAATTTCATGGTAAAATATATACAACTAGGGTAACATACAAATACCACTTTATCATGCACAAGACTCAAATCTTCCATATATTTGGACTAATGGGCCTCATAAGGGGTAATCCTAAATATAGGAAATTATATATAAATTTTTTGGAGTATGAGAATACAACCTTTCGATGTAGGCTTTTCTTTGAAGTTGGACATCTAGCTATAGTTGTCTAAAAATTTCCATGCAAGTTGAAGAAAATAGGAGTTAAAACATGACTCTTTACATCAAAGTAAAAAAGTATGTCTTAGTGTGGGTTTCAAGGTGGAGTTAGGGTTTTGAGTTATAGAGGTACTGGAACACATTATTAACTTGTTGTGAAGACTAATGACATACAAATATGTTAAGAAAGAATAATAAACCTGATAGTTTCACCTAAACATAATAAACTTATAAAATTGAACATGAATTGGATGCATAATTCACCATTTGGGAAGAAAATTAGGGTAAACAACAATTTATTGTAATATAATGAAATGGATTTAAACCTGTGAAGTCACATGGGAAGATCATAGTTGCAACACTTGGCCCCAAATATTTTCATGGGAGGGCCCTGTGACCTCCTTCACTACACAATCTCTTTAGAATGCTGTAGGTAGGAAACTCCTTTTTGGATGACCATTGTGGAGAGTAGACACTTGGTAATTGTCAAATCCAGTATTGGAATAGGAAAAGCAAGGAACACGAGGCTCATTATTTGTTACTAAATGGATTTTTACAACTCAAACTCTTTCCTAGAGGGAAAAGTATTAACCCCAATGAGAGAGCCGAGAGGCAACTCTGAGGCAAGCCACCCATTGTCACCTCAGTGGATTTCCCCCACTCTTTAGACTATAGGAAAGGGTATCCTAGTCAAAGGGGGAATCCCTACAAGTCAAGTTAGGTATTTGAGTAAGGAGGGGAATTCTCTATTTCAACTTAGTAGTTTGTTACTACTCACTCTCAGGGCGTAACACAACTGTAAAGCATGTGAATAGTTTTTCAAACCAATAGACTTGACAAGCATTGGATAGAGAATTACCTAGACAAGTGCGCTTATTAATAAAATGTGATTATGCTTGGAAAATAGACAGAAATGGAACTTGCTCAATTTCAATAGCTCAAAGAAACATCAATCATGGAATCATGTAAATTCTAGACAATTTTCATTCCCATGTGAATCATGTATCTATGGCACTTAAGATAGAATGTCACCACAAGAATTGAATTAAGAGCATGAGATGTAACCATGAGATTAAAGGATTATATCATTCATTCACCATGTCCATGTGATCATCATGACGACTTAGTCATTATCAAGATACATCCACATTGATGAGATAATATGTCAACAATAGAGATACCTCTGATTTAGAAATGAAAAAAGTAAGGATTCAAGACATGTAAATGTTAAGTGAAATGTCAAGGATGATCAAAACATAATACATGAAATCAAAACCATGACCATATGCAATTAAAATGCCTTCAATTTTATAAATGCAATTATTGTATAGCAGACTCAAATCCAATGGACACAAGTTATCATTTTTTAGAGCATGTTAACTAGATTACAGTTTCATGGTGCAATCAATGATCTAGAGTGGTTAGGGCACAGTAGCTAAGTAGTGATATTGCAGAGTGAGTCAATTTGTAAGTCGAGTTAGGGCCTAGAGTTTTTTCTTGAATAGTTCCAGGGAGAGGGTTTGAGTGTAGTAGTAGGGAGAGGTATTTGTCTCATTTGTTAGCCAGTCCAAGGGTTTGTAGAGGGAAGAGAAAGGCTACACGTGTGGGCCATAAAAGGATTACAACCAAGGACAACAATCCATCACTCCAACAATAGTTTCCATAAGGATATCAACCTTTGTGAAATTTTTTAGAAGTAAATACGTGTCTCTCAATCTGACCCAAGCTAGAAGTATCGAATGACAATCATATAGAAGCATTGGAGCACGCGGAATCATTTTTAGGAATACCATACTTGGCAAACGTTTTCATGATACAAATGGACTTGTTGTCATTTTCACTTAGGGAAAATTTGAACTAGAAAAAGATGGACTTTTCTAAGCATTTGTAACATATTTCAATAGTTGTTTCCAATCCCCACTTTAGTCATATGTTGAGGATTGCTTAGGGAATATTTTTTTAGTATATTAATGATCCAGATTTATGAGTGGAACAAAATGAAACATGGATCTATAACATTAACATAGATATACATAGAACAATAACATAGATACATTGGAACTTAACTTCTATTAATAAATAAATCAGCTGAAACTGTAAAATGCAGAATGAAAACAATCTTGCTCGAATGGTGGTAGCTAATCTATGAGAAGAGATGTGGTGGCTATGCGCGTTCACTTGAGCACATCAAAATGAGGCCTCCAAGCCATTTTAGCATCAATAAGTAAACAAAAAACCTTAGACATCCAAAAACCTAACCCTAGGAGATGAAGCACCAAAAGTCATGTGGGCCCTGATGGGGTAAGTTGGTACATCAACTTCTCGGGGTTGTAACTTTTGCATACGATCTCCATTTCAGGAGCACGATATCCCATTGGAAAGGTCTGTCCGAGGAATACACATTATTTCATCACACTCCGGCTGTCCCAAAAAACATTGTTTAGGGCCTAAAAAAGGCCCCAAAAGTTTAGGACCCGAAAATCTAGAAAAAACAAACTGCCAAGATGGAAAATGTAACTGCCAATATGATAGTTGTATGTAAGCCAACTGGAAGAGGTGGGTGGCCACTGATATCCACCTAGATCAATTAATGGATTATGGAATTATTGAGTATCTAATCATCCCAAGGGAGAGGAAGAAGAGGTTCAAAGAGAACTAGAAAGGGTTAAGGAAATTATGCACGGTCCATATTGGGAAGCATTCAAGACAAATGTAAACCTCGAATATGAGGGATCATGGTCCTATTTCCTAGGAAATAATAAAAAAACCAAAATATACATGAATTATTTCCTAAAACACTCCTATATTAAAATGCCTATGCTTCTTTGGAACATCAAAATAAAACCATAACCATCATACATGTCTATCTAAGGCCTTAATTATAGTCTTTTCTAAAGCTTCAACTTTTTATGTTTTTCCTAATAAAAATAAAAAGTTTAAGAAGCATATATCCACAACAAAAATAGCCTACAAGCCCTAGATTGACAACTTATTATTGCAACATAACTGGATTTTTATTTAACTATGGTGGTCTTTGAAATAAAGACTATAACTACAAAGAAAAAGTTATTTTTTAAACCATTTGGTAACACACAATGAAGGCTCTAGATCAACAAGCACACAGAGAAAGGCTTGTAGATCAACAAAAACATGAAGGCTAATGTGTTACCTCCAAGATATAGACCAAAAAAATTCTTCTAACTTCTATGTGTAACCCTTTTCTTTTGTTTCCCAATCCTTGGTGATTTTATTCATGTATTCTAATTTATATTGGGTGTCAACCTATCAACATAAGAAAACATTCAAATTTATAAAATATTAAAATTCTCAAGAAACAATAAAATTATAACATATGAGGTCCCATTTAAGGTACTTGAAACATCTTCAAATTAAATAGTCATTAAAATTATTTGGATAACATACCTCCCCTGATCGCAACTCATCCATCATTATGTTTGTCTAATACCTGCAATGCCAAATCATTCAACCTCCATAAATATCTATAAAATGAATACAACTCATATTGGTAGCATTGTTTATTATAATATGCATTTTTATGAGAATGTAAGAACATACCTTGACAATGCCTCCAATCACCTTATTAGCTTTCTTTTTGGATTGGACCATCATCATCCTAGATTCGAACATGGATTTACTTGATGAGAAAAAACTACAAATGTGATAGATATATAACAAAATAGAAATCCTGAATAAGGTTCTCTTGGTTTCGAGAATAATTTATTGGATCCATCTAATCTTGGAGAAAACATCCCTTGATCTGAAGGAGTAGAAACGAAGTTAACATTGACGATGTTGCTGCTCCATTGGATTGAGGGAGGTTTTCTCAAGTTTTGCATGCCCTTGCGTACTAGAAAAATACTATCATCTACATGTAAGTCTTGTAAAAGCTTATCATCTACATGGAAAAATATTCTTTCAGACTTGCACCAAAGAGTTTAGATCATAATAATTGGTCTTAAATAGCAAGATAAATAAGTATGACTAATGAATGAAATTAATTTCTTTTCCAAAATAAGTCAAAAATTGGTAGCAGTGTAACCGATCTACTTATCTTGTTCTACACACCAGGTAAAGATGCAGCCAACAATGAGCAATTTATTCCACATCGATAAGAATTGCGGTCTTTTATAGGATTGCACCACATGGGAAGTCAAGAAACGAACTGAATAAGTTGAGGCTAATAAACACATGGAGATGAAAAAGAATGAAAAACAAACTTTGAGGAACCCCGAGCGTCAATATCACAACAACACATGGAGAGGAAAATGGATGAAAATAACCTCTGGTGAACCATGCAGATCACTATCACATATTTATTTCTTAGAACCCTTCTGTTCTCTAAGAACCTGGGAGGGAGATATTAAGAATGTGCTACTTAAAATCATGGGAAAAAAAATGAATGAATGTAAAATACTTTATAATATCCTATGCAATATAGCCAACTCCTAGCTTGTGCGACAATTTTAGTGGAGGTATTAAACTAACCCAACCCTGAAACGATTTTATAAGATGCAAGTCATAGCAACCTTAGAGCCACGAATTTGAACAACCAAAGACAAAAAACCCATCTAGAAATTCTAATTTACTCATTACATAGCCAGGCATTAGAGACCTCGCAACTATAAACCAATATAAATTCATGGGGTAAATTAAACGACAAAAGGCAAAAAAAAGATACAAAGAAATTCAAAACCTGGACTCATAGAATTGTAACCTCACTGCAAACCTTGCAACACAAATCAAATATCATTATATCATTGATCAATAAACTCATCGCTAATGAAATTCAAAGGGATTGAGTGGTTTATGCAGGGTAGAGATATGGAATCCTCGCTTTTCTTTATGGATTTCAAAATATTTTATATTTTCATTTCTTTGGGAGGATGACATTTGTCACTCTCCACGGTTTAGATAGAACAATAGATTTAATTCATACATGCAAATATATATTTTTCCAAACATATAGATACAATGTTCATAAATATCTCTCATGAAAAAAAAATTCTTAATGTAACTATTCGAGGATGAATGGTCTTGCGCTAGTCAACCCCTTTTAATGTATGGTATTAAAAATCCCTATTTGATTTAGCAATGATCATGGAAGGGGGGAGGGGAATCAATTAAGTTCATCATTAATGTAATCAATGAGAAATCGATTCAATTTCATTACATCCATCTCCCATATCAACGAGTAGGAATATTTGAAAATACTCTCTTTCCTAGTGTTTCCCGGATCCTGCTAGTGAGCAAACAATTGATCCATGGGTAGGTATCTAAACTCTCTCCCCTATCTCACTCAAGTGAAATGGTCAAGAAATAATCTCTTCAATTATTTGTCTCAACATTGATACATATATGGGATCGAAAAGAGAAACCTTTCCTTCTCCTATAGCTAGAGTTCAAAAGGTTTATTAGGAATTTGTCTAAGTATACATGTGTAGAATTGATCAATGTTTCAAAATGCACATTAATATGGAGGCATGAGGCATAAAGACTAAATGCATATTGTAATCATTTACAATTAGCACAAATAAAACTAGGAAACAACATCCTGTCGTAGACATGTTAATATTTTTTTTTTATCACAAATGTGTTGTGTCGTAACCTGATTATATAAGGATAAAGTTCAATCACATTGGTATGTGTTGCACAACTTGTTGTGCTAATTATTTTTAAAAACATAAAAAAACAAAAACAAATTAACATGTTAATGTAGTTGGATAACTCAACATTTTGTGTGTGGAAGACCAATAATGAGTATAGATCATCTTCCTTATTTATCTCTTCCACCTTTGGATTTTTTGTAATATATGCAATATAGATAATATGAATAGATTCTAAGAAAAAAAATGTGTTCTTGTAACTATATTATAAGTACCATGTGAGAAAATTGTGAATATTTGGTTACTTGGATGTTTGGTGCAAATTGATGTTGTCCGCACATTGTTGTACATTCTAATAACTTAATGGAAATTTGGAGTTCATTCGTAGCTCAATATAGATGCACCAATGTCTAAGGGAATGAATATCTTAATTTTTGTCCAAGTTCACTAATTAATTCTGACAATCTAGTGAAGAAACATGATCCATATATAGACTGCATTATTAACCATACTCATTCGTTAGCTCAACAAGAACAAATATTTGTGTGTCTAATGAAAATGCAAGGTGGATTTTTCCATCTTAGTCGATTACATCGATGAAGTAGAGATCGACATAGTTCCACTAAATGTGTGTGGAGTTATTTTTACTTATCCATACATGTGGATTGAAATGCAAAATACCTCAAGGGTTAGATCAAGTGGTTTACTTTCCATGCCAAAGTCATATTGGACAAGTAGGTCATGAGGTCAAATCCACCTAGGTCCCTTGGGGCCAGGCATACATGTTGTACATCGACAACATTTACCCTAAGCACCATTCATGAAATGTGAGGTGGTACTTGAAGGTCTTCCCTACGGAAGTTTTCCATGGAAAAAAAGGTATCGAGGTGCACTCTATCTTTAACTATAAAAGAACCAATATTGACTAATAAAAAATGGCAAAGCATGTGCGGTGATGATGTAAAAGAACCCAACACCTTAAAGCTAGTTTTTGGCATTGAATCTTAGAGACTGATTAAAGCCTCGTAATATTTTTCCTTATTCTTTTGTGACCCCAAAAAGAAGAGAAATTGGCACCTTCTAATTTCCACCAAGAAAATGAGAACTCATGAGACATAGTTTTAATGTGATAAGAGAAGTCAAATTAACAGATGCAGTCGGAAGAGGTATTATAATGTTATCTTTAGTTGTTAAAATGACCTCATCATATGTATCCAAGACAAGTGATTTAACATGAGATCAACCTGCAATGGATTTTTTATGCCAAATCAGGTTTCATGTAGGGAACCCATAAAGTAAACCCATGAATTTTGTGATATTTCATCAATGCAAGTGATAAAATAATGATATCCCTCTAATGGAGACCTCATCCATGGGTCCAAAAATATCATAATACACTGACTCACATTGAATCAAGCAACTCTTGATCTTTGTTGTTACTCAATAAAAATTGAACTCTCGTATGCTTTTTGAGCACATATGCCTCACAAAACACAAAAGCATCCTTTAGATCATCAATTTCACAGACAATATTTTTAGTGCATAGCTATCGTAGGTTATATTTAACCAATATGTCCCATCCAATAATGGAATAACATGATGTTCAATGTCTTCAATAGTATCATTAATTTGTGATTTTTTTTACACTTCATTGCTACTACCCATGACTTGAGTAGTTACATCCAACTTGTACAAAGTTCCAAGCCAAACAACCCTGGATAAAACCATAATCCCTTGAACCAATCTACAACCTCCTTTAAAAAATGTTGTATCAACACCTACACCAACAATTTGGCTCACTTAAAGTACCACACATTGGTTATATAGTTCATAGATCCATCTTGTATTGGACTTTCACATGCCATTCCCAACAATTTAATGACTGAAATTATCTCCAAGTAATATTTTGGCTCCATGTGATTCTTCATAATCCACAAACCACTCCCTATGAAGAGTTATATGAAAAGAATCTCATAAATAAATTAATTGGGCCTCCTCGTGGACATCGGTTAATGAACATGTCAAAGAGAGATACATGTTTCCCTCACAACTAGAAATCCCAGTAGTTGAATCCTCCTTATTTTCTTCTTTCTTCTTTGAAGGATCAAGCTTACATTTTCTCTTCTTGTGCCCTCTTTGATGACACCTCCAACAAATAAAATTTGATCACTTCTTACCTTTACTATCATATCTTCCTCTATATATAGTTTTCCTCCCACAAGATTTCTCATCATTTCACTCCCTAAAGTGACCCCTAGCCACCAAATATTTGCAATCAATTTTTTTTTAGAGGCTCTTATCCTTATCTCCTCCTATAGAAATTGACCCACAATCTCATCCAACTTGATATTTTCTACCTTTGTATCTATATTGATGACAACTATTAGATTATCCGAAGAATAAGGAAGACTACGGGGCAAGATATGCATCATTTATTATATGTGACTTCATCGTGGATGACCTTGAGCCGACTAAGTAAGGAATTGAAGGAATTAATGTGATCTATAACCCTATCACCATCCTTCATCTTTAGAGAACACAAATTTTTCCATAGGAATATCAAATTCATGAGGGATCTAACCTCATAAGGTGAGACAAGCTTATCCCAATTGTTATTTTTTGTTGTTTCCCTTGACACATTCATTAACACATAATAAAAATATAATCAAATAGATTAAGGCCACCAAGGTAACAGAATTATCATTCATCTTGTCCCAATCCTCCCACTTCACAATGTTGGGATTCATGTCCTTCATGACAACTTCCTTTTACTCTCTTTCAATAAGTAAATATCCCATCTCAAACTTCCACAATTTGAAGTTGTGACCATTGAATTTCTCAATCTCCAAAGTCCAGAAGCTATTTATCCTACCATAGATATCTTCCAAACCTTTCATTGAAGTAGAAGCCTCTAAAAGAAAAAAATCACTACTAGACAATCATATTTGTCTAGTATGCAAGGGCATGCAAAACTTGGAGAGATTTGTCTATCTATGCAAGGTCATGCAAAAGTTTTTTTGCTCCATTGGATAAATGGAGGTTTGCATGAAAAATAACTATGTACGTTCCCACATATAGTACTGCAATGGCTTTCAATAACGTCAATAAACAAGTACTTGATAAATTGCACAAACTTCATTAGTTATTTCTTGTCTTTGTTTTTTTCTCTCATCTAAGTAATTTTTTGCTCCATAAAAAATATTAGTACGAAATCATTATTTAAATATGAAATCTAATATAATGCCTTCTTATTGCCAACAAACTCATGGGCCTAATTGGAATGATGTTGGTTTTTAATGACATAGGCGATGAATATAAAGAGCACGACCATAACGATGGGTATGTTGGGAGTTCCATGCATGACATTAATCCGAGAAAGTTCAAACGAAACGAGGAAAAGATCATATATATAGAGTGGGTGTGTGAGTCATATTTGAGTATGTAAACCCTCCCATATCTTCAAGGCATGTGAACAGTCTATCCATGCCAAATTTTAGTGCATACAGAAACTGTTTGAGAAAATTTCAACATTGGCCCCATTCATAGGTCATTGTTTCCCATGTCTAGTCCTAGTAAAATGTATTTTAGTTGTTTCTTTTAAAATTCGTTCGAGACACACATCCCCACATCTAGTACTGCAAGGGCATGCAATAACATTGATAAACAAGTACTTGATAAAATGCACAAGATTCATCAGTTATATCTTGTCTTTGTTTTTTGCTCTCATCTAAGTACTTTTTTGCTCCATAAATAATATTAGTACAAAATCATTATTTAAATACGAAATGTCATCTAGCACCTTCTTCTTTCCACCAAAATCATGGGCCAAAGTCCCATGTTTTTGAACAGTGTTGACGAAGATGTTATAGCAATGACGAACATGTTCATCGAAACTTTGTTGCTACAATATTATCACAACAATGTTGACATTTACGATGATGGTATAAAGATGAATGCCATTCTCTTGGTTTCAAGAATAATTTATTCTCTACTGAACAAGGCCAAACATGTGAAGTTAGAAGCTCATATGGCCTCTCCTCTCCCCCTCACATCACTCTCAATTCCCCAATACCCAAACTATAAAGTAGAAAATAATTGAAGGCAACATAGTAAGATTCATGCATAGAAACCACCAAAACAAAAATTAATTAAGGTAAACGAAATTATGTGTTTGTAAATGATAATTTTAGTTTAGCACGTACACTATGGACACTATTTTCAGTTTTGACATAATAAACAACATGTAAGATAGGATATACAAAAATGGCATAAAACTTAAAAACATGTAATTAACCCACATAAGTAAATTATTTAAAGAGAATATTTCATACAAATTAAAATATATAGTTACAGACCTCATCCAACTCAACATCTATATCATCCTTTCGATATCTTCTTCTTCATCCAACTCTATATATGTATCATCATCCGATTCATAAATTGTGTGGAAAGGATTGACAATATCATCATCGTCATCAATGTCATTTTCGAGCATATATTCATCGACATCATCATCAAGAACTGCATTGTCTCCTACACCTGGTTCATATTCTTTATATTCTCCATCTGTTGACCCATGTTCCTGCTCTGTCTCTGGCGCATCATATTCTTCTTCAATATAATCTTCTTCCTCTATAGTGTACTTTATTGGCCTTCCTCTTGGATGATATCTAACAACAAATGACCAATCCCTCTCACCTAGAACCTTTGAGTAAAATACATATTCACATTGGCTTGGAAAAACATAGCAATCATGTCCTCTTTCAAACATTGTTGTTTTAATCATTGGAAATCCATTGGAATGCTAAAAACAAATTATTTCCTCATCACATTCATGCATTTGTACACTATACCATTTGACGTCGAACATAACTAATTTGAAGGAATTAAAGTCACACTCAAGTATATCATCAAAATAACCATAATATATATTTTCAAATTCTTGGGGATGTTTATCACTCCTAGAAGAAACATTAGTGACTTGGAATACTACAGTTATCCCACTATCAAAAGTTTTCTTGGTTTCATCCAACTGTTTGATGTGAAAGTTATGACCATTGCACCACATAACCTTGTGGTGTTTCAACTGAAATATGCCATAAATGTAAAAGATGCATTGTCAATCAATAAACATATTTATATAACTTGGAAAGTATCTGAATAAAAAAAAACAAAAACCATGCAATCACATTGATATAATATAAAATAATTGAATAAAATGGGTGAATTTGCTTGCCTGCCCATCTTTCAAACCATATGCTGAATCAATTTCCATATACGTAACATTGGCATCTCCATTATGGCAAGCTTCTCTAACCAATTCAAACATTTTTTTCCATGATAACCTACCACCATGATGTTGTTTACATATTTCAATCCATACTGTCATCCAGTCAAGATTATTTGCATGTATAAATGTAGTGCATCCCAATCTTGAGAAACTGAATAAAAAAATCACAATTCACCAATATTAAATTTTTGTTATAACCATGGTAAATATTAATAATTGATGAAAGAATAAATATTAAATGAGTATGATCATATACACAAAAAATGAAAAATTTATGTGTATTATAAATCTCTACAATTTAATTACCTCTCACTTTCTCCATTCTACCTTTCCCAAAAAGGTGCTCCCCTTCAAATGTTTTGATGGAGTTCACATCCCAAATGCGATCCAATGCATGCATAGTTGGAGCTGATAACTTAGGAAGATACTTACTAATATACACCATGGATTGATATACCATATATCCCCCCACCATAGTACCCTCAGGACGTTGTTGACTGAAAACTTCGTCAACCCAATTTCCTGCCCCTAGAATAAAACAAAAATTGATATCAGAAAGATAAATTTGTGCAAGTTCACCAACACTTGGCCTCATCTCAACCTTATCAATCATTTTTTGGAATCATAATCAGAGTCTGTGCACCCAAGATATTCAATATTTTGTCCAGAAGTCCAACAGACATATTACAAAAGAACTATGGAGAATGTTTCTAAGTGTCATGTTCTTCTTTCCATTTTTGAATTTTGGCTAAGTACTCTTTTCACTTTATTACTTTCTCATTTATCTCACCTTCCATCTCCACACTTAACCATTTTGCTCTCTTGTCCCTACACCTCTCTCATACTCTCTTCTCATACTTAACTATTTTTCCATTTTTCCCTCTCCTCCCCATACTTAACCATTTTCTCACTTCCACCCTACTCTCCTACTATATTTCACATGTTGAATTTTATATGAGATGATATATGATATAATATTGTATATGATATATATGATAGATTCTATCATAGATTCATTACGATGATGAATGTGACAAATATATAGAGAACCTAAAGGCACATATGGTGACCATCCATGAAAGGATGCGTCTCTAATAATTATTTATTATTATTATATATATTAATAATTAATAATTGTATTATTAATTATTAATCTGGGAGAATGTCTTCCCGATTTTGTCCAAACATCAACACTCCCTCTCAATGAGGGAGACATTCTGCACCTCAAGCACCTCGAGTCCATATCACTCCTTGTCATGATCAAGGAAGGACTACGCCTATGCCCATTTACCATAAGTACACCCTTGTGATAAATGTATCCTATCTCCCTTGGTATGCAACCCAATATAGGATAAGGTCCATACGATGCTTACTAGGTCCATTCACCATAGGTACACCCCTGTGAGTGAATGTTTGCTTGATGTTGAAACATCAACACTCCCTCTTAGCTAGGGAGGTATATTTCCACGATGTCTTCATATAATCAACTAGTAGCACACTGCTAGTACCATGCGATCGGTAGCTCAAATCATCCGCCACAGTCTATATGACTATGTTGCAATCAACTAGAGGCACACAACTACTAGCATGTTGTCCAGTGGTACACAACCACTTCCATAGTCTCACGACTACATATAAATCCACTAGTAGCACACAACTACTATCATGTTGTCGTGTGGTACACAACCATTTCCATAGTCTCACGACTATGTAGCAATCCACTAGTAGCACACAACTACTATCATGATTTCCAGTGGTACAAAACCATTGTCATAGTCTCACAAATACGTAGCAATCCACTAGTAGCACACAAATACTAGCATGTTTTCCAGTGGTACATAACCACTACCATAGTATCATGACTACGTAACAATCCACTAGTAGCACACAACTACTAGCATGTTTTCCAGTGGTACACAACCACTACCCTAGTCTCATGATTACATAGAAATCCACTAGTAGCACACAACTACTAGCATGTTTTACAGTGGTACACAACCATTGTCATAGTCTCAAGACTACGTAGAAATCCACTAGTAGCACACAAATACTAGCATGTTGTCTAGTGGTACACAACCACTGCAATAGTCTCACAAATATGTAGCAATCCACTAATAACACACAAACACTAGCATGTTGTCCAGTGGTACAAAACCACTACCATAGTCTCCATGACTATGTTGTGATGTTTCTCCTCTCTCAGTAGTCTTATTCAAACCTAGCCACCTCGCATGGCATAGGAAAGACTACGACCATAGCCCAATTCACACATATCCACCTCACATTCCATAGGCAAGGCTAAGCTGCAAGTCTTATTCACACCTAGCCACCTCACATGGTGTAGGAAATACTTGTACCTGGTTGTGCATTACTCCCTCAACCACCTCACATGAATGATTAGGGAAACCTTTGGCTAGAGGGGTTAGCCGACTAGAGGAGAGAAACACCACACCTCCCTCTTAACGAGGGTGGACATTCTGCATCACACCAATCTTTTCTATGAAGTGCTCATACTTCACTCTAGATAATGTCTTGGTGAGAATGTCTGCTATATGCTCATTTGTGGATATGTACTGAAGCTCCATGGCTCCTATTTGCACCTTGTCTCAGATGAAGTCCTGCAAGAAAATTTCGAAGCCACGTTGCTACATGGCTTACAATAAAGGTTGATATATAATTTTTCTCCATTATACTAAGTTCCATTGATGTCTAATCCCTGCTCAACCATGATATCACAATGATCCCATACTAAAACAACATTTGGAAGTACTCTTCTGATCCACTGCGCTCCCTCCAGAGTCAAAATATGTATAAATTTGCAACTTCATATCTCCATATGAGGAATATCTCAATTCATATCCACTCATACCACATAGGTATATCAACAAATTTTTTTCTCTCAACCAATGCACATGTCTCAGAATCAAGGTTAAAAGGTCCACATCCCAGTCCTTATGACTGGCTTCCTTCACTAAAACAAGGGAATCCTCTCCAGGAGGTCTCATATATCCTCAAGGTATAGCCTCTTGTCTGTTAGTCCTGGAGAAAGTCTCTCCCATATGAATCTGAATCTGAAGAGGAATCATTTTTGAATGAAAGTCTCTAAGCAACTGAATCTTTCTTAGTTCAGGCCCACTCTAAGTCTGCCTGCTCCTTCTAAATCTCTACTCCCTCTGAGGTTAAATAGTCTTTGGAGTCATCTGTGCTAACCGCCTCTTCTTCTGCAAATGATATGTCTTCTACTATGACCAACACACATCCATCATATACTCGAATTCATATGGATAACCATATTGATTTTCTCGTGTTAAATTTAGACAAGCACAATTTTTCCGCAAGTGGTAATTACTTCCAATGACATACGATATTACTTTAGTAAACTCTAGAACGTCACAAGTAATTACACTCAGAAAATTCAACTACTTAGAAACTATAGTCTCTTCCTTAGATCACTTCCCACATGTGAGAGAGAAGAATATGTGTTTCTATTGTTGTGTCTTTAAATTGATCCAAAGAAACACATCTCTTTGAAAATTAAATTTACATTTAAAATTAAATTAAATTTTCTTTCTTATAAATAGTTGGATAATATCTCCCGTAACTACCCAAAGATTAATTTGATTATAATCCATCCACATAGTATTTGACTTTGTTAAATTGTTCCTCCATAATTCATGAGATTCTTTGCATAAATATAGGTAGAAGTAAATATGCAATACATTCTTCATATTTAGGTAATTTGACATTTTAAGTAGAAATTACTGCCCACCATAATTTATGGATTTCTTTATATAATTTAGGTAGGACGAAAAAGCAAATATGTTGTACATATATATTGTAACAACTCCATAAATAATCCCAACATTTTACTCTATGATTCAAGCCCAATCCCGCTCTGATACCATGTTGAATTTTATATGAGATGATATATGACATAATATTGTATATGAGATATGATAGATTCTACCTTCATTACTTAGCCATTTCCACCTACCTAAATTTGTATTCGCGTAACCCTCCATATCATTTTAATATAGTTTTTTGGGCACGTCTCCACATGGAAGACACATGACAACAAATAACCTCATGACGTATGGCATATATCATATCCAATCGCGATGTGACATGTGGAGATGACATGGATGTTGATTCAACGTTGACTGGGCATGAGGTGGATTATGATTGGGCATTCAAAATTTTAATTATTTATTAATTTTCTAAGGGGTCGAGCTACAAGTATCCATAATATTCCTTTGATTCTTACTAAGTTTATGTTGGCACGAGTTTGATCAGACCAAGGTCCTTCTCAGGTTACCAAAAAAAGGTACCGAGTAGTCTAGAGCACTGGCATTTTCATCTCCTTCGAAGAGAAGAAGTCTCACCCGAAGCGTTGCTGAGACAATTGGATAGGGAAGGGTAGGGAAAATACTTAGGAGGACTCACAGAACCTTCAAGATTCATCTCGATCTTGCGTAAGACATCTAAATCCAAAACATATATGAACTCATATGTGCAAGAACTAGAACTCCTTGTGTTGCGGACAAGCATTCAAACACAAAGACATCATGTGGAACTCATAAACCATAAATAAATACTGCAATGCATAAGTATAAAATAGAGAGACACAACATATTTTGAAAATTTAGATCCCTCTTCATATTGTCTTCAGATATTTCTTCATTTACAAACTCAGAGACACTGAGTAACACTCTGTTATAGACTCCTAGCTCTGGACTCATGTCGCGGAGCTCTAACTCCCAAAAAGGTGTACATATTACATTACAACCTCAAAAATATGACTTCTCAGTCGCATATAATAACTATGACATCAACCTAACAACAAGGGAAAGATCAAACTGAACACAATCACAATTCAGCCGAATAGAACCCTTTTACAATCATATTCATCCCCATATATAAGCTAAGTTGTGTATTTTGTCTCGGCTTGCACACTTTCTTGTTCTGTTGCAACCGCTTTTACTTTGCTAGAATTGCACTATCCTTTTCACACTTGATTTCTGTTGATTTTTATTTCTCTATTGTCCAACTTCTTCTAAAGCTTACTGTAACACACCCACTATCATTATTAAAAAAAATTATGAGTTAATCTCCCATACATGAGAAATCTCCACAAACCTGCATTAGCGAAATGCCAATCCCCGGTTCTATATCGAGATTCGAGGTTCCTTCTGTCGGGGTTTTGAGACCCACGATGTCTTGGCAACTACAAACACCGATATCCGATCTCTGATTCACTCCTTGGTTGCCTCAGCCCCACGTGGCTAAGCCTTTGATCCGCACGACCGGTTCCTGTATGACCATACGACAACTTCTCGTCGGGGTTTCGGAGTTTGCGGTGCCGAGGTGCACATGTACCTGGAACTCCCGATCCTCCGATCCCCGATGTGCTCCTAGCATATTGGCTTTCCGGGCTAAGTCCTGGTCAATATGACCACAACGTTCACAAGACCACAGTCTAAATTCTTGTCGGGGTTTGGCGCCTTTCAATGTCATGGTGCACAAGTCCCTTGGGCTCTCGACGCGCCTTTATACTGGCTAGCCCCCTTGTCTATACCATGGTCCATGTGACCACTTACCATATGACTGTCACCGTATAACCTTCCATCGGGGTTTCGACATTTGCGATGACACATAACACATATACCCGGGACTCGCGATATCCCGATTCCCGATTCTCTCTAGATGCTCGACACGCGTCCCTTGGATCAACGGCTCATGATGGTGTCGGGAATTCACATATCGCGGTTTTGCGATGTAAGGGTTTCATGTCCTTGAAATCCCCGATACGCTGATTCCCGATATGCTGAACTCTGACTTTCTGGGATCTCTTGCCACGCGTCCTCGTTGATGGACGGTGTTGATCCCGTCAGGAAATCGCGGATCGCGATTTCCTGTTGTGAGCGTTCCATGTCCTTGGAAACTTCGATTTCCCGATCTGCGACTTTCGTCCGATCTCTGACACCTGTCCCATGTAAACGGACGGCTCAGATCGTATCGGTAAATCGCGGATCGCGATTCCGGGTGGCAAGGGTTCTATGTATTCGAAATCCCCGATATTCCAAACTCCCACTCTCCGGGATCCTCTGCCACGTGTCCCTGCTGTTTGGACAACTTAGATCCTATCGAGAATTTGTGAATCACGACTTCCTATTGCAACGGTTCTACACTCCTAAATTCTCCGATGGGTGAAATCCCGATGCCTCCCCAGAACGCTGACACGTGTCCTGCCGAGATCAACGGTTAGGATCTGTTCTCGGGATTTCGAGAACCACAAGGCCTCAATTCTCAGACTCAACAAAACCCTGATGACCCTATTGTCCCGATGACTTCTCTGGGACGTTGACACGTGTCCTTCCGAGATCAACGACTAGGAATCTTCCTCTGCACACTAGAGTTTAACTACGGTGCATCTGCTCGAGATCTGACGGTTGTCGGGACTATGATCTAAGATCCGACGGTTCAGATCATTTCCTCGCATGCCTACCCCTGTGCTTAATCCCTGCGCATCTTCTCTAGATCCAACGGTTGACGGGTAAATTGGACCGAGACCTAACGGTCTAGATTCGTTCTTTTGGGTCTTGGAGTTTACGATCCCAATTTCTCGTTGCTCACGATGATAGAGGACAAAGGGTCAAGGTAAGTAACGCCTTCGTTACTTCCGTCAATCTAATGGTCGTGAATGACTATGGGTCCTCCGACGAGATCTCATCCGTCGACTTATTTCATCTCACAACACTACTATCTTGGAACCTTAATAGGATCGTTCC
>ML781968.1:1431766-1443174 GCA_009831015.1 Picea engelmannii | reverse complement strand
CCCTCCACCACCATCGTGGTCTCTTTTCTGCACATCCCCTCTCAGCAGTTCTGCAATAAATTCAAACTATCATTTACCTTCATTGACCTCTTCCTGCAGGTCCATTTAAAGCACATATTCATACTTATAAGTTTTGCCATAGTCCTTGGCCAGTTCAGTTATATTTACAATCTGGGGGAAATAGGGTGTTACACTTACGCAACTCGTACTAGGCCAAAACTTGCACAATTCATTATCCAAAAATAAAGGGCCCAACAGGCTTCGACCACAAACCTTGACTCTCCCTCGAGTCAAGTCCTCGGTTCTTTCACAACTTCCAGGAGAAACTATTGTTTTCCCTTGTCCTCCTTTTCTTCTTTATTTTTCTCTTTTGCTTGTGCTTTCTCTTCTTTTGCCTCTTCAAATAAAGGGCCCAACTTTGGGACCAACTCCAAGGCTAGCTTCTTCACCACTTGGAAACTTTCAACTTTATCCTGCCACTTCCTGGAAAGGAGTGATGCCTCTGCTACGAATTGTTGGGACGCCTCTATAATACATCCCTTGGGCTTGGATGCAACCAACGAGTTCCATTCAGAATCTGTTGTTGCATCGAATTGATGCATTTGCATATAAATTGTCTGAACGATAGGCTGGAAGTCGCGCAACTCCTTCTTTTCTACGGATTGCACCTCAAATAGTGTGTTCAATTCATTGTCCACTTGCTAGATCTGGTCAAAATTCTGTTGTTTCTCCAGTGGATCCATCGTGGTCGCAACCTCTTCATTCAAAACTTGAATTCTAGTGCACACATCCTCCAAGATTTGTTTGCATCTAGCGATGATTCCCATCTGATCGCTGAATTCCCTGAAAATATTTGTGCACTCAGATGTGTTCTTATGTATTGTTGCTGGACATTGTTGCCTTCCAGTACTATCTTCTCCATCTTCTCCTGCAGCTTCTAAGGCTGTTGTTCTTCTTCTTGCTGAGTTTTTCGCAACTGCACTTCCATATGCTTAGCGCGGATGGCCAATTTAGACCATACTCCTTGGATCAATTCAATCTGGTGCTTTGGATCTCCTGCATCGCTGGCTCCAGGCAGTTGGGGTGAGACCTTCTGAATATCCATCTAGCCTTCAACAAGCCTTTCTTGGACCCTTTCCAATTTTTTCTCGACCTGGACATTGGTATGTTCCTCTTGCTGTCTGGATGCTTGTGCAAGGAACACTTCCTCCCTTGCAACCTCGACATACCTCTCAACCTGCTGGAGCCTCTGATCCAATTGATCAGTTGATGCTATGATCATTCCAACCAAGTGTGTTACTGGCCACTGTGCAAGGTCAACAAAATATGGTGTTGTGTCCTTGGGTGCTCGAGTTTGCAGTGGAATTGCATTGGCCGTTGAGTGTTCAGAGGGAGTCTCTACTTCCTCCTCCCCTATTGATGGTCCTAGCGCAAGACTCAACCTTAGCGCCGAGGGAAAGAGTGTAAGAACCTCTATTCTATCCAGACAGAGTTACAAAAACTCTGTGCACTACTGAGGGTTCTAGAGAAACAAATCCATATGTTCTTGCGTCGATGTCGCGATCTTCCTGGAAGTTGACTTAGGTTCCTTCTGAACCTCTGGTATCTCCTCTCTTCTACTTGCGTCGACTCCCTGCATTGTGCTTCCCTGACCACCCTCAACCTTGGATATTGAGGGGATGTGCTGGGTACTTTGATCTTGTGGCTCCTCCACCATTTTGGTGTCCTTTTCTGGCACAAAAGGCACAATCTGTTGATCTTGGATGTCCGGATTCAGACCAGTCAACTGCATGCTCTACTATGGTACTTCAGGGTTTGGACCAGAAAATTCTGGCCTCGCCTTAGGAAAATCCTGGGTTTTTTCTAAGAGTTATCACTCTGCTTACTTTGGAGGATCAAGATGCATTGACTCTAAATCTGTGGTTTGGGGTGGACTAGTGGTTTCTGGGGGTGGCGACTGGGGTTGTGGTGGTGATGGAGGGTGCTCAGTGATGACGATGGATGGAAGGGTGTCAGGCTCAGGGTCGTCCTAAATATGGATGATGGGGGTTGCTCTGACCGCTGAGCGAGTGCGAGGGATGGAAGATGAAACGGGTTGGGGGTTCAAAAATTTACTCGACGATACCCTAGTTCTGAACTTCTTCACCACTAGTTCAGTAATGAACGCATCACTCAATATCTTATTGACATCCTCACGTATCAACATGGATTTATCTAGCAGCTACGGGAAGACTGACAACATTATTTTCTTGCGCTCCAATGGTTGCATCTCATCTTCCTCCTCAGAGTCTGACTGTAGCTGATATTCCTTCTTTTGGGCCTCTGGTCTTGAGCTGGATCCTACCCCTACTTATTTTCCTTTCTTCTTCAACAATTCTATAGGCAAGATATAGTGCATCCCCAAATTGTGTGGGTTGCGTTTAACTCCCGACCATGACATTACCTCTTTGTTGAAGACCTCCTTGTCCAGGTAGAATGACAACATCCTCGGATGGAAGTATTCCTTGTTAACATGCCTCATCCATAAAAACGTATGATGCCCATTCATGCTGAAAGCAATGTTCCTCGTGTTTCAGTTGAGGAGCTCCTGCAGAATGCACAACCTCTACGTTGCGTCTATAAGAACATTGTACCACTTGGAGAATGATGAGTTGTTGAAGGCTGTTTTCTCCAAGTTTTCCCGGGAGTGCCATGGCTCAAACATATTTTCCATGCGCCCCTTGTCTTCTAGCACCAATGGTCTTCTAGCGGGTGGCATCCACTTGAACATCGCAAATTCCACCAACAATTATCCATAGGTGAAGGTGCATCGCTTCTCATGGGCTTCCTTGAAAGCCACCAGTAGTTCCTCCAACATGTAACTACACCAGTTGAATACAATGCCATTGGTGCAAAAGTCTGCTTCTGACAATGCATCTAGCGTGCATTCTCCCTTATAATATGACCTCATAACCTTGCTGGCTATGATGTAACAATCAATCCTGACTATCTCTAGTAGTATGGGGTCAATTTTGTCTATGCACCCCCCCCCCTTGAGTGTGGAACCTTTCATAGAGCCTGGGCTCTCCTTTCTTTTTTCCATGCTTACCAGGACCCTGCAATCCTTTCGACACATTCTCACCTTCGAGGGATAGTCCAGTAAGCTGATGGATGTCTTCAGCATGGATTGGATACCGCCTATCCAACTGGATACTTCAGTCATGCACCCTGCTAATCAGGAATTTGGTGCACGGCCCAACATCACCAATGGTACCGAATACTGGAAGGTATCTGAGGTTCATGATAGTCAAGTTGAATAGGTTGATAGATTTCATTTTTGGCACGAATTTCATGCCTCCCAACTCATCTGGAGATATATCCCAGAAGACGTCTATGTTCATCTAGGGGAACAAGACTGGGTCTTTTAATTCAATATCAAGGAGCTTGACCTACTCCACCTTCCCCTTGAGATCACCCACGACCTCGAATCGGGGGTCACAGGGCTCGTTTGATACTGCATATTTATACATGGTGCTTTGACTTCCTGTGGCTCTCGGTATTGTGGATTCTGAGTTATCACAACTTCTGTGATGAGCTAAGGATAAGGGATCACGACTGCAGGTTTCATAATTGCATAGGCTTGCTCACTCTACAAAATTTGGAAATTGCTAAGTTCTTTGAAAACGATGCGTTCTACGACGAGTTCTCAGAGCCTTATACTTGGGCTTAGCGGGCAAGTTTAGAAATAACTATTGTTCATCATGACCATATGGATGCGAATTGGATTTGATTTTTTCGACAAGACAGGTTAACAGGGTAAATCCTATACGGCGATTCTGGCATTTACTTGTGCGAGTTGGATAGGGACGTGGCCGGTTTCATACCTTTTTGTTTGATGGGTGGGAATCCTGACACAAATACTGATGACATCTTCGTGTATCACGGATTTATGGCTTAACTGAATTTAGATGGGGTATCGTAATGGAAATAAAGGCTGCGACTAGACTGGGTTCGTGTGGCACATGGAATCAGATCGAATTCAGATTCGTTCTCCCTTCGAACACAAAGGGGTCCCCGTCATTATAATGACTGCCATCAATGGATTCTTTAGGCTTCTGATCATGCACTGCTAAGTAATAAGTTCTGCATCAAACAACACCTAAACAAAAAGTGAACTACGTGTCGTGGTGCAACACTACGCACATCGACTTTATTAACTAAATTTACAAAAATCACAGAAAAATCAAATCTAACTATTATACATGCTCCTTCAGACTAGAGTGATAGTCGTTTTAGCTCAGTTCTGAGACATATAGGGTTTCAGGTGAGCGCCATTCACCCATCCTGGCAGTAACATACCATCCAATTGAGAAAGTCTGACTACTCCTGAGGGTCGGATCTCCGCAACTATAAATGGTCCCAACCAGTGCATGCACAACTTCCCAGGATGCTTCTGGTACTGACTTTCATAGAGTAGAACCTTGTATCCTTGCACAAGTAATTTAGTTTTAATGTGCCTGTCATGTCAATATTTTTGCCTTGCTTTTTCAACCGAATGATGGAAGTCTGCTAAAAACCTGGTCTCCTCGAGTTCTTGTAACTCCATAAGTCTTTGCACAACTAATTATTCCTCTGACATATGTGTGATCTGTGCGATGTACAAACTATGAGTGATGAATTCTATAGGCGCCACTACCTCTTTCCCATAAACTAGTTGGAACGACGTGTATCTATGGAGTTTCTTTGCGGTTGTCCTGTAAGCCCATAGTACTGCTGGAACTTTGTCATCCCAATCTTCCTGATTTTCACAATAGACCTTTGTTAACCCTCTCTCCAAAATCTTGTTGAATTCTTCTACTGTTCCATTGGCTTGCGGGTGGTAGGGACTTCTTTTGTGATGTTGGATCAAGAACTATGTTGTAAGATTTGCTATAGTTCTACTAATGAAATGAGCTCCTTGATCACTGGTTAGGCTCCTAGGACATCCAAATCGAGTGATAATATTCTCAAAGATGAACCTAGAAACAATATCGGTCGAACAGTCCTGAGCACCTATTTCCTCAGCCCAATGTGTAAGGTAGTCAATTGAAGTAATGATGTACCTAGCCTTTGAATGCTTAGATGTTGGGTTGATCGGTCCAATGAAGTCAACTACCCACTTCTCAAATGCCTTTAGAGCTCTAACTGGTTGAAGTGGCAATTCATCTCATCATGATGGCTTACCCACTCTTTGAAAAACATCACATGATCTAGCATATACCTTTGCATCCTTTAAGAGCGTTTCCCACCAAAGTCCAGCTTGGAGAAATTTCTGCGTAGTGGCCTTTCCTCCTAAATGACCTCCCGCAACTCTGTTGTGGCACTCCCATAATATATCTTGCCTTTCATGATCGAAGACACATCTTCTGAGGATACTATCTAGTCCCAATTTATACAAGTGTCCCGCGATCAATTGGTAATCCATTGCTCTAACAACCATATGGAATTTCTGGGTTGCGGAATATGTTTCTGGGAAGGCTTCTGTACTTAAGAAGACTGTTGTGTCTTCCAAGTATTCTGGTATGGCCTCAACCCGAAAAAAATCTGCATCTGGGAGCTGATCATCAACTGCTCCGCCACTTTCCCCTGACTCTAATCTAGACAGGTGATCAGGTCCTACGTTGCATCTTCCAGGCTTAATGATTACTTCAAAAGAGAATTCCTGAAATAATAGAAACCATATACAAATCCTCCCTTCCAACATAGGTTTTTTAACTAGATATTTCAATGCAGAATGATCAGTAAAGAACTTAAAATGAGAACCTAACAAGAAATGTCTAAATTTTTGCAAAGCATAAATCATGGCTAAACCCTCCCTTTCTGTCATTGTGTAGTTGTGCTCAGCTTGTGACAACTTCCAGCTTGCAAAATAGATAGGATGATCCATGGCTCCATCTCTAGGTTGCGTTAAGATAGCTCCTAAGGCAATACCTGAAGCATCTACATGGACGTGAAATTCATTTTCCCAGTTTGGGAATATCAGAACCGATGTTGTGCTGAGCTTCTCCTTTAGGGTCTCGAACGCTTAATCACATTCTAGTGTCCATTGGAACATTTCGACCTTTTTCAATAGATTTTCCAGGGGTGTAGTGATGTTTTCATATCTTCCGATGAACATGCAATAGTACCCTATGTGTCCCAGCGTGGAGTGAAACTGGTTAGCACTCGTAGGTGGTGGCATATTCAAAATAACCACAACTTTGGCTGGTTCTAGGAATGCTCCCTCTTGACATACTATGTGGCCCAACAAATTCCCATGTGGTACGCATAAGATATGCTTTCTGAGGTTCAATGATATCTGCAATTATCTACATCTTCCTTGAGAAAACTATATATCGTTCGTTGGCACCAGGCCGAATGGGAAAGAAGAACGATCGTGGGAAAGAAAACGTGTAGAAAACTGAAGTAACAACTAGCAAAAGAACAACACTCACGCATGCAAGAAAGCATGCACAAAGGAAAGTGACAACTGGAGGAAGAACAACACGCGCATGGGAGAAAGACCTAACATAAGAAGGGTTAGGATTTTGTTAATATTCTGTAAAAGGCTGAAGAGCCTAAAATGTGTAAATATAGATACAAAAGTATCATATAGTGTGGGCTGTTGTTAGTGTTGTTGTTGTTGTCGAGGGTTAGGCTTTGTAGTTAAGTTTTGGAGACTATAACCACGCAGGAGCGTAGGTGATATGTAATTTTTTCAGTTGTATGAACCGATTTTGTAAGTTGTTGAGAAAAGAAGATACGAGGGAAGGTAGATCTGAGGATTATACCACAGGCTGTAGAGCCTGGTGAGCCTGGTGTGATCTAGTTCGCCTCACATAGATCTTACCTAGTTTTGTGGAGAATTGTAAGCGCGTGGCACCAGGAATGCATAATTTCCATAATAAAAGAGCCAAGAGACAAATATTTGTGGACATATCCTAGGAGGGGGTGAACCACGGTAATACTCATGTAATATGTTGAATGTATGCATGTCTCTTCCTTCTTTCAACAATTAATGGTTAAGATTGATGAATGAGTTAGCACATTGTTATGAATCTGTTTATACTCAGCTGGAATGAAACTATGAAATATATGTATGTGACTTCAAGGGATAAGTAGTTTACCTTACCACTCACAGTACCTAGATTTAATCAAGAAACCCCTATCCCCTACTTTGTCCTAGGCTGTAAACATCTGAGTCTTATAGTCACCCATTTAAAGCTATCTCGGGTGAGACTGCGCAGTACCTTCCAGGTGCTGTGTTGCCTTCTGGTTTGCCAGTAGGGTCGATAGTTTTAGAGGCTTTTTTGGAACCCTGAATGACATGAACCCTGGGTCAATAACTCATACAACCCGAGAAGGGAAATAGTAACCCAAAAATGGTTTCTCTGTCGTGTTAAGAGGAACAAGAGAGGATTGAGTAGATGAGATAGAATGAATAAGAACCGAAGGAGTGGAACATAAGAGCAATGAGATGTTAGAAGGGAATGTTGAGATCTTGGAACCCCACGAGAGAAGAAATTGAGGGCTAGTTGAGAACTAAAGAGCTAGAGTTTGCACAGAAAGACAATAGAAACCCCAGGATTACACCGCGTAAATACCTGGATAAATACATATTTATGGATTTACATGAAGTCTTTTTCTGTGATTTTCCGCATCTACTATAGGAGTGGATCTTAAGGTTAAAGGATAACCATGTGATGAATTGGATTCGACAACTATATTGGACTCCAGTATAGATCAAGCAACTGCAATAGGTGAAAAACAAATTCACCCGCGAAGTCAACTTTTGGCTTGAGAATATTTTGGTAGGCTTTATCACAGAATTTACGGTAGACATAGCAGAGTCATATAGCGTAGATGAGCAAGAGTTCCTACGAGGACCCAGAGGAAGGTACATTCGATCACTGTATAGTTCTATCAAGATATTGCTATATAACAAAGGTGTAATGACAATGGAATCAAACAACTAGACTTCCCTGCGTGCATGGGGGAAGGGGGGAAGCACTGACAGAGAGAGGAGGAATGGAAGGAGGGAAGGATAAAGATAAGAAGGAGGAGGAAACCTTGGACCCGATATTTATGGATGATGACAAAATTAAGTGGATCTTGACGTCATCAGGAATGACGCGTAGCGGAGCACCCTACCAATATAAGGTGAATACCAAGAAGAGAGCCGTAGCTGAGAGGGAGGGCTTGGAAAGCGATGAGGAAGAGGTAGAGGATCTCCGGGACATGGAGAAGATTGAGGAAATCCTGCGTGCCACGTATGAGAGGAAAACAAGAGGCCCAAGAATAGGAGGAGAAGACAAACATCCCTTTCATATTAATGTCAGTGTGGAACCCATAAACCCATGTGCGACCAATACACCAAAGAGAACACCACCGTTTATACAACCAAAGTTTGGAGGAAGTCCGACAACAGTAAGTACATCTACACAAGGAGAAACAAATGGAGGAGCCAGTTCAGGCAACATCAGTCAAGTATCTACACCGCGCTGAGCAGGGAGTAGTTCAGTATTCAGGATGGCAGGACACGATCCTACTATCCGATTACCAGAGTTTCGAGGAGAAGCAACAAAAGACCCTGAGAAGCATATGTTCATTTGCACAAAGATCTAGGAAACAAAGCAGATAACTGATGAAGACACCAAACTTGCGCAGCTAGTGATCATGCTAAGAGACCGAGTACTAGAATGGTACATGAGTCTAGACACGAACAATGTTCCCGGAACGACAAGGACACTGGACGGAATTAAGAAAATATTGATAAATGAGTTCCAGAAGCCGTGTTCAGAGGATCAATACATGAATGAGATGATTGAAATAAGAAAGAAACCAGGAGAATTGGTATGGGAGATTGATAAAAGATTCAAGTGATTAAAAGGAAAGTTAAAATACCTTATGACCGATATGCAACATCGACACCTATTTGTCCACTCACTACTCCCACACTTAAAATATCCATTACACCAATAGGAGTTTCAGACACAGGCAAAGGCTCTGCAGGAATCCTTTCAATTGGAAGAGAATCAATACCAGTAGACGGACCCGGCTATTAAAGAACTGAAGGAGGATTTGAAGAACTTAACATTTCAGCTGAACTAGAATAAGAATAAGGACAAACGAGAAGTTGTTTGGTGCACTACCTGTAGGACGGAAGGACACTACAAGAATGCATGCCCAACATTTGCATAGTATATGGCGAAGGGGATGCCAAACCCACTACCACAGGGAGGATTATGGTGCAAAATATGAAAGAAATCGGGTCATGACCCTTACCACTGCACGATGATGCATAAATACCAAACAGTCCCAAAGAACTCATATTGCACCTTTTGCAAGTCATTCGGCCATGATGACAAAGATTGCAAAACTATGGAGCTGATGCGGGAAAGAACATTAGACACATATAGGGTACAGGCATAAATGATGATTGGGCAAGCAGTACCACAGTTCACTCAAGCCCCAACCCCATACAACACTGCGCAACAACAGTATAATACTGTGCCGTAGCCATACAATAACGCGCAGCCACAATACAACCCGGCACAAACCTAGTACAATACCGTGCAGTATAATCAGGGACCACAATATAACATGCCACGTGGTGATCGCGCATCTTTTAGAGGAGCAGGGTGATCCAGAGGAGGTTTTGGATGCAGTAGAGGACCAGTCACATGTCACAATTGCCAACAACCAGGAAATTATGCACGAGAGTTCCCACTGCCACCAATGACTTGTATGTATTGTCACGCATCGGACCACGATACAGAGGAATGTCTGACATTACTTGTAAAGATCCAGGAAAAAAGGAATCAAAATAACCAGAATTTTCAGTGGATTTCAGTCGAAGCAAGGGATGATGGACGAAACATAAACATAGTCACTCGAGGAGGAACAAAAACAGGAAATGACGCAATTCGATAGGAACCAGTGCAGAACCAATGGGTAAAGAATAACACTGACCCCAAGAATATGACATATAGGAGATACAAGAAGCCATCAACTGAGCATGGAGAATAACACTGGCCCAGCTTGGGAGTATGGGGATGTTACATTCTGGTATCAGAGCACTTGGTTCAACACTGGACTTGTATGGACCAAAGATCAACATTAAGTAGACGTGTGTGTTAATTATTGGTGTTGTCTAGTGCAGAGTTTATTTTGCATGGAAAACCATTGGTGCGCGGTATAGAGTTATGATGTGTGAAAAAAGAGCAATGCATGGATGTGCACACTGGAGTTTGGATGTTAAAAATCATCCAAAGGAAAAAGAAAAGAGAGGATTCTGAAAAATTGTGCATAACTTCCATAAAATTGTTGCATTAATTAGTCTAAAAAATCTTGTTGATTGCACTTTTTGCAAAATTAACAACAATTAGTTCAAGGCATGATCAACGTAGAGATTAAAATCATGGCAGGTGCGCAAAGAACCTATATTCAGGATGAAGAAATGGAAAATGTTTTACGTTGGTATGGGTATTGAAGGTACAAAATCCAATGGACATAGGGAAGGCTTAGAAGTGAGAATGAACTTTGTAGAGACAATAATTTTTTTTCAAAAGGACGTCCAAATTTACAAAGTCGATAACGATAGACTTATGAAATCCAAGGAAGAACAAGAAGGCTTCAACATCAAGTTGCTATAGTTCTTGGATGGAATTGAGAAAAATACAGAGACAAGTAGGTCAAGAAGACACATATCTCATGATGAGGGAAGGAAAACAAAAAGTGTTGACAAGAATATCCATCACTCTCCAAGATATTCAACTAGGAGAGCACCCAATAGTTCAATTCCATCTCCTGTCAGAAAGCATAAGAGAAGGACTGGGGTGGACGAGCTACAGGGGGAAATGAATAAGATCAAGCCTCCTACTTTTTATGGTGAGCATAAGAAGGACGAGGATGAAAAAACTTGGTTTTTGGGTATGAGGAAATACTTCCAGCTACATAATTACTCCTCACAAGCAAAAGGGAGAATTTCCATTTATCAGATCAATGGGAAAGAATCAATGTGGTGGGATCGGTATGTACAAGTGCAACACATTTATGAGAAGAAGGTTATGTGGAGGGAATTCAAGCGATATTTTGAAAACAAATATTTAACCAAACGCCAGTATGATAGGAAAATGAAGGAGTTCTTTGAACTCAATCTTGGGAGCATGACCATAGACGAGTACGAAAGAATATTTTTAGAGCTGCTGAAATATGTGCCTTTATCAAGGAGGAACATGTGAAGATTCAAAGGTACATGTGTGGGCTGCCATCATTTATTAGTGACAAGATACACTATGATGATACCAATACATTGGAAGACACAATAAGGATAAATTAATGTCTCTATGATCAACAAAGGGGAAGACCGACTTTTGGAAAGGCTTGGGAATACTTGATGAAAAGCAATA
>ML781968.1:1341455-1360089 GCA_009831015.1 Picea engelmannii | reverse complement strand
TAGTCCTAGTACAATGTATTTTTGTTGTTCCTTTTAAAATTCATTCGACACACACGTTCTCACATCTAGTACTGCAAGGGAATATTTTTATGGTGTTGATTAAATAATGAACAAAAAAGAGTGATTTTTCATCACAACTATGACACACATACATTGTATATATAATGTATAACCTGAAAGAAAAATGAAGAAAGGTTGATGCAAACTTAAAACTTGTGTCAACCAATTTGTGTACTTTGGAAGAAAAATAGGGTTTACGGTTTACATGATGAATTGATGATGGAAACAAGTGGGTTTTTGAGTCAAATTTGAGTCTAGAAACCCTCCCATATCATTAAGGCATGCAAATAGTCTATCCATGTCAAATTCCAGTGCATACAGAAACAATTTGAAAAAATTTCAACATGGCCCCATTCACAGGTCATTGTTTCCCATGTCTAGTCCTATTACAATGTCTTTTCATTGTTCCTTTTAAAATTCATTCTACACACATGTTCTCGCATCTAGTATTGCAAGAAAATATTTTTATGGTGTTGATTAAACAATGAATGAAAAGAGGTATTTTTCATCGCAGCTATGACACACATACATTGTATATAAAAAGTAGGACCTAAAAGAAAAATGAAGAAAGGTTGATGAAAACTTAAAACTTATGTCAACCAATTTGTGTACTTTGAAAGAAAAATAGGTTTTATGGTTTACATGATGAATTGTTGATGGAAACAAGTGGGTGTATGAGTCAAATTTGAGTCTGGAAACCCTCCCATGTTGTTAATGCATGTGAATAGTCTATCCATGTCAAATTCCAGTGCATACAGAAACAATTTGAAAACATTTCAACGTTGGCCCCATTCATAGGTTACTATTGCCCATGTCTAGTCCTAGTACAATGTATTTTCATTGTTCCTTTTAAAATTCGTTTGACACACACTTTCAAGCATCTAGTACTGCAAGGGCATATTTTTGTGGTGTTGGTTAAACAATGAATGAAAAAAGAGTGATTTTTCATCACAAATATGACACACATACATTGTATATACAATGTAGAACCTGAAATAAAAATGAAGAAAGGTTGATGAAAACTTAAAACTTGTGTCAACCAATTTGTGTACTTTGAAAGAAAAATAGGGTTTATGGTTTACATGATGAATTCATGATGGAAACAAGTGGGTTTATGAGTCAAATTTGAGTCCATAAACCCTCCCATATCGTTAAGGCATGTGAATAGTCTATCCATATAAAATTTCAGTGCATATAGAAACAGTTCGAAAAAATTTCAACGTTGGCCCCATTTATAAGTCACTATTGCCCATGTCTAGTCCTAGTACAATGTCTTTTCGTTGTTCCTTTTAAAATTTGTTCAACACACACATGTCCGTAGCTATTACTTCAAGGACATGTAATAACGTCGATGAACAAGTACTAGTTGATATAAATTACACAAGCTTCATCGGTTATTTCTTGTCTTTGTTTTTTGCTCTCATCTAAGTACTTATTTGCTCCATAAATTAAATACTATTAGTACAAAATCATTATTTAAATATGAAATGTCCTCTAGCGCCTTCTTCTTGCCACTAAATGCATGGGCCTAATTGGCATGATGTTGTTTTTTTACAACATAGGCGATGAAAATAAAGAGCATGAGGATGACCATGGGTATATTGTTGGGAGTTCCATGCACCACATTAATCCGAGAAAGTTCTAACGAAATAAGGTCGAGATCGGATATATAGAGTGGATGTGCGAGTCATATTTGAGTTTGGAAGTGCACATTCTTCTTGCCACATAAATCATGGGCCAAAGTCCCATGTTTTCAAATATTTTCAATGAAGATTCTATAGAAATGACAAACACGTTCATTGAAACTTCGATGATGCAATACTATGACAACATTGATGGCATCTACGATCATGATGGTATAAAAATGAATGATCTTTTCTTGGTTTCAAGAATAATTTATCCTCTACTGAACAAGGCCAACGACGTGAAGTTGGAAGCCCATATGGCCCCTCCCCTCCCCCTCACATCACTCTCAATTCCCCAATACCCAATCTATAAAATAGAAAATAATCGAAAGCAACCTAGTAAGATTCATGCATAGAAACTACCTAAACAAAAATGAATGACGCTAAATGGAATTATGTGTTTGTAAATGATATTTTTAGTTTACCACGTACTCTATTATATTGGTGACTATTTTTAGGTTTCACATAATAATTAAACAACATGTAACATAGGATATAAAAACGTTGCATAAAACATAAAAACATGTAATTAACCCATGACATAAGTAAATTATTTTAAGAGAATAATTAATACAAATTAAAATATATAGTCATGTACTTGATCCAACTCAACATCTGTATCATCATTATTTTGTATCTTCTACTTCATCGAACTCGGCATCTGCATCATCATCCGGTTCAGAAATTGTGTTCAAAGGATTGATGATATCATCATCATCATCAATATCATTTTTTAGCATATTTTCATCGACATCATCATAAAGAATTGCATTGTCTCCTACGCCTGGATCATGATATTCTTCATCTGTCAACCCTGCATGATCTTCCAGCTCTGTCTGATCTGGCGAACCATCTTCTTCTTCAATATCTTCTTCTTCCTATACATGAGTATACTTAACTGGCCTTCCTCTTGGATCATATCTAACAACAAATGACCAATCCCTCTCACTTGGAACATTTGAGTAAAAGACATGTTCACATTGGCTTGGAAAAACATATAAATCATGTCCTCTTTAAAACATAGTTGTTTTAATCATCGTAAATCTTTTGGAATGTTGAATAACAGTTCTTTCCTCATTACGTTCATGAATTTGTAACCTATACCATTTGACATCGAATATAACTAATTTGAAGGAATTAAAGTCGCACTCAAGTATATCATTCAAATGCCCATAGTATCTATTTTCATATTCTCAGGGATCTCTGTCACTCCTAGAAGAAACATTAGTGACCTGGAATACTTTAGTTATCCCACTATCAGAAGTTTTCCTATTTTCATCCAACTGTTTGATGCAAAATTTACGACCATTGCACCACATAGCCTTGTAGTGTTTCAATCACAATATGCTAGATATGTAAAAGATGCATTGTCAATTAATATATTAGTATATTTATATAACTTGGAAAGTGTCTGAAAAAGACAGTACACATGTAGTCACATTAATATAATATAAAATAACTGAATAAAATGGGTGAATTTTCTTTCATATCCATCTTTCAAACCATATGCTAAATCAATTTCCCTTTGTGTAACATTGGCATCTCTGTTACGATGAGCTTCTCTAACCAATTCAGACAATCATTGTCATGATAACCTACTGCCATGATGTTGTTTGCATCTTTCAATCCATACATTAATCTAGTCAAGATTGTTTGTAGTGTATAAATGCTATGCATCCCAATCTTGGGCAACTGAATTAAAAAATCATAATTCACCAATATTAAATATCAATTATAACCATGGTAAATATTAATAATTGATGAAATAATAGATATTAATATATTAATGAGTATGATCATATACACAAAAAAACTAAAAATTATATGTATTAATATAAATCTCCACATTTATTAATATATTACTTCTCATTTTTTTCATTCTACCTTTCCCCAATAGGTGCTCCTGATCTTCAAACTTTTTGATGGAGTTCACATCCGAAATGTGATCCACTGCATGCATAGTTGACATTTATAATTTAGAAATATACTGACTAATATACACCATGGATTGATATACCATATATTCCTCCACCATGGAACCCTCAGGACGTTCTCTTTGTCTAACCAAAGCCTTCAATGATTTCAAGTGCCACTCCACCATCCAMATTGACCTTGTGTGTACAGGTCCACACATTTTAATCTCCTAAACTTGGTGTATGAAGTAGTGTTCTTGTGCACTAAAAAATGTTGGAGGTATATAATTTTTCATTTCACACATTAGTCGAGGAATTTCTCTCTTTCGATAMTGTATATCATCTTCATGGATTTCTTTCAATGGAAACCATCTACATGAGATCATGACACAAGAAAATAACATGTTTCAACATAACATAATATATATTACATTACAAGTAAAACACATGTCATTAAGTACAACAACAAATTGAAAGAACATTTCGCATATAAATCACAACTACTTACCTCATGTATTTGCCAAGATCATATATAACTTGTTTGATGTTGTTTTCAAAGTCGTTTGGGAGAGATAGCAGTAGAACACACTGTAACAAAAAAAAATGAATTGTTATTTGTTTCGACCAAAGTAGACAAAAAAAAAAAAACTTAAAAGACGTATAAGGTAAATATATAAACATGTATACCAAAATTATTATCTTAATGAAGGTATGTTAATCATGTGTTTTTACCCCACCAAATTCACCTTTCTTCATTAATATACTAGTTATGTTTGAAGCAAAACCTATGGGAAATTTAAGTGAAAGTGCACATGGTATTACTGAGAGCTCCAGGCACCAAAAATTTTGGAGCAACCGCAAGCTAGATTTTTTGACAGTCACGGCCATAGCAGAGGACAGCATGAGCACCAGAGGGGGGGGGTAAGGGTACCCCCTCATACAAAAAGGCAATGGTATATAGAGGGAAAGGGCCAAGGGGCGTATTTTTCAAGGCACCAATGACAGGAACCTCGGGATCTAACCCAGGAATAGGTCAGGAAAGGATCCAAGGAAAAAGTGAATGCATGGAAGCGGAAGCCAAGGAAACCCAGAACAAGATGCAAGACACAACGAAGACCAACCGGGAAGAAGGGCGCAACCCATGCAAACCCAAATCGGCAATGATACCTAAGGTGATACTGGAGGATCCACAGATGAAACTCTACAGGGATAAGATGAAGGTGCATGCGCTAATCTGAAAATTTATGGGCTTGTGGCCCACCAAAAGAACGTTGCGCAACTGGATCAAATATCACTGGAAGCCAAGTGGGGAAGTGGAGCTCCATCTGGGCTCAAAAGGTTTCTTCACAGCAGTCTTCATAAACCTGGAAGACAGAGATAGAGTATTTGAAGGAGGGCCATACTTCCATGCATCATCAGGACTATACATGCAACAATGGAAGGAAAATTTCTCCCCAGAAAAAGAGACCTTCAAAAAGGTGTCGGTCTGGGTGAGACTCTATTCCCTACCTTTAGACTACTCGTTACCCTCTACTTTTGAAGCAATAGGGAATAAAGTGGGGAAATATATAAAGACTGTAGAAGCCACCCTGAAAGGAAGATACACATCTTACGCAAGAATATGTATAGAGATGGATGTGTCGGGACCGCTCCCAGAAGCCATATGCCTCGAATTGAGGGATGAGGAATGGATCCAAAGCATCGATTATGAACATATCCCCTTTCGATGTAGAAGGTTCCATGAACATGGTCATTTGATCAAGGAATAACCTCTTAATAAAAAATAGGAAACGAAAAACCCCAAACCACAGCAGGATGAGGATGGGTTTGTTAAACCAAACCCCAGAAGCATAGCCAACAAAAAGTAGAGCAAATCCCAAGAAGGAAATAACCCAGAGGTCCGGAATAACTCGGAAGGATAGGATAAAACCAATAAAGGGGCATAATCTGACAAGGATATGACAAAAGCTCGGGAAGGCATAGAACAAACACCAAACGAGCCCACCGACCGACCAAATAACCAGAAGGAACAGGGAATCTGTGCAACTCCAATGGAAGGAGAAATCATAGACGACAACACCCCCATGCAAGAAGCAGAGGGAGAGGTGGAAATGAAACCAAGTGAAGTAGGCACAGAAGATCCAGAACTCAGAGACCTTGTGGAAAGGGAATGGATAGATCTCACGAACATATTGGAGCAATGGAAAAGATAGGGAGTAAACAATGTACCAACATAGCAACTTGACCACATCCAGTACTTGTTCCTCATAAGGGAAGAAACCAAAGCTAGAGGCATAAAGCATACACACAGGGAGATTGGACACCTAGGAGTCAAAGCCCGCGAGGGACAACCACAGCTCTCACCCAAGCAGACGCGAAGGAAAAAAGGAAGGAAATCAAATAGTGTATCCCTACAGGAGCTTGGAGCGCTACTGATAAACTCGGGTAAGATAAAAAAACTCTTCCCCAACTCCCCCCCACATGTTTAAATGAAGGTTATAACTTGGAATGTAAGAGGCCTAAACAGCCCAAGAAAACAACGAATCCTTAGGAATAGACTAAAACAGGAACAACCGGATCTTTGTTTTATTCAAGAGACCAAGTGTAATACAGACAAAATGGAAACAATCAATCAACAACAATGGTGCAAGTACAATATGGTGGCTATTGGAGGCCACCAAATGGCAGGAGGTATCCTCACCCTGTGGAACCCACAAGTACTAAGCCTAATAGCAGTTGAAGCGACAAGGCATACCCTTACGGTCTGCATGCAACTCCTTAGGAACACAGAGGTGATTTTATGAACTAATGTGTATGGACCCCAAGTGTCAGAGGATAGGAGAGGAATTCTAAGAGACCTAGAAGATCTTAAAAACCGAGCCAACAACCTCCAATGGATCCTAGCCAGGGATTTCAACATCATCACGTCACTTGTTGATCCGGATTTTATGAGAAGAACGAAATGAATACCGATTATTAATAGGTACTTAACACAAAATAACAAAGCTACAGTAAAACTGGTTTTCTATTCAATAACAAAATAAGATGAAACTGTAAAATGCAGCGGAAACAAGCTTGTTGGAATGGTGGCGGATTATCTCTGAGAAGAGATGTGACGGTTGCACACATTCGCAAGAAGAAGATTACAATGAGGCTCTGAAGGCATTTTTACAATAAACAATAATTCCCAAAACCCTAGACATCCAAAAACCTAACCCTAGGAGATGAAGCGCCAAAAGTCATGTGGGCCTCATTTGGGTAAGTTAGTACATCAACTTCCTAGGGTCGTAACTTTTGCATACGATCTCCGTTTTAGGCGTGTGATAGACCGTTGGAAAGGTATCATCAAGGAGATTAATTTTGGGGGTGCAATCATACCTTTGGCTATATTTTAGGAGATCAATCCCGAAAAACCTTCATTTAGGCCCTCAAAATGGCCCCAGAAGTTAAAACCGCTAAAAATAGTAAATTGCCAAAATTGTCAAAAAACTGTTTTGAGCCAATTGGAAAAGGTGGGTGGCCACCGATATCCATATGGATCAATCCTCCCTCCTTAGGAATCAATGGTCTCCATTGTGTTGAGGTCCCCCATCAGATGAGAAAATTTCTACTGAATTTGGCCCCGAGTGAGCCACTTGCCTTGGTGCAGGAGCTGCCCTGCTTTGACGACTCGATAAAGTTGGATCCTTTGTTGTCGAGTTCCCTTGATCTGTGTGTCCATAATCTGATCATTGGATGCCTGTTGTATGTAGTCAGGGTTGAGCTTTGTTGGTTTCAGTTCTTTTGCTACTTCTGAGGTGTCTAATAATGGTGGGAAATAAGGGCGAAGGAGATCCACATTGAACATTGGGTGCAGGCCAAGGAAAGGAGGAATGTTGAGCTCAAAATAATTATCCCCCATGGCCTTGGTGATAGTGTATGGCCCATAACGGAGTGGGTGAAGCTTCCGATGGGGTCCTGTAAGGCGTTCTTTCTGCAATTGCAACCAAACTTTGTCGCCCACATGAAACTTATGTGGCACCCGATGTTGATCATGGCGTTGTTTGTACTTGTCATTGGACTTCTATAGGATATCCTCAACCTGTTGGTGGATGTGCTAGATCCTCTCAATGAACCAAGTGGCTTTGTCAGCTTCAGCTGGAGAAGGAGATGAGTCGGTCGAGGTGACCGCAAGGGGAAGTGCAACATCTATGGGACCCAATGGTTGGAATCCCAACTCCACCTGAAAGGGGTTGTGATCGGTTGAGCTATGCAGGGCTTGATGGTAGCTATGTTGGACATAGGGAAGGATCTCATCCCATGTGCGAGGGTGCTTTGAATTATACATGTGAAGGATATGCACAATCATTCGATTTACAACCTCGTTTTGGCCATCTGTCTGGGGGTGGAAGGCCATGGATTTGGTGAGCCTGGTGTCTAGCAGTGACCATAGGCTCGACCAGAATGTGCTGAGAAATCGACTGTCTCAGTATGAGACAATGGTTTGTCGGATTCCAAAATGTACCCAGACTCATTCAAAGAAGAGCTTGGCAGTGGCCTCTACTGTGATGCTCTTCTTGCAACAACCATAATCTCCATCTTAGAAAAGCGATCAACAACCACAAAAACACAGTCATTTCCCCACTTGGTGGATGGGAGGCCCGACATGTAGGCCATTGAGATGGATTCCCATGGCCTGTTAGGAGTAGGAAGAGGGGTGTACAAGCCCTGTTTCTTAGTGGTCGGTTTGGCAATAGTGCAGGCAGTGCATGACCTGATATACTTGTTGACCTCCTGTCGAAGTTTCGGCCAGTATAAATGTTTCTGTAGCATCGCCATTGTCTTTTTAACGCCGAAGTGTCCTGCCACCTAATTGTAGTGGGCTTCCCAGATCATCTTCGCTCGCTCACTTGAAGGAACACAGATATGGCCTAGACGACACAACAACCCATCCTGAAGATGGAAATTATTGACAACTGCATTTGCACCCAACATTTGGTAGGTGGTGGAGAAGTTAGGGTCTGTCTCATAGAGTTGGGGCCATCCAGATGTCTCATGGCCGCAAGAGTCTAGCACCGTGGTGAGTTTCGTGACTAGTGGTCTGCTTAGGCAATCAGAGACGCGATTGGTGCTTCCTATTTTATACTTGATGTTGAGGTGGAATTGCTGCAAGTATGTGGACCACTTTTGATGGYGGTCATTCTACAATTTTCCCTGTGTCTGCATGAACTGCAGTGGCTTATGATCAGTGTGGATGATTGTCTCCTTCCCAAGAATGTAATGTCTTCACTGGCAGCAGGCTTGCACAATGGAGTACATTTCTTTGTCGTAAGTAGGGTACTTACGGACAGTATCTGATATTGTCTCACTATGATAGGCCACGGGGTGGCCGTGCTGAGTGAGAAAGGTGCCCGCGACATAGTTTGAAGCATCTGTCTCGATCTTAAAGGGATGTTGCAGGTCTGGTAGTGAAATTACTGGGGCTGAGCACAAGCGCTGCTTCAAATCATCGAACGCTTGTTGTTGGGACTAACCCGACGCAAATTTTTCCTTACCACCACCCCTGTTTATTTGGCTGAGGGCCCATGCAATATGGAAGAATCCCAACACGAACCTGCGGTAGAAATTGGCAAGACCCAAGAAGCTATGAAGCTCAGTGAGTGTTGTTGGGGATGGTCAGTCACGGATGACTTGGATCTTGGTTGGATCCACATGTACGCCATGCTGATCAATGATGTAGCCCAGGTAATGGACCCGGTCCATGCCGAAGGAGCATTTTTCCAAGTTGGCATATAGCTTGTGCTGCCGCAGGGTGTGCAGAAACTATTGAATATGATGCAAGTGTTCGGCCCAAGTCTTGTTGTAAATTAGAATGTCATCCAGATACACCACTACAAAAGTATCGATGAATGGTCACAGGATATCGTCCATCATCCTCATGAAAGTGGTTGGGGAATTTTTCAAACCAAAGGGCATGACCAACCATTCAAAAAGGCCTTCCTTTGACTTGAAGGCGGTCTTCCATACATCTTTCTATTCTATTGGGACCTGGTGGTAGCTAGACTTCAGATCAATCTTACTGAAGTATTTGGCCCCCGTGAGTTGATCAAGGAGGTCGTCGATTCAGGGAATTGGGTATCGGTTTCTGACTGTGATTTTATTCAGAGCCCGGTAATCAATACAAAGTCACCAGGTTCCATATTTCTTTTGTACCATCATGATTGGGCTCCCGCAAGGTGATGAGTTAGGGCGGATATGCTCCTTGTGGAGAAGTTCTTGGGTCTGTCGCTTGATCTCATCATTCTCTAACAAAGAGCAATGATAGACTGGCCCATTGGGCAGCGGTGCACCGGGGGTCAGATCGATGGGGTGCTTGACCTGGCAGTGCAGAGGTACCCCTGTAGGTGAGGAGAAGATATCTGAGTATTCCTCCACGACCTTATCTACTTGCTTGTGTTGTGTGGAGAGGTCGTCCGCAGAGACCCTGGATGTGGCTATGATCTTTCGCTTATTCTGAGAGTGAATCACGAAGAAGAAAAACTTCCCCATCTGAGAAATGACCTTCCTACATTTCTTAGAAGAGATCAAGGAAATAACACTAGGTGGGACTGCCTCGGGTATCCTATACAATTTCCTGTTCAAAGTAATAATAACACTACGAGGCCTAGACTCATATACAGCATGACGTTTCCATAAATAAGGTTGGCCAAAAATAACATCACAAACTTTGAGAGGAGCAACATCACACAATACCTCATCTTTGAAGGCTTGATGTCATACGACAGTTGACACTATTGGCTGATGCGGAGATCGCTTCCTTGGCGGAGCCATCCAATGGTGTAGGGTTGTGGGTGCGGTGTTGTTGGCAGGGCTAGCCGCTTGATGACCTCTGCTGAGATGAGGTTCTTATGGATACCACTATCAATGATGAAGTGCAGCGGGATGCCTTTTACCCACATATGTGAATGGAAGAGGCGCTCTCCTTCTTCTGGCTCGTCTAGTTCACTAGGATGGAGCTTGGTGGTAGCAACGGTGGCACTAGGTTCCGTGTCAATGATCTATCTTCCCCTTTCTGGTTCTGGCTCAGAGTCAGAATCCGCATCTGATTTAGAGGCTTTCACTTCGACCACTACCGACTGTTTTGAGTGGCAATCAACAGTGTTATGCCAAGGGCTCTTATGGAAGTCGCACCACTTCCCGATATCTTTCTTTGTATTTCTGGTGTCCTTCTTTGCTTGTGGCTTGGACTGATATTCCTGATATTGTCCATCTTTTCTCTGTCCTTTGTTCTATGGGTTGGGGCCACCCTTTCCTATATTTTGTTGTGAGGGGTTCCCAGGCCCAAATTGTCGCGTCTTTTGTTTGAGCTTCTGCTCGATTTTGACGACATATCGGTAGGCCACGCCCAAGGATGAGATGTCTATAAATTACATTTCAATTTGGATGTATCTATGCAGAGCACCGCAATACTTGAGCACCAGATGTCACTCTGAATCTTTGATACCCGCCTTGGTGTGCAATGGAAGATATTTGTGAAATATGGCACTGCTTGGTCTCTTTCTTGCCGCAGTGTGGTCCATTTGGTATATAGGTCGTCATAACTTCCGAAAGGGTAGTACTGTTCCTTAATAGCATCATTGAAGGATTCCCAGGTGGTTGTGACTGAAAATAATGAGGTTTCCTCTGTTTCCTTTTTCTCACAGAAAGTTTCCCACCAATCTTTGACATGGGGAACGGCTTTGAGGAGCGCAAAAGTAATATTTTCTCTATTCAAAACGTTATGGACAGAAAAATACCCTTTCTAGTAGATTCAACCACTTGTCTACGGCATCTGTGTCTATTTGACATTCAAATATAGGAATATCGAAGTTTATTTGTACCTTGAAGGGGGCGGTTCCTCCATTCGAAGAAGATGTGTTGCATGTAGGTAGTTGTCGGAGGATTTGCGCAAAACTATCCATAATCTCGTTCCTCTGTTGCGTGAGGGCTTGTTCAATCAATAGTTTGAAAGGATATCTTATCCCATCATATTTATTTTCTCCTGTCATGAGAGGTCGCTTGGGCATGCGAGATCTTTTTTCCTCAAGAGAAACAAGCTCGAGACCCAACTCTTTGTACTTCGACCTCGTTGGGGACATGCATTAAGTCGACAAGGAGCAGACCGCTCTGATACCACTGGTCCAGATTTTATGAGAAGAACGAAATGAATACATATTATTAACAGGTTCTTAACACAAAATAACAGAGCTACATTAAAAATGGTTTTCTATTCAATAACTAAATAAGATGAAACTGTAAAATGCAGCAGAAACAAGCTTGTTGGAATGGTGGTGGCTTATCTCTGAGAAGAGATGTGATGGTTGCACGCATTCGCAAGAAGAATATTAAAATGAGGCTCTGAAGGCATTTTTACAATAAATAAGAATTCCCAAAACCCTAGACATCTAAAAACCTAACCCTAGGAGATGAAGCGCCAAAAGTCATGTGGGCCCCGTTTGGGTAAGTTAGTACATCAACTTCCCGAGGTCATAACTTTTGCATACGATCTATGTTTTATGCGTTTGATAGCCCATTGGAAAGGTATCATCGAGGAGATTCATTTTGGGGGCTCAATAATTTTTCAATTATAATTAAGGAGATCGATCCCTAAAAACCTTCATTTAGGCCTTCAAAATGGCCTCGGAAGTTAAAACTGCTAAAAATAGTAAATTGCCAAAATTGTCAGAAAATTGTTTTGAGCCAGTTGGAAAAGGTGGGTGGCCACATATATCCATCTGGATCACTTGCAGAGAAAACATTAGGTACAATAATATTGGATAGATATGCGGAGGAGTTCTCAAAATTCATAGACACAGCGGAGATGGTAGATCTGAAAACCAATAATGGCCATTTCACCTGGAACAATAAGTGAATGAGGCAACATCAGGTAGCAACAAGACTCGAAAGATTCCTAGTGTCAGAGTCGATCATTATGCAGGGGATAACCTTAGACTACAACATCCTTCCATGGGCGGGATCTGATCATTGGCCAGTGCAACTGGAAGTAGGCTTCCAGACCACACCAAATAACAAACCTTTCAGATTTGAGAAATTCTGGAATGAACACCCGACTTTCAAGGAAGAATCAAACAGTGGTGGCATGAGGAGCAACCAGATCAAGGGACAAGGATCTTAAAACTCTATAATAAACTAAAACATATCAAATATAGGCTCAAGGAGTGGAACAAGGACACTTTTGGGAATATAAACCAAGAGAAGAACAACATTGAAGAAAAAACAAAAAATCTCCAGGAAACCTGCATTTCAGAAGGCTACAATGAGGATCGGAAAAAGGAAGAGATCTAGATGACTCAGGAATGGGAAGAGCGTTGCCAACAAGAAGAAACTCTCTGGCGACAAAATTCCTGGATCATATGGCTAAAGGAAGGAGAACGAAACACCAAGTTTTTTCATAGAACAACCATGGCCAGAAGAGCCCATAACAAAATCCTGAATATTAGGGACCAGGATGGAATAGACAAAGAATCACATAAGGACATAGAAACAACTCTGGTAAACCACTTCCACGGGATGGCCCAGGAACCTAACCAAGATAGAATGGAGGCCATACAAAATATAATCCAGCATATCCCTCGCCTGGTAACAGAAGAACAAAATAACAACCTGAACAAGCCCATTGCGAAGGAGGAAATAGACCAAGCACTCTAGGAAATGCCCAATGGAAAATCCCCAGGCCCAGATGGTTTCGCAGTGGAGTTCTTCAAAGCCTTTTGGGAAGTCGCCAAACATGACGTTTATAGGGTAGTGGAAGACTCTAGAAGGTCAGCCTCCATTTTGAAAGAACTAAATGCTACAATGATTACACTTATCCCCAAAGAAAATGAAGCCAAAACCCTCGATCGTTACAGACCTATAGCGTTGTGAAATGTCGTGTATAAGACAATTTTCAAGGTTATAGAAAATAGATTGAAACCACTCCTACCCACACTAGTCTCACAAGAACAGGCAGGTTTTGTGGAAGGAAGGCAAATAATGGACAATATTATCCATGCCCATGAACTTATCCACATCCTGGAGCTTCAAAAAAGAGGGGGAATGATAATACAACTGGACCTAGAAAAAGATTATGACAAATTCAGCTGGCACTATATGGTCAAGACCCTGGAAGCCTTCGACTTCACCCGGCACTGGATCAGGTGGATAGTCAACCTAGTATCCACAACAAGCTTCTCGCTACTAGCAAATGGATCCCCTGCCAAACCTTACTGGCCCACGAGAGGCATTAGACAGGGAGATCCATTGTCCCCCTTCCTATTCATCCTAATTATGGAAGGTCTCAGTTGAAGCATAAAAAGCACAACCGCAACAGGGGAAATAAAAGGTATCAAAACCTATGAGAATTGCCTAACTTCTACACACCAACAGTTCGTGGATGACACCTTACTTCATCGCATGCCCACAGTCAAGGAAGCGAAATCCTATAAACAAATATTAGACGAGTTTGGGGAAGCCTTGGGGGCAGAGATAAACCAGTCCAAATCTATGATCTTCTTCTTTAATACCAACCCCGCAATCCAAAGGAATTTGGACAACATCTTGGGCTTTGAATGCAAAGCCCTCCCAACCAAGTACTTGGGAATCCCTCTGACATACAAAGCTTACAAGATGTCAACTTGGGAAGGAATAGTCAACAAGTTACAAGACCGGGTAAAATTTAGACCTACAAATCCCTCAACCTAGCCAAAAGACTTATCCCAACCAAGTCAGTTTTGCAAGCTATCCCAACCTTTATGATGTTAGTTTTCCCAAACCCCAAGGGGATTCTACAAAAAATAAGAACCATACAAAGGGAATTTTTGTGGTGAGGAGCGGAAACAAGGAAAAAATGGGCACTGGTGGCTTGGGAGAAGGTTTGTAAACCAAAAATCAAAGGAGGCCTGGGGTTACACGACCCGCAAGTGACTAATGATGCCTATGGGGTGAAACTCTGGTGGCGCTGGGTCAAAGAAACTACCATGCCATGGGTCAACCTGTGGAAGGCAAAGTATGCCCCAGACATTTGCGACCAGGACAAAATCTTCTTCAAAGGAACAGGGAAGGTTCCACCATCTGGAACCTAGACTGCCGCAACAAGACCTGGATCCAGACACACAGATTTTGGGAAATAAGAAATGGCAGAACCGCCCAATTTTGGGAGGATTCCTGGCAATAGGAACCTAGAATGAAAAAACCGGGCCGCGAGGAACTCCAACAGGAGATGATGGCGCAAGGTAAAACCTGAGTCTACTATTACTAAAAACAAGAAACAGATGGCAACAAATGTAGAATCTAGAACACTCTCAACCCACTGACTAGAGACCAGACTGCAACAGCAATAAAAGAGGTGGAGGAGGAATTGGGGAGATGAAAAATTGCAGTCACGGACATAAATGACCAGCTGAGATGGGGGCACAAAGCCGACAGGGAATTCAATCTTAAAGAAGCACACCACTATATAGCAGACCAGGACCAAGAAGACTCGACGCATCAATGGGACAAGCTCTAGAATAGCCTCCATTGGCCAAAAATAAAAATCTTCCAATGGCTAATACTACACAACCGAATCCTAACCTGGGAAAACCTAAAGAAGAGAGGATTCATAGGCCCTTCAAGAAGTCACCTATGTGAAGAAAAGGAGGAAAAAATGAACCATCTCCTGGATGAATGTGCCTACACAGTAGAAGTCTGGGACTGAGCGGCAGGCATCTTCCGATAGTCTAATAGGATCAGAGGTAATATTTCCGCAACTATAAATACCTGGAAGGAAAACTACAACAAAAACGAAGAGGTGAATCTTTGTTGGACCCTCATTCTCGACATGATCATTTGGGAAATATGGAAGGAACATAATCGATGCATCTTCAGGAACCAAAGATGGACGGCAAGAAAGATCAAGGAAACAATAATCTCCATGACAAGATAAACGGTACAGAGCCGCAACTGCCAAACAGGAGGAGTGCAACTCACAGATCGGGATATCTGAATTCTAGAGGATTTTCAACTGAAAGAAGGACGCAACCCCAATCAGGTAAGACTGTTTCCGCAACTACAAGTAGGTGAGCGCAACTAGAAACCGCCACTAGAGGGCTCCCTCAAGCTGAATTTCGACGGGGCGTCGAAAGGTAACCCAGGACGGACAGGTATGGGGGGAGTAATTAGGGACAGTTAAGGAAAAATTATCCAGTTGTACACTGGGAGTCTAGGGAACTCAACCAACAATGCTGCGGAATTTGGAGCCCTGGAGACTGGCCTTGAGATACTACATCGGGAAGGAATGAACAACGTCATAGTGGAAGGAGATTCCATGCTAGTCATCAACATAGTAAGGAAACTCCAAAACAACACCAGAGTGGGAAAAATTCAGAGGCACTGGTGCTTGGCTTACTCCCTACAAAAAATTCAAGAGCATTTGCAGACGGGGATCACAGTGAAGTTGTGCTGGGTTCGAAGGTCAGCAAATGGAATAGTGGATAGAATCGCTAACGAAGGGGTAGACAAGGAAGGACCAGATTTGGATTCCACATGGAGTAACATCCTAAATGGTCAGTTTCAGACAGATTGTACCCAACTAGCAGGAAAGGACTATGACGACCGTTGAAGTACGGACGACCACATCGAGGATGAAGGGGCAGAATTAATTGAAGAGAAAGGAGGATCCAGGCAGAATCTGATAGGCCACCATTTAAACATGAGTTACAATGCAGATCACGGTCACACCACAAGAGGAGGTATGACACCATGGTCCTGTCAATAGAATGAAGTACATGGGTTGTCTGTGGGAGAGCAGAAAGGTTAATCCGCAGATGAAAAAGGACGAAGATCAAAAGGATAGCCCGTGGGCAGGAATGGGTACACCTCATCCACACACAGATACGGTGGGAGGAAATGATTGGTGTACAACCTGCAAGGCAAAGGATTGGCGCAGGGATGACAGTAGGGTTCCCAAGAGCACACACTCTAAAACAGATAAAAAGGACCAAAAGGTACGCCTTCACGGGAGACCCATGATTACCAGGATCAGATCGCAGCTGGGGAAACCCCTTAAAAGAAGAAGCATCAGGAATAGCTACAGACTAGTGAGCAGCAATTACAGAGACCAGGAAGGGGTGAATAGAAGCGGAGGATGAAGTCAAGACAGAAGTCATCACATTCAAACCGAGATGGTAAGAATGAATAATACCAAGAGTAAGAGGGGCCCCCAGGGGGAGGAACTTCCAACAAGCACCCGAAATATCACAAGGATGGAGCAGGCAGCCAGAGAGGCCAAAGGCACCTTTCTTGCACAGGTCAATCCAAAGGGAAAAGAGGTCATCGACAGGTGGGAGAGAGAAGTCAACATCAAGCGCCATGGAAAATCCTGGGCAGAACTCATCCAAGAAGCAGACGGGATAAGGGACCCAGGGACCACACAACCCAGGACAACCCTCTACCACAAAACAGTGGAGGAAGCTTGGTGCAGAAAAATGTTGATAAGTAAGCTAAGAGCTGACAGGAACGAGACCAGCAAGGTGGAAAACCGTGGCCACAAGAAGGAGCTCACAGAAATTTTGAGATGCCTCAGCAACCTAGAGGCCAGCACAAGAAGAATAGCAGAGGACCAGAGGATCCAAAATGAAAAAATGGAACGAATGGCTAGACAATTCCACCTCTACCTTCGTTATGTCCACCACATCGACATCACTCTAGTAGACCGACGTGGAACACTAGCCTGCATCAGAAATACGTGCACAGTGGAGAAAAGAAAGGAGAACGAGGCAAGAAAGGAAGGAGATGAAATACATTCAATCCTCTTGGACTGGCACAGTCTCAACCCATGGTCATTTTGTTTATCAGTGTATGAGCAACCCATGTTATACATTCTTGGTTTTTATGTATATGTTACGGTATAGTTTTTTCAAACGATTTTTCGGAGACTGGGTCAGTTTCCCAGGGTGGCGGCCCAGCCCTCCCCTCACTTATGTAGACAACGCAACTTTGGGATCCCTGAACTGGTTTCCTTTTTGGAAGATCAGGGGATAACCCTCTTTTCCTTTTTGTACCATATTTTTCTCAGTAATATAGATTCTCAAACTCACTTACAAAAAAAACAAAAAAACTGTGGGAAAATTAATTCTTTGAATGACCTCTTTTACATCATTGCATTGTTGCTCTGTTAATAACCATGGAAGGTTATTTCGGTCTCCATTGCTATTTGATTGGATCACACTTTGCATTGCATGATTGGCTTCCTGAATGTTAGTACAAATTTTGACAATTTTTTCTTTATCCCTCCTACCATCTATGATTCACCATAAGGTTTATGTCACATTCTTCCCGATATGCATTATATCAAACAAATGAGCTATTTTTAGCTCCTCATAGTAGGGAAGCCTCATGAATTGAGTGGGATAACATTTCATTCCTCATGGAAGCCCATTATTAATACCTTCATGATGGTGAGCTTCATGAAGCATAAAATAAATCACAACAATAATTATCAAATACGGTAAAATAAATTCAATGATTAAAATAAAAATTCAAAACATTACATATACGAAACATAAAGAAATTGCGTACCTTGACGATTTATATTATATTCCAACCTCCATAGGTGAGGTGTCATTCTTCGTGGTTTAAAACCAGTCTATTCTTTCCCATTGAAAAGATGTTTTTCAGTAGTACGATACCTATAGTTCTTAGGGAGGAGATGCCTATACTCATCAAACACCACCTTTACTAAACTTTTTGAATGATGATACTTCATCTTATGACCACAAACTGGACATGAAAAATTACCCTTTGTTTGAAGACCTACAATAGATGGATTAATGTCAATGATATGATGAGATTATTTAAAAATTAAACATGCAGCATGATATCTTTAAAAAATTATATAGTATTAAAGAGAAATAGAATGCTACATACCAAAAAAATGTGTTAGTCCCGGGGCATCATGAATTGTCCATAAAAGTATTCCAC
>ML781968.1:1287154-1339846 GCA_009831015.1 Picea engelmannii | reverse complement strand
ACAATATATATATATATATATATATATATATATATATATATATATAATTGACAATATAAAAATAGATAATGAATATATAGCTAATTACCACGGGACTATATTCATTCGATCCCCCATCAATGTGCCCATATTTCCTACAATGTTTTTTAGTTGTTGTTATTAAAATTCTTATGGGACCTGTAGTGCAACATTTTTGCAAGGGCAATAACATCTACCATCACCCTTTTCACCCTCTTTACTTTTTTTCTCACCTCTAATATTTTGCAACATTCTTTTGCACAAAAATACCCTTTCTAAATCGTCGTTGTTACAGAAAGTTTGTCGCAACATCTCTAATTTGCAAAATATTTATATATTTTTTGCCACAAGAGCGAAAAAAGTTGAACGTTGAACAATCAACATTGACCAAGTCAATGTTGACTTTGTCAAATAGTTGGGTGACTGTTTGAACAATGTAACGATCATCATTGGATCGTCTCTCTTGCAACGAATGTTGACCAAGTCAATGTTGACTTTGTCAAATAGTTGGGTGATTGTTTGAATAGTGTAACAATCATCATTGGATCGTCGCTCTTGCGACAATAACCAAAGGTCATCGCAAGAGAGATAAGAGTCCACTATCTTGACGTTCATCACTCTTGAGATATATAGTTGTTTTCGTCTCAAGAGCGATGAACGCGGGATGGATTTATAAAAAAATTGAAAATTTCAACTTTTTATCTTCAATTTTGCGACGAAAGGGTACTTTCATTGCAGGTAGTCATCGCAAAGTTTTCAATATGTAGTAGTGGGAGTTGAAAATAATTATATTACTAGAGATTCATAAGGTTCCTTATGTTGGACATCCAGGTTACCAGAAGACAATTGTTGTAATCAAGAAGCAATATTATTGGCCAGGTATGAAAAACGAAGTTGTTTATTTTATTGATAGATGTCTCGAATGTCAGAAGGTCAAGACTGAGAACATACATCCAACTAGTTTCCTATAGCCTTTGCCCATTCCTGAGTAGAAGTGGAAAATTATAACGATGGATTTTATAACTCAATTTCCTAGGACTGCCAAGCAATATGATTCTATTATGGTGGCGGTGGACAAGCTTACTAAGGTTTCCCATTGCAACTAAAATTGTTGAGATATACATGCGATAAATTGATAAATTGCACGGTATGCCCAAGGAAATTGTGTTTGACAGAGATCCCAAGTTCACTTCAAATTTTTGGAAAGGATTATTCAAAGGAATTGGGACAAGTCTGAAATTTAGCACAACATATCACCCTAAGAAATATGAACAAACATAGAGGGTAAAACAGTTAATAGAATATATGGTAAGGATGTATGCGATGGATAAGCCAACAAATGGGAAGACTACTTACATTTGGTAGAGTTTTCTTATAACAATGGATATCAAACATATTTAAAAATGAGTCCATTTGAAGCACTGTATGGTAGAAGGTGTAACACACCTGTGAGTTGGGATAACCCAGCAGACTGTGCAGTAGTTGGGCTAGATCTACTCTGGGAAATGGAAGAGCAAATGGTAAAAATAGAGCAAATTTAAAAGTTGCCCAAGACAAACAAAAAAGTTGTGTAGACAAAGGCCGAACTTTTAGGGAATTTATAGTGGCAAACCATGTGTTCCTAAAAGTAAAAGCAAGATGAAGTTACCTAAAGTTGGGGAATTTCTCTAAGCTAGCAGCACGATATTGTGGGCCATTCAAAATGCTAGAGAGGATTGGTCATGTGACATATATGCTGGCTCTACCAGCATCATTGAGTATTCATAATGTATTCCATGTTTCATTGCTTAAAAAGTATATACCTGATGCTAATCATGTCAATAATTGGAATGTGATTCAGGTGGAGAAAGAGGGCAACTTCCAAGTTCAACAAGTGTGCATATTGGATCGGAAAGTCAAGACATCCAGAATCGCGTAGTAGGACTAGTAAATATCCAATGGACCTGTTACGATTTTGAGGATGCAACCTAGGAACATAAGGATGTTATGTGGGCAGAGTATCCATATCTCTTTAAATACTTTTGAAAGTTTTGAGTGTACATGTGTATGTAATGCACTGAGGAAAGTGCATAAATAGTAATACCCCTAGGTCGAACCCCAAATGTGTGTATATATATATAATTTGGTGAGATGATGATATCAAGCCTTGGATTCAGTTTTGTGTGCATATTCCATATTTTGGTTATTGCACGAGGATTGTGCATCAAAGAAAGAACACACACATTTTATAGTGTAGAACGCACTTGTATTTATGCTTATGTTTAGAGGCTGGTGATCCTGGATGAAAAAGGCTAATGCGCATGTATTGTAAACGTAATCACTCTCAAGATTGTTAATATAATCACATCATTGCATGAAGACTCAACTCAAATGAAAAAGAGACGGGAGTTAAACTTTACAAAAAAGGAAAAAGGGAAGCTTAAGTCAAGGGAATATTTTATTAATATTTATGGAAGTTTAATTTATAGACGTGTATTTATCCTAAGTTCCCGAGGGTAGGGAATGAGTCACAAAGTAGTTAAAGCTACTTATAAAGGTGACAAGTGTCGAGTTGAAGGCATGCAAGATATATTGTGTGCTCTAATGTTGTATTTTAAATGGATTTATCGTCTATGTAAAATTACATTTGCATATTGTGGTTAAATCTGTGAAATGTTACCGCTTATATGTGTGTGTGTGTGTGTATAGGTTTCTTATTCATGTGTGTTGTGACATCGGTGGACATGATAGTTATAAGTGTTTCTTTCTAACTGCATGTATGATGAATATATGTATATTTTTTCTCATGAGAAGTATGACAATACTTAAGTATTCCTACAAGTTAAACTATGTGGTATGATTAGAAGATAACAAAGTATGGTATGATTCGTCGAGTGCGCAATGAAGCGGTCCGCACACAAAAAGGTGATAAAATATGTGTGAAGCATTGGATTGATTGCATGTGCAATAGTAATTTGTGTGCAGAGCGTTGCATGCAAATATTTATGTGTGTGTACTGAAGGGCTAAAGCGTGCAGAGGATTGTGACATGTATCTTGTTGTTATAATTGTATTAAAAGAAGTGTACTCATAGAGTGATACTTAGCATGAGTCTGGGCATAATAAATTGAGGTTCTGCTTCGTTAATCTGGTCTACTTGTAACATGGAGCGTTATAAGTAGTATCCACATACTAGGAATTTTGAAGTGGCACTGTTCAATAGTGATCTTGGGTTGCTACAAAGAATATCCAAGAGACAAAAGTTAGATTGTGTGATGTGGCCCAGCTTGGGAGTCTAGGGATGTTACATTTGATGAGATATCTCCTTATGTTATCCTCTTTGGAACAACACTCTCTCTCACACATCCTCCTAGTGCGGTATCCTTCCTCTTCATTATGGATATGACCCCTTGTATTTCAACCCTTGCTATCTTATTTTGTCTCCTTTGTTTGTATTTCCTCCTTAGCTCAACTCTTCTTGTGTATCTCTTGGCTCTTTCTCTCCTCTACTCTGTCGAGTCCATTTTCTTCTCACCTCATATCAACATCTTCTAAATCCTCTCGATTGGATCCATCTTCTCTCTCTCTTTCCCCCTTCTGTTTATCCCCCCCCTCAATGCGAGGGGATCTACTCAACCATCCTATCAGGATCCATGTGCATCAATACCTTTTCTACGAACAACATTTTGATCCACAAGGGAATTTCTTCCAACAACCTCTTCTGCAGGCCTTCAACAAAATTTCTTTTAGCCTCGCTAAAAGAATCATTGTATTTTATGACAAACTCAACAATGTATCCATCATTCACTCGGTTGAACCAAAAATTGATTGCTCGAGCCCAATTATTATCCACAACTTTCAGTCTATCTATTGTATTCTAGTCCCAGACTAGTGGTTCTTGGAATCTTAGATACATTTTAATGGCTATCTACCTCTTCCATAATTAAAATCACACATTCCTCAAGCACAACAAATCCACAAACATTAATATTCAACAAAAAAACAAGAACAACTAAATTACTTATTTGTTTAGTGATGCACTTTGGTAAATAGCTCCATAGGAGGATATTTCCTCCTAACCATAGGCACCAGCTCATGTAAGTACATGTCCAATGTTAGCAAATAAAAAAACAAGTGTGAATATACTAGCTACAACTCTAGGCTTTCTCACTTATCTCGATTTCTAGATATCACAAGTAAGAAATTAACATTGCATCCCTTTCCTAGTCACAACAATTCCACTCAACAAACATCTCTTTCACCTTATCTTGAATAAGACAAGGAATGGGATCCCCTTCTCTACCACACATTTCTAAAGCTATCCCACTTCCCTCTTGTTCTCTAGTGCATGTATATTTCATTGGGAACTAGATACCAGATACTTCCACTGAATTATGGTTTCCTTTCCTTTCAACGATTACCCATATCCCAAGGGCGATAGATATGGTGGAGATTCTTCATGATCCCAAAGGAAATACAATATTTTATTGTGCTTGGGGTCTTGGGAATATTTCAAATAATTTGGTTGAGGTATATTCATTCTAGTTTGGTATTTCTATAGACAAGGAGGAAGGTTTTAGGTCCTTATCGGTCTTTGGAGACTCAATGTTGTTCATAAAATCAATGATTGGCCAATTCAATCTAGAAGGGTACAAATTAAAAAATTTCCTTTCCAAAATCAAACAAGATGTCTCTCTTTTTGAAAGAATCTCATTCTTTCATATAAATCATGTGTCGAATGAGGAGATAGATCATTAGGCTAAGCTATCCTTTGAATTTATCCCTAGAACATTATTAAAAAGTAGGGTTATGGAATTTAGACTAATCCCATAAATTCAAGATTAATTGGTTGTTAATGTGCACAACAATCAATATGAAGTTATTCAATGAAAACAAGCTAGCCACACCTTGGTAAAGGAAGTATGAGGAGCTCTGTTGACTAGGCCCTTATGAGAATTTACGTTCGGCTCACATATATTCAATGTTATTCAATGTACTATCAAGCAATGTGGGAACATAACTGAGTTGGGATCTTTGCAGTGGTGAAATTCAGGTCGGTTTATGGTTCTATGTTAGTTGGTTTATGGTTCTATGTTAGTTGGTTTATGGTCTATGTGTGTTTTTCAATGCTCTTTGGTTTGTTTCCTCTATATATCTAAGTGCCTTCGGGAGGCATCCTCCCCCTCTCCTTATTCCTTCTTCTTTGGATATTGTTGCACCTGTGTTAGACATGCTTTCAGTTGGAAGGAAGAGGTTTTGGAAATATTTCATGGATCTCAAATTGGAGGAATATTAATGGGAAGTCCTTGTGGCTCAAGGAAATTGCCCCTTTAATATGTTGTCAACTTCTTCCTTACATTCCAATTTTAGAAATAGAGCAAGACATGTCCTGAAATTTTATCTTTTTCCCTTTGAAAATTTTGTTAGTGATTTGGTGGTTCATGATTTCTAGGAGGGCTCAAATTTTGTGTTTCAATCACCTAATTCCAAGATAATAGCTCACCATGTATCTATATTTAGTTTGAATAGTCTGGGGATATAGTTATTACTTCCTATTTTAAAAATTTTAAGGCCTGTTGCTCCCATTCGTTGGAAAAATCTTATTCTCTTAATAGGTTTCTGAACAATTCTTTGGTGATTATATTTACAATAATCAAAGTCAGAGTTTTTATGGACAACAATGATGTTAGAAAAAATTGTAGAGTATTATATTGTCATGAGGAGATCAATCAAGCCAATTGCAGTTCTTTGATGGTATTTTCTTCTAAAATTTATGAATTGGAATAGGCATGTGCCACTCACAATGCCAATGTAGTGAGCATTTTGTTTCTTTAGAAATAGAGATTGGATATAATGGAAACTGAGTGCAACAAGTTGAGAAGCTTAATTCTCAGCCAGTGAATGGAATCTCTCTTCATGGCTTCTAATAATCAAGGAATTGAGAACTCACTCCAAGCTACACGAAAGGGAGATGAAATGGTTCACCAGCTTGGAGACCTAATGGAAATTGAAGGCCCAAGTTCCCCTCAATTTGATGAGGGGAAAGAATCATAAGGAAGTGTCGAGATATGTTGTTAGTGATATTTATTTTCGGGTAGTATGTATTTTATCTTATGATGCATTCAATGAGAATTCAGACCTCCATAGTTTTCTCTCACTATTTCTACTAGCATCTCAATCCAATCATCATTTGTCCTATCTAGACAGAGCTCATAGTTCATGCCTTTAGAGATCTCTCACTAATCCCCATTGGCAACTCAAACCCATCATCATCCACCCTCACTAGGAAAATGAATCATCCCATGCAATATATATTGTTGGCCTTAGTGTATTTGGGGGGATTATTCATTTTTCTCGTAGGAAGAAGGGGGTCAGACTGTCTGTAAAATACGAATATTACCCTATCTGTAGAGAAGGTTGTAAGGGATTTATGTCTTGTATTAAGAGTTATGTTGTCGAAGAGGCAGGTTTACAGGCCCATGAGTAGTTTCTTTGGGTGAGATATTTGTTGTTGAAGAGGCAGGTTGTCAAGACCATGAGCATACTCTACAGGTGATATTTTTGTTGGGAATTGTTCTCTAGTGTGTTGGGAATTATTTGCAGGGCTCAGAAACTTCCTGTCTGAACTGTTGTTGGAACCATGGAAGGGAAGTGGGGCAGTCAAAGGAGGTTTTAGCAGAGAAGGGGCACACTTCCTTGGGTGTGATAGGTGCATGGGGAATGAGAGATTGTAGACTTGTTATAGCAGCGACACCTTGGATTGATACATTATGTTGAGTATTAGACCTTATCCTATCACTAGGAATGCTTTTTACCTAGTGGATTTAAGCCCCATCTCGGGGGTGACCTATTGCTGAAAGTATACGAGAAACAAAGTCTATGGTTGGGAGGAACGTCTAAATTTTGCACGCAGTTGGTGACTTTCATAAAAGATAAGTGTTTTTATGGGTTTGTCTCATTTTTTTTTCTTATTTATCTATGTTTGATATGGGTTAAATATTGTATGTTGTCACATATAAGCAATTGTTGTCATTATGTTTATTACTGCTTGCACATGTAAGTATGACACTTATAGTCTATATTTGTAGATGTGTATGGGTATGATGAATGTTGATGGTATTTCATGTTAAGTGATCCTTTGATATTGGTCATGGGTCTTCAAGGAAAGGTTTGAATGGTTGGGCGTGCAGGAAAGTAGCATGTGTGCAAAGGAGGTTGGATCTCATGTGTGCGTACAGGAAATAGACCCTGTGAACAAGTAAAGCAGAATTGGCATGTGACATCAAGATGGTTATGCGCACAGTAGTGTTGTGTGATCAATACACATGTGCATAATAGTTTTGATTTACTTCCGTTGTGTTATAAGTTATGTAAAAAGAATAAATCTAGTATGGTGTGACTCGTCTTAAGGATGAGCATGTTACTTCAAGTGATACTGCACATACTAGCGTTTAGTATAGAATCTATGCACTAGAATTTTGAGGTGGCATTGCTTAGTAGCAAGTTGTGGATGTTACAGTTGGGTTTTAGAGCACTGAAATCTTAGAAGTCTGTGGTGTATCCAGCCTAGGAGGATGGGGGCATTCCATTATGGTATTAAAGCTTATTACAAGTGTTGGTAACGAGGAATGTTTCATGGTGGTAATAGGACCCAGCGAGGAAACTGGGCACATTATAGTAGGTGACGTGGAAATCCAGCAAGGTGTTGAAAGGGAACATGTTGATCCCTGATTCAGAATACCATTTTTTAATGCATTGAGGACCCTACTTCAATTTTCAGGAGACTAGAGTACGAAAACAAAGATCTGAGAGCTCAAATTAAATCATCCTCATTGATTGGACAATACAATTCATGTGCACAATTGTTCGATGGGCGTTGGGTGAGGTTAGTAGTGTCATGGAGAACCAATGTGGCAGGATGATGTGGTGAGGGATCAATACGTGGAACTAGTTTATTGGCTGGTAAACAATGTGATGTGTTAATAGTATCCAAACATCAAATCCCAAAATCAATGGCTAATATTTGTTCATTCATATGATCAAACTGTCTGTAGTGTCTAGGGTAGGGCGTTCAACGACCATCAGGTGAGGTGATCGAGTGTGATAAGTAAAATAGTTGGTCGATTCGCTCGACGACCAATGAGAAATAGGAGAGAACAAACCTTTAGTTTGTAGCATCAAAAACTCTAATTTCTTTCCTTTCCCGATCGGATGGTTATAAACGCTTGTAAATAAGAACTATCGGTTGTCGGGTGTAAGGGTGAGTATACTAGTCACAGGATGTTGCTAGTATGGTCGATGGTTGACGGGCTCTTCGGTGTCTGGTGAATGTCCTAGGAACCTTTCCATGAGATACATAAACATTGCAAGAAGCCCCGACGATCGATGGGTGTGGTAATCGAGGTGTGATGTGCCAACCCATACCTCTTGTACAGATGATGACATGGTGGTGCCACTTGGAAAGTGATGTAGTGAGGAAGATCTTTAGTCCATATGTGAAGTGTGTGAATGGTGATGTGACAAAGGTATGAATACCATGTGTAATCCTATGTGGTATCCCAGAAATCCATAGATGGCTTCTTTCTTTGTTGTTAATGGATGGTTGGGATTAAAAGTCGACTTCGATCAGACGATGGGTATTAATTACCTCTTGAATTTTCACCTTTTCATTTGATTAGAGGGATCATCCCATGGCTTTGATCTCCACCCGACAATTTCATTGGGCGGCGTGTGGGAAAATATGGCGCAATAATTAGCATGGAGATAGGTCTGACACCCGAAAAAATCGTCGATTGTCAGGAGAAAATGTTGAATTTAATAAATCTATTGAAAACCCCTCTTATTCAACCGACCTGATGCCTTTGTCGACCTGATTCAATCGACGACTATTTACTCTCAATTTTTATGTGTTAAGGCTTGTGTTATTTGAAAGTGTTTTTTTCTACTTTTTTTTAGTCATGCTTGCTTTACATGTTCATGAGATCGAAAAACCCAGAATTAAACAAAATCAAACAAATCAAGGAACCAAACATTTTCAGAGCCAATGGATGCAACAGAACTGAGGAAAAATTTAAAAGTGGTACCCCAGAATTCCCATAAATTTCAAGGATGTGTTGAGTTCTCAACAAATGGAGATTCACTGGATGAAACTAGAATCTATGATTTTTACCTTGACCTTGATGACATTTTCAGGAGAAAAGCTCAATTTAAGATAACTACCCAAAAATTATTTACAAATTTGTATACATGTGATCTGAGAAACATCCATATTTGTCCAAATGTGGGGACTTATTTGATTTCGTGCCACTTTTCCTCAAAAAAATATTATATGTTCTATTAGGAAAGAGATGGGCATGAAAGCACGACTAACAGGAGGAAGTTGTATTTTCAATTTTTTTAAAGTATTTGAGACCTTCTCATGGTGTTGATCTACTTCTAGCGACCATCCATAGCCCCGACGGAGTCACCCCGATATCACAGACCTTTCTCCACTACCAGCAAGCATCCATAACCCCGAAGAAGGTATCTGCATACCCCCCCTGATTTCCAACATGCTGGCTTGTCACATGTTTTCATTTTATTCCTCCTTTCATATGACATTTATTACAAAAGGTGCCAAGAATGAGTTAGGGGGAGGATATATGTTTCTTTTGAGGGAAAGGAAACAATCTTATGTTTTAATCTGATATCCTCACTAAAACAAGTGGGATCCTTTCGAGATCTTCCAATAGACATAAGCTATAGTTTCTTGCAGTCCATTTTCCCCTTAGCATTTCCAAACCACAAGAAATACAACTTGTTCGTTTCTTAATTGATATGTATATACAAATGTAAATAATCCTTGCGTTGGGATCTTTTGTTAGATGAAAAATCCTTACTTTTGTTTTTAATGGTGAAGGATTAGGATGAGAGTAACTATTTTACCAAGTTTCGCCACGAGTTTGGATATTTGATATCATTCCAACATTGTTCATAACATATGATCAACAACAAAAAGAGTATAAAACTTTCAAACCAAAACCAAAATCAGAACACAACAAAATAAATTGAAAAAAACAAAGATCAAAGATTCAATCTAACCATAACAAAATAAAGAAGAGAAAAACAAAAACAAAGAAAACTACGGAACAAAATTACTTGTGATGAGCAACTAGGAAAATAATATTTTTAGGGATTGGCCATTAACATGGAGAGCATCTAACTCACCCCTAAGGTTTTTCAATCGATATGTGCCTACCCCAATTTTCTCAACAACTTGGTAGGGACCCAGCCATAGATGTTCAAATATGGAATGTTTCCTCTTAGGCTCATTTGTTTTGTCCCATTTCAATACTAGGTCTCCTACCTCAAAGTTCTTATCTCTGACTTTGTGCTTATCAAACCACATTTTAACCAATTGTTGGTGGGCTACAAATTTATTTCTATCCCTTTCCCTTTCTTCCTCCACCATCAAAAGTGTGTTTATGATGTTGCATGCTTAACAGTGTTTGGCCTCTAGAGGTTAGGGAAAGATGTAGAGATGGGAGATGCATGTTGGCTGGGAGAATGGCTTCATGTCCATATACCAGGAAGTATGGAGAATTCCATAGAGCTTCTTTACGAGTTTCCCTATCGGCCCAAAGGGTGTTATGAAGTGTATTATACCAATTCCTATGGTTTTTTACCATGGTATTTTTAAGAATTCTTACCAGACTTTTATTAATTGATTATGCAACACCATTCCCTTGTGGGTAGTAGTTATCAGAGTATCTCAATATAATTCCCTTGTCCATATAAAATTGAATTAAATTATTAGAATAAAATAGGCAGCATTATCAAAAACAAGAACAGAAGGTACCATGAACCTTGTTATTATGTGTTTCTCCAAGAACTGGATCACCACTTTCTCGTTAATATGGGTAAGGGGAATAGATTCTGACCATCGTGTGAAATAATATGTTGCATTCATTATGTAATTTTGTTGTTTAGATGAGTTTGGATTTATCTCCCCTATGAAATATATTCCCCATTTCTCAAAATCTCTTGAGATGGTTAATGGCTGAAATGGAATGGATTCCATTTTCTCTTTCCTAGCACTTAGCTAACAAAATTTGCATTTTCTTACATGTGCATATGCGTCCCTAAACAAAGTTTGCCAATAGTGTACCACCCTTAGGATTTTATGGGTAGTGGTTCCTCTTGAAAAATGTCCACTTTATGGACCATCATGAAACTCTTTCAATACCTTTTATGCATCTTCTTTTTCAAGGCACCTAAGTAATACTCCATCATAGTTCATGTGGAACAACACAGAGTTAATAAGGTGGTACTAGGCATATTTTAGTCTAATGGATCTTCTCTCTCTAGGATTTAGATGTTCAAGACATGTGCCATGAATATGGAAGAAGTAAGATATATCTGCATACCAAGAGTCTTGACACAATGGGGTGTATAACAATTCACTGTACCACAAAGAAATTTCGTTGTCCCATCCTGAATTTTCTGGTTCTACTAGGTCTTGGGATTCAACAACCAATTCACACAAACCTTAGCCTCTAACTATCTTTGCAGGTTTGATGTCAAGATCAAATTCCTAGATAATATTCATCAAATCCCCCCTCCTCTCTCCCATTACCTATTGTGTGAATAATGACCTTACTATAGGGTGATGTATTATAACTTTCATATGGTTCTTCAGGATGTAAGATATGAAATGTTTTACTGCCTTGTAGAAAACATACACTTTATTATCTATAACAAGGTAGTTAAGCTTTGGTCTGTGTAGGTTGGTGCTCATAAATGAGATAGGGGCCTCATTGTTTTCATCATCCTTTTGTGTCAGGACTGTTGCTAAAGACTGGTAAGAAGCAAAGGTATAAAGAAAAAAATCTTTGTTGAAATCAAGGTTGCGTAATACAGGAGCTTGAGAGATATCAGCCTTGATTTTGTTGAAGGTCTATCTTCCTTATTCACTCCATTTGAATTTTTCATCTTTGTGTATCATCTTTTGCAATGGTTTAGTCGTTTCTGCAAAATTAGGAGTAAATTTTCTCACGAAATTAATCTTCCCGAAGAAAGATTTCATGGATTTTTTGTTACGGGGAAGAGGGAGTTGTGAAATTGCCTTTATTCGTTCAAGGTCAATATTGATGCCATATTTAGAAATAATATGGCTCATGAGTTTACCCTCATCTACACCGAATATGTTATTTTGGGTTTAGAGATATCCCATACTTCTTATACCTCTCAAAAATATGAGTCAAATAGGAAATATGATCTAACATGTTCTTGGAGTAGACCGTGACATCGTCTAGATAGACTATTACACATATGTTTATCAATCCTCTTAAGGCTACATCCATGGCCCTCGGGAAATTAGACCCTGCATTTATCATCCCAAATGGCATGCATTTACAGGTAAATTTTCCCCATCAAGTTCAGAAAGTTGTCTTTAGTCTATCTTCTTCCAAGACCATAACTTGGTTGTATCCTGAGAACCCATCCAGAAGTGAGAAAATCTCAGATCCAGAGACAGTTTGCAGGAGTTGATCCATAGGAGGCACATCGTAATTATCTTTTTATGAATCCTTGTTTAAATTTATAAAATCAACACATAAGTTAAGTTCTCCTTACGTCTTTTCTATAGGCACTAAATTAGCTACCCAGGCCGAATGTCTAACCTGAAATATAATTTTAGCATCTAGCAGTATTTTAAGTTCTTTCTGCAATAGGGGCTTGAGGGATGGATGAAAGTTTCTCATATTTTGTTGAAAAGGTTTAACCTCTGGTCTAAGAGGAATTGTGTGTTGGATGATCCTTATATCGTATGTTTTCAAGTCTTGATAAGACCATGCAAACACATCCTGATATTCCTTAAACAGCTTGAGGTAGGCCTTATTCTCTTCAGGGGATATGGATTTTCCAAGATTAACATTCTTAGGATTTTCAACAGTCCCTAAATTTATGACTTTGTAAGAAAGACATGAACTACCAGTCCTGACGTTCTTAGGGTGCTTAAATATTTCTTGTATATCAAAAATGTTTTCAAGGTTAACCACTCCCCTAGGAATTGTGTGGAGTTTGGGCTTGGTAGTGTTGTTGTCCTTGTCTATATTATGTTCACTATCTTATTTTTCAACAAGCATTCCTTAGAACACCTCATCATCAATATCCATGTCTTTAAATTTTTATTCAATAGTTAAGAAGGATATAATCTGCTCATCTCCCTCAAAAAATCTCCAATTAGTAATGTTATCGGGGACAAATGGCATGTACAATAACTCTATCGAAAACCTAGAGGCTTCATAATCTTCAAGAGGAGACATCCTTGAGGCTGTTGTGGCAAGATGATCAACAAGCACATTCTTGGATTGAGGAATGTGATATTAAATGCTTGAAAACTCTCTATCAATCTATGTACTTCTTGTTGGTAATTCCTCAAATGAGGTAAATTGCAATGTATGGTATTTTTGACCTATCTAACAATGATCTTCGAATCTTCGAAGACAACTAATTCTTTAATATTCAGGTCAATGGATTTATTGAGTCCTTGGACCAAAGATTCATATTCAACGGTGTTATTAGTACATTCAAACTCCAACCTACATGACAGGAAGATACATTTACTAGTTGGGTCAATAAAAATACATCCTGCACCCGCTTCTTCTTGGGGCTTGGATCCCTTAAAACATGGAGTCCAAATCTCAGAGGGGAAGTTAGGCACCCTCTTATTGGAATTTATAATTGGAATCTCGGATTTTTTTCTACAATATCAACTTGAACGCATGTGTCGGGGTCACTATGTTCTTCAATTAATGTGGATTCTTCTTGCAACAACAACTCTAACTTCTAAGAAAAAATAAATTTAGATATACAAGGTGTGAAGTTCTGAAAATCTGAATCACATGAATAATTTCATAACATAGGAAACTCTATTGAAGAAGGTTCGTTTGGGGCTTCTAGATCAGTGACGATATGTTTCTGGTATTTCTCTCTGTCAATTTTGATCATGTTGGGATGCCCTTTCAATGGAAACCATAGGTGAGACTAATCAATACTAAAATATCCATGCAATTTTTCCGACCAGTCTTGACTTAGCAACATCCCATAAGCTTATGGGATATCCATGACTATTATATCAATAACTTGGTGAAAATTTGGGTTCAAAGAGATTCTAATCATAACATCCTTTAGTTCATCAATGACTTTGACTTCAATTATGTCCAACTATATAATGTGTGTGTCACTCTTGGAAGGAGTTGCCTTAAGTTTTTTAAACATAGAAAAGGGCATAACATTGGATGATTCCCCAGAATCCACTAAACAATTGTGTAAATTTATGTTAGAAATCTCAAATGTTATTAAGAAAGAAGGGACATACAACTTATATTTCTTGTCAGTGGATGCTGAATTTACATTTGATTTTCTGGTTTCCCCAAAGGTATTCTTGCTTGTGTTTGGATTGGGGTTTACCATGGGTCTATATCCCTCTTTTAGGGCTTGTAGCAAAAGGTCTTTCTATTGGGGAATCCTACACAAGTCCATAACATAAATGTTTTCCTTCATATTTTTTAATTCCTCTACCACATTATATTTTGATACTTCTTGTGTTGGGAATTTACGGGTAGAGTTGTGTATAGGAGTTGGTTTGGCCAAAGGGGTTGAGTTATCAGGTGTTCTAGGAGCCTGAACTATCATATGATGATTTTATGTAACATGACCTTTGATCCTTGTTTGTATGGCCAATACTTAATTAAGCAACTCCTCTTCCTCGGTGACTCCATCATAAGACATCATGTGATTGATATCCCACAACACCATAATTGTTTTTTTAGGTGGCTCATTAGCCTCCTCCTCTATAGTGTTTAAGGCCTGGTCACCAAGTTTCTTTGTCAAGGCACACCAGTCCAAGAAGCGATTTGCCATTAAGTTCATGGCATTCACCCATTGGGGGAAAGCCTTTTCAGAATGGTGTTCTTGGTGATAAGTGCAAAAGGAATCAAAGGCCACATATCCTAAGTTAATATTTTGATTTGTCGGGGGACGTTCTATGGCCTTGTAAGGTGGTGGTCTCTTAAAAAAAGGCCTATAATGCCTTTGATTAGAGTTTCCTTCACCAACATTCATTTTCATGTCTACAATTTCATTGGATAACTTATTGATCATCCCTTGTAGTATTTCCATATCAACACTATCTTTCTTAGTGTTTTGTTCAACTTGTTTACCTTGTGGTCTAGTCAATAAGAGACCTCATTTAGGTAGTTTTTGAGCTTCTTTCTTTGCTAAAGAGATTTGGATTTCTTTACATCCTTTCATTTGGAACTCAATTCTTTTAGCCTCTTTAAAATTCTCAGCTAAAGTAAGTTTAACAACTCTTTCGACAAACATGGAAATGGAGGATGGAAAAGCATTTGTGTATACTTCAATCTGAAGTTCTTGAGTAGGTTTGGCTTTGGGTTGAAATTTATTCAAGATTGTGGTAAATATTTGATTAAAGTCTTTCACTTTCTCTTTAGGACCCATGGTGACAGCAAAGAGTTCTACCATTAGGGCTCCTATTGTAGTTTCTTCGGAAAATTTGTATAGAAAATCCTTTTGAAACTTTGTCTAGCTAGTTATGGAACCAACTGGGAGGTTAAAGTACCAAGTTGAAGTTGAATTCTCAAAAGTGTATGGAAATAATCTGCACACCACATCTTCGTGTTGTACTTTCATCAAATTGATTGCCAATATGAAATTGTTGATATGATCCTCTGGCAGTCTAGAGGTTTCAAGGTCAAACTTAGGAAGTAATTTCTCCATATGCCTAGGTAGGTGATATAATTGGCCTGGTATGGCTAGGGCATCCCTATCCAACCAAGGATGGTTATTTCTAGGTTTATTATTGCCTTCCTAGTTATTTTCGTTGTTGTCCTCCATGTAGTCTGATCCGTAATCAAAGGCTTGTGAATCAGATCTTTCTTCCCCAGAATCTGAATCTTCTAGTTCAAAATAAGTACTAATTTTTGGTGGAGTGACAACGGGTGTGTCAAGGATTAGGCCAAGAGGTTGTTCAATTTCTATCAGGGTGAAATCCACTAAATCCTCAACTGTGTGAACAAAAGTGTGTTTTGGTGCAGTCACAATAGGTTTTATTGGTTTCCTTCTACAAGGAAGTAACAGGGATAATGGTAATGCTCCAATATATCGAGTGTAATCCCTAGTGATCCTTCTAAATGTGTCAACCTCTTCAAGAGAGATCGTGTAGGGTATTTCAGGGTGAATATCGGTGCCTTCCTCACCATCGGGTGATCTACTGGTAGTAGGAACATCTTCTTTGTGTGGATTGTTTTGATTATTAGCCATGCATCAGGCCCTCCTTCTAGCACCAATTATGTTGAGAGGGTTGGATTCCCTTGAACTCAATAATAGGAATGGAACCCGAAGATGAGGCCCAATTAGACTCTTATCCATTTGGGGTAGTGTGATTCTTTGGATTTATACTCTGACAACTTTCGATGGGCTTTAAGATCTTGTTAGTTTCATTCACGTAGTCTCTTCTATTTTTTGGGAAAATATTTTCTAAATATGTTTTAGAGGAACAATCATAAATAGGTGGTTCAAAAAATTAGTTTTGTCTACTAATCGATCAGTGAGGATAGGTGAAATAAAATAGTCCTTCTTAAAGCTAACTTATTAAAGAACAAAGATAACAGATAACCAATCAATTGTTGCATATATTTTCTTTGGAAATATATAACAATCATTATATGTGCATGCAAATAACCTGGTCAAAGTCTATTAGTTATAAATAAATAGTTCTATATTTGTTGATCATAGGATCTAAAACCCAGAATATCGTTCAGATGCATATTAAACAAAAGATAAGAATTCAATGTAAATAACATTCATTTTAAGATAAATTAGTCACAAAATAGCTTACTAGACATTGATACACAATAAACCAAATTAGAACAATCCACAATGTAAACGTAGATCACACAATTGGTTTCAAAATCCACTTTAGGCTCCAAAGGAGCTTCCCTATTAATTGTTAAAATAAATCTTGAATACAATGAATAGAGAAAATTATCAACTGCCAAAAGGTATTTTGTCTTGAGCGAACTCGTTTATTTATACAAAACTAAACTAAAGAAAATTTCCACCTCAAAGGCTTAAAATAGATAATCATCATTTCAAGTCATGATGACTCAGGCGATCTGGGAGTCCTTGGGCTTGCATGTACGTCTACATGGTCAAAACATTCTTTGAGAAATCGAGTGCAACTGTCAGTGAATGTAAACTTGTGTTGGTCCATCGACATACCCATCTCATGTTTGCTATCGTGGAATCAATGGGTGTATTTGTGCATTCTCTCAGTCATCTTCTCCATCTAATCCACAACCTTGACCTGGATGGCAACATATTTTTGAACGTGCCCTTTCTCCATAACAGTGATTTGGTCGATTTGTTCTTTATGTTCGTCGGTCGAACATTGTAAGTCGGTTGACACCTCATCGATCGGCCAAAACTCAAAAGGTGAGCTGAAAGTTGGCATTTGAATACTTATCATCAACTAATTCATCTTGTCCCATATCCGTCAACATCAACCTAGCCTTTGGGTTCATCCAAAATATTGTCCCAATGTCTAGCTGCTAAGTGCATTTGAGCCATTCACTCATCTAACAACGGTTCTATATGACGATCCTCTACACCCTTTTCTTTCTGTATTTCCTTAATAAACTCCACTTTCTCTAAGGTGTCATCTCCCTTCTCAACCCATCGATGTATATCTTTATAAGTAATCCCAAATAGCAAGGATTCCTCCTGCAGAGCTATTTCCTTGCTTTTCAAATATTATTGCACCTTAACACGTTTGTTATGTATTTCCCGTAGGCTTACCTTAAAATGTGTTGCTCCTCCAACCTCTTTGCGATACTATACTTGGTGCTTGAGAGAAGTTCTTTCTACTCTAGCTTGCTCTAATTCTTTTTCTTCTACCACTGCCTTATCATAAGAGGCATGAGAGATAACTAAGCCTGCTGAGTAGATTTGGCTTGCCTTAGCCTTTTTTGTATCAATGATCACTTCTTCTGTTGTGCTCAACACCCCACTATCTAGTGTGATCTTCCTCTTTATTTGAGTTCTTTTTACTATAGAATTCTTCTTTTTGTCATAAGAGAAGAACTCTAAGTCAGCCACATCCTCAACTGGTTGAGGGATGGGTTGATCTCCCCAAGACAATATGTTGCTTAAACTGTCAAGACTATGTAAGTGCTCTTATATTGGGTCATGAGTGAGCTATGTTGATATTAAGAGGGGGGGTGAATCAGTATCAAGTACAATTTAGCACTTTTAAAATTTAACTTTTCAATCACATAAATCTGTCCCATATACAATAAAGAGTAGAAGAAGAAATACACAGTTCACAACAAATTTATATGGAAAACCACTGAACGTTTTTCTTATATAATATTAAGATTAGATTCATAGGAAGCTACAACTTCCAATATTCTCCAGCTCCAACCCCCTATTTTACAGGCTCCAACCTAAAGGAACCTACAACTCCCTAGATTCTCCAGCTCCAACTGGAAGGAGGTTCCAACCCCCTTTCCTTTCCCCTTCCTTCCACCCTCAAATGTATATAAAATAATGAACATGTTACTGTCATTGTCGTTGCCACTGTTATTGTCTCTCTCTGTCTCTATCACTATCAATAACTCTGTAACTATCATTGATACATCATTATCATCAAACTGGGTCCACATAGACCGTCACTATCTCTATCACTATCATTGATACATCATCATCGTCAATTTGGTTCCACATAGAGATCCTAGGTCCACATGCGTCCACACATAAACCCAAACAACCACATAGAATCCTGTGCAAAGAATCAATTGTCCATACTATAACGAACACATAGCAATGATTAAAACCTCACCATAAGTCTAGAAAATATCCTTCATAAGAGCTCCTTATCCTCCCAGTTCCTTCGCTACCAAACTTGTGCTAAGAGATCACGAGCTTGGATACACTAAAAATTCAAAAATCCATCCTGTATTTATAGTAGTTCTATCCCTATTTTTAGGTTTTGGGCCGACCTAGCTAAACTATCCTCAATTTTTTGGTTGGGTTGTCGGACGAAAAATTCATATCTCCTCATTCCCAGAGAGTTAGAGGGACTTCCATATACCGTTGGAAAGGTCTCAGAATAAGCTTTCCAAACATGTAACTTGTGATTCCATTTGAGTTATTTATGTAGGGTAAATATTCCCTCAAAGATAGGGTATCCAAATTGACCACAAATAATACTTTCAACAATATCCATCTTGCAATATTTATCTTGGACATCTGTAGGCTTCTTCACTTGAATTTAGGGGATTCTTCACTTGATTTTAGGGATTCTTCAAAGCATATTTCCGTGAGGTCCATGTTTAAATCTACACCATAAGGGGACCACTATGGATACTCCTTCAAGTAAACCCATAGGCTTCTTCATGTTGATCACCAATGACTGACTTTGACATCAATGACAACACCATTCAACAAGCTCCTTGACTGAGGAATCCTTTCATGTGTTCTTTTCTATCTGATTGAGTTTCTTCTATTGGTGAAATCTTCTTGGTTATTGTCCTGTTTCTCCTTCTCTACATCGTCTTCTAGAACTGATGAGCCACCTGGGAAAATTTCATTGGGATTCTCAGTATTCTCACCATCTTCTGGGGTTTGCACAGGAGTAGTGTTGATGTCTTGTTTTAATTATTTATTATGCTCTGTATCAACTTCATTTGTTTCATTATCATGATCAAAATTGTGTTGCAACTCACCATTTTTCCCAAGTCTATTGTTTTGCTTGTTTTTTTGCTCACTGTTCGGGTTTCTTTCACTTTGCTGGTCATTTGTACCTTTTCCCTTTTCTCTTGGTGAGGACACCTCTTAATTATGCCCATCTAGTGGGCCCTGCTTTGATTCATTGATACTTGAAGAAGGGACACCTTCACCTTGGTGAAGGGAGTCATTCTTTCTCAAGTGAGAAACTTATTTTTCTTCATTTCCATTCTTCTTTTCATTCCCATATTTTTCTTCTCTCCCTTCTGTTTTCTGCTCTTTTGGTGAGCTTGATGGAGTTTCCTCGGCACTCGGGTTTCATTGATGACGGGGACATCAGTCTCTTCATCGTTCTCTTCTTCTCCTTTTAGGTATATGGTTTCACCAGGATTATTCACAGTAGCTGGTTTTATTTTCTATTCACCATTCTTTTGCTCCTATTCTTCCTTTTATTTCTCCAATAGCTCCAATTCTACCTTCTTATGTTGCTTGTCTTCTTATTCTTGGATATTCTTCAACTCATCAGACCATCCTTGTTCTTTTTGTATCTTCAATTCCTATTCCTATCGCCATGCCTTCTCCTCTAGATCCCTTTTTCTTTTTTCAATAAATTCACATTATGTTTGCTTCCTTTCAACCTCCTTTCTTTGTTCTACTAATGCTTCCTGCTTTGCCTCTTATTCCTCTTTCTTCTTTTGTTCTTCTCTGAGCCTTCTCTCTTAAGATTTCTCTTTTTGGATTCTTTCTTGCTCTTCTTGTATGGCTTGTCGTTCATTTTTTGTCATGAGATCCTCCTCTCCTCCTTGTTTCTCTACACCAGATCCTTTGTTGGAGGACACTCCAGCCTTCACCATTTTGATTTGTTCTTCTATAGGAAGAGTGAAAAAGATAGTTATAATAGGGTTGGCCCTTCTCCTATGCATTTATTTCCAATCTTGAGCATTCTCAGTGAACATATCCTCTTCCCATTTTTCATGAGCATAAGGCCAGTGAAGGTCACTTGCCCTGCATGTTTTGGCACCAATACCTTGGGGTCATGTTTCCTATATCTTCATGTCATGAATCTATACACCAAGTTTACTTGAACTTCATGTTTAGCATGCTTGGAATCTTTCACTACGTATTAACCTATCTGAAAATTGTAAAGGATGAACAATTTATTATTTTCCTTCATAAGGGTGGCATTGAAACAATGCATGATTGTTTGATAACAAAGTTCTCTGATAACTTGCCTATTAGGTACATACACAAGTAATAGATGTGGTGGGCCCATGGATCCATAAATTCTTAAGTATGTATACTTTTCCTCAAGGTACCATTTCCCTATACAAGTTAGAATCTTCTTTGCTTGCTTTGATAACTTAGGGCACTCCTACCCAAATATAAGGAAGTAGATCCTAGGAATGACAAAATCACAGATTTGGGAGTAAAACCTTTTATACAAGTTTTCCAAAAGCATGTTGAAGTACACATGGAATGGTGGTTCAGAGATCTGCGAGCTTAATGATAGTCCACAAAATGTATTTTTTTCACACAACACATCCAAGAGGAAGGAGGCCATGTGGAATTCTGGAGGATTTCCAAGTTTAAGAGATTATGCTTGAATTATTTTCAGACTGAGTTTCTTAGATATAACACGTCCCCGATTAAATTTCTTGCCCCACATTGCCACGTGATATGCCAAAGGTAGCCATGCTTCTAAGAATTGGGAGCAATCCCTCTCACTATATAACCTATACAAAAGGATCAAAACATACATGTATGGCTCCCTCAATCTGGAGATGGTGTACCTACTAGAAGACCTCTTAGAGAATTTTCTATCATCCTTCCACCAACTGTACAGTATTTTATTAGTGTCATAATGTTCATAGAATGCAATCATGAAATCCTCGGTAAGGGATTCGTCTGGGTCTAGAATTTTATAACATAGAGCCATATATTGAGGAAGGAAGGATCCTATGCACTCCCCCTAATCATTCACAATTTTGCACTCATGGGACCCAGTATTATTAATGACCCATTCCATCAATTCTACGTAGGGCAGGATAGGTTCCCTGGTTGCGATCGAGTGTAGCATGGACCTCTTAATTACGGGAAAAACCACATCGTCCACCTCCCTAAGTTGAATATTTCTATGTGGAGTAGACTCAGGGTAATCCCCATTATTAATTTCAAGAATAGGTCATTCCAAGAAGGAATCAGTATTTGCGTGGAGGTCCTACTCACTGTGCAAGGTTCAGTGTCATGAAACAAGGGCACCATGTTTGAAACCTCCTTCAGAGGAAGCATGATAAGAGGTTCAATATGCTTAGTCATTGGAGCCCCATCTACCTGTGCGGATGCAGAACTGGAACCTTCCCCAACATCGCTAGAACACATCCTCAATTTCTTGGGCATTCTCTGTGTGGGAGATTTCCTTGGAGGCATTGTGTCTACAGGAAAAACAATTGTAGTCAACAATCATTTCTTCAAATACTTCTCAAAATTACACACCATACAACTTAGTATACTTGTATTAAGCAAAGTTGTTCCTTGAAGGAGATGAGCTTACCTAATCAATCCCTTTCACGATGTAGCTATTGTTCAATTGAATTCCCTATAGTAGAGAAAACCAACTCCATGTCCTTAATTCATTATCAATAAATAAGCACAAAAATGCACTTGGTTGATAACACACTTATCATATGTGAACAATGGGGCAAGCTTGGGACAATTGTGATTTAAAAGACCAAATCCCAAAGTAATGGGAGCGATCTCTAGGCAGTAATGGAATTTAAACACAATGACAGTGTCTCTTCAAGCCTTTGATGACTGAGTTGATGTGAGGAAGTGACCATCAACAATGGTGTGACATTATTTTCTTGGCGCGCAGTGGTTCAATCAAGCTTGAATGACATAATATTTAAATCTGTAGTTCAACCGCGACACTGATATGAGAATGACCGCTCCTATCCATGTGAGGTGATGTCAGATATGTACCTATGAAGGTGACGTGGAAACCCAACAAGGTATTGAAAGGGAACGTGTTGATACCTGATTCAAAATACAATTTGTTAATCCATTGAGGGACCTACTTCAGTTGTTGAGAGACTGGAGTACGAAAACATATATCTAACGACTCAGATTAAATCATCCTCATTGATCAAACGATAGAGATCATGTGCACAACAGTTCGTCAGGAATTGGGTGAGGTTAGTAGTGTCATTGCGAACCGACGTGGTAGACCAACGTGGCGAGGGGTCAATACGTGGCGCTAGTTCATTAGCTAGTAAATGATGTGATGTGTTAATATCATCCAAACATCAAATCCCAAAATTGACAGCTAAGATTTGTTCATTCATATGATCATATGGTTTGTAGTGTCTAGGGTAAGACGTTCGTCGACCATTAGGTGAGGTGAGCGAGTGCGATAGGTGAAATAGTTGGTCGATACGCTCGACGACCGATGGGAAATAGGAGAGAAAAAACCTTTAGGTCATAGGATCAATGACTTTTATTTCTTTCCCTGCCCGATCGGATGATTATAAATGCTTGGAAAGAAGAACTACCAGTCATCAGGTGTAAGGGCGAGTATACTAGTCGTAGGATGTTGCTAATCTGGCTGATGGTCGACGGGCTCCTCGACATTGGGTGAATTTCCTGGGCACCTTTCCACGAGATACATAAACATTGCGAGAAGCCCCAATGACTAATAGGTGTGGTAATCGAGGTGTGACATGTCAACCCAGACCTCTGGTACAACCAATCATGTGGCGGAGCCACTTGGCAGGTGACGTGGCAAGGAAGATCTTTAGTCAAGATTTGAAGTGCATGGATAGTGACGTGGAAATGATACGAATACGATGTGGCATCCTACGTGGCATCCCATAACCCTATATATGGCTTCTTCCTTTGTTGCTAACGAACGACTGGGACTAAAAGTTGACTTTGAATGGATGGTGGGTATTAATTACCTCTTGAATTTTCACTTTTTCGTTTGATTGGCAGGATCATCCCATGGCTTCAATCTGCACCTGACAATCACATCGAGCGCCACGGGGAAAAATGTGGCACGTTAATTAGCATGGAGATATGCCCGATGCTTGATGGACTCGTCAGCTGTCAGGAGAAAATGACAAATTTAATAAATATATTGAAAACTCCTCTTGTTGAACCGACCCGATGCCTCCGTCGACCCAATTCAACCGACGACTATTTTCTCTCAAGTTTTATGTGTTTAGTCTTGTGTTATTTGGCCAATTGTTTCTTGAAAGTGTTTGTGTCTACTTTGGTTTTAGCTAGGCTTTCTTTACATGTTCAAGAGATCTAAAAACCCAAACTTAAACAAAATCAAACAAATCAAGGAACCAAACATTTTCAGAGCCAATGGATGCAATGTAACTGAGGAAAAATTTAAAAGTGGTACCCCAAAATTCCCAGAAATTCTGAGGGTGTGTTGAGTGCTCAACATGGGGAATGTTAGGATATTTAGACACTCAGGATTTAGTTAAGATCAATGTGTCATTAGGTAAGTGTGTTTCTTAGTGTGTTTCTTTAGTATGCATTAGCATGCATTTCTAGTTAGGTAATCCGATGATCATGATATGTTCCTGACACAAAGTGATTTGACATCTTATATTCTCCTTGATGTTAACGACTATATTGATATGTGGCTTAACAACCAATTGGTCCATTATCTCTATTTAAAGAGCATGGAGGGTCATTTGTCGATGATTGATTTTGATAAACTCTCTCGTAAATATCTCTGTAATATTTTTCTTTTGCATTAATAAATTACTCCAAGTGGTCGCTTTGGCTAGGGTTGTGGATGTTTCCCCATAGGGGTTTAACTATGTAAAAACATCGGTGTGTTGATCTTTGATTTGGTTGTGTGAGTGGTTACTGAAGATGTTCATCCTCTATTGGAATACATGCGTTGTCGAACAATATTTTTGTGAGTTATATTGATATAGGACTTGAACACAAGGCTAAAACTCTGGATTGTGCAATTATGTTATTATAGTTTTCATAAGGCCATAATAAAAAGATTCAATTTTTATTTATACAAAAAATATCACATTTTATCATTGGGATTTCATTCCATGTTGATGGCATTGAGAGAAGCAAAGTGCTTTATAACTTTGAGTGGGGTAGATACACATGTATGTGTGTGTATCTTTGTGTAGCATATAAAAGAAAATGAAAAGAATGGCACTAACATCTTACTTTGCAATGACATGAATGCCAACTATGAAGATGATGAACTAAATAACTACAAACCGACATAGATTCATATTAACTTTGGATCTATTACGCGTGGAAGGGGAATAAACTAGCCAATATGTGAACCTTAGATTCATATTAACTTTGGATCTATTACATGTGGAAGGGGAATAAACCAACCAAGATGCAAACCTTAGATTCATATTAACTTTGGATCTATTACGTGTGAAAGGGGAATAAACAAGCCAAGATGCAAATCTTAATTTTTATTAAATAGTACATGAGAGTGCATACATATTAAGGTTTAAACCTTAAGTTACTTTATGCCTCTCAATGCTTATGGCTTATGGTGTAGGGGATGCACAATGGAATCACTATCTTTTTGTGCCTAGGGTCGATGCTTAGTGCTCAACAACCTTAACATGCATGCAACAAAATGTTCACATCAAAGAACTATAAACTGTGATAGAATGTTGAAAGAAAATTAAACATATTTAAGGACAAAAGGACATAAAAACTAGTCTACTCATGCTTATTAACACAACATAATATTTACATATACAAAGATAATGTGCCACATCATCAATCTTAGCTAGGACAAAAGGGCATAAAAATTAGTCTACTCGTGTTTATTATCACAACAAAATATTAATGATAATGTGCCACATCATCAATCTTTGTTCTCGACTCCTATACCACTCTCACATCTCGACATTCAACCTTGAACCAATGCTCTTCTTTTCATCGATCTCTTCCTTGGGTCAGTTCCACTTCATCCCTTAACTATGCTCTTGTTGTTACGACCAACCAACCAACCAACTTATGAGCACTTGATAATTCAATCCCAAGCAACACGATCAATTTGACCTCACCAACATGTAGTCAACATGTGTTCAATTTGATTGTAACTATCAATTCAACTTCCTTGCATTTCACTTTGTCTACCTTGTGCACCTTCTTGCACCAAATCTTTCCTTGCACATCTCCATTCTTTTCACTAACACCTTGGCATGCACAAATCTCCTTTTACATATGAATTGTGTCCTTTTCCCTCCAACTTTGGTGTGCCTTGAATCAATTGTGCCTATGCTCATGTATCTATTTTACGTGCACTCGTCTTTTCTTTTGTACATATTCCTCAACATCATGTTGCACCCAACCATGCTAATACCTTAATAAAAATAATAAACACTTCATAGAATCAAAAATTGGTTAAAAAACCTAAATTATAAAAAAATTAAAGAAAAAAAAAACTAGTTAATACTCCTTTAAAATTTATTTGATTAATTTTTTTCATTATAAAACAAACGATGAACACCCACATTACAACAATAGCCACTATACATATTTAACTAATATCCATGCCAATCTATATAGTAATAAACGTTGTACCATAAGATACATAATGTTTACAAAACTAGTTTGGAATGCACTTCACTTGGAGACCTCCAAACAACAATCAATCATCCAAACACCAATCATGGTGTGAGGGCCCATATACTCTAAGGCCACAACCAAACTAGTTGGCGTGCACTTCATTACAAAATCAATCAATCGTCCTTGTGGTTATATATTGAGTTGCACACATCACCCTCCATGGAGTACATATATGGTACCAATAATTGCTTTGCATTCATTCGTTAATATGATCAAATTAAACCCCTTTAACACCAATGGGTGTCTATTAACGTGGTTCAATTTAAAACTCTTTACCAAAAATGGGCGTGTTTCATTTTTATTACTTTAGTCTTCTTTTGATTAAAATTTAGCCACTCCAATTTCAACCATGCTAAGATTCCAATTTCAACCATTCATAAAACTAATTTTAAGAGTTTTTCCTCAATTTCCAAATTCTAGGTGCATTCAATTTAGTAATGGGTTTTAATTCCAATTTCAACCCTTCATAAAACTACTTTTAAGAGTTTTTCATCGATTTCCAAATTCTAGGTGCATTCAATTTAGTAATGAGTTTTTAAAGGAAAGTGTGTAAAAGTATATTCAACTTAATAATGAGTGTTTTTANTTTTAATTCCAATTTCAACCCTTCATAAAACTACTTTTAAGAGTTTTTCATCGATTTCCAAATTCTAGGTGCATTCAATTTAGTAATGAGTTTTTAAAGGAAAGTGTGTAAAAGTATATTCAACTTAATAATGAGTGTTTTTAGAAAGTATGTAAAAGGGGTAATGTGAAGTACTATCAAATAAGATAAGTATATTGAACTTAATAATGAGTGTTTTCAAGAAAGTATGTAAAAGGGGTAATGTGAAGTAATATCAAATAAGATATATATATATATATATTTCTTAATAATGTGTTTTTAAGAAAGTATGTAAAAGGAGTAATGTGAAGTATTATTAATAAGATATATATTTTTTAATATTATTTTTGGTATAAAGGGATAAGAGAACACTAAGTAACAAGTATATTCACATTACTATCAATAAATCATTATGTTAGTAAGAGCCACCACTTTTTTATTACTATCTTTGTTAGTAGGAGTTACCACTCTCTTATCATTATTTTCATTGGCATAAGGATCATGGTATATTGAAGCTTATATGTTGTGTGTCACATCTCTCAATCAATATGGGGTTAATTTTTTGTATAAGGAGGTATTTATGTCGTGAGACAATTAATTTTAGGTGCATCTAATTTAGTAATTTAGTAATGGGCATTTTTTAGGAAGGCATGTGAAAGGGGCACTGTGAAGTACTGCCAGTGGGAGAAATTTTTTTTTTTTTTTTTTTTTTTGGCATAGAGTAAGGGAGGAAGGTTGAGCAACAAGTATATTCACATCACAACCAATCAACCATTATGTTAGTAGGGGACGTCACTCCCTTGTGATTGCCCCCACCGGCATACATATCATGGTATATTGGAGTTTATAGGTTGTTGTGGGATACATCTCTAAACCAATGTGGGATTAACTTTTTTTGTATAGAGAGGTATTTATGTCATAAAAATAATTCCAAGACACATATTTTAGGCATATTTGACTTAGTTGAATACACCTACTGATGGACACGTGTTCATGGACAACAACTCCTTTATCTTCATAATTATAGAGACATTTACAAGCCTCCAAGCACTCTAACAACCTATGGGGGTCGTTGCTAGTTAATTGAATGTGAAAAAAATGTTGATATTAAACAACAACTATAAACTAGCATATATTCATCTTAAACTTGGATTTATTATGCATCGAGGGAGGACAAACAAATAAACGTGCAAACCTTAATCTTTATTAAATAATATAAAAATGTGCAAAAAAATTGAGGTACATCTTGCATTTCATGATGCTTCTTAATGTTTATGGTGAAGGTTTTAGGGACCTACCCTAACCTGCCTACTTCAGAGTACTTAGGATTTAAAAAATTAATTAATAAGATCATCTTCTTTGAATCAAGTCCATTAGGTATTTAGTGGATGGTTACTCAATGTAAAGGGTTTGTTTTTTTAAATAAGATCCACTAGGAGGTCGATACTCATTGATGATGGGACCACAATTAGTAGTTAGGGTTTTGCTAATAAGAAACAATTTATAGATGTAGAAGGCTATGTAATGTTTTGTCAGGTGTTGTTATTATGCTAGAACTCTAATCAATTGGAGATCGCTCCTTCAAAGAGGCCCATGGACATCACTCACTCTTTCTGGATTATGAATACAAGGAATATATTTTGTAGGTTTAATATCATTGACTCTCCTTTTTACTTTTCCACGATTTCCATTTCTTTGGATATTGCTCATGACTTGTTGTTTCCGCTGGTTAAGGACACGATGGTAGGGATTTGCAATGACCTCTTCTCTATTTATGTGCCCAGGCTTAAGACCTAGGTTGAACAAATTTAATAACTATGTAAATGAATGCTCACGACAAAGAACGATATTGTTGATGGGCGTAAGTGACGCACCGTCAACTGGAAGGTCAAATCTGGATCGGGGTTGTCTAAATAACCCAAACCGTTTGGAATGAAATAACCTGACGGGTTTAATGGCTCCATTGGCCAACTAAAGTCCTAAAAACAGTAAAAGAAATAAACTAATATAAAGCTATGATTCTAACAAATGATATATTACTTACTAATGTTTATTAAAAAGAAACGTAAATATACAAATGATTATAAACAATCTATATATAGTTTACAAGGTTTACTTGAAATCTTGTGAAAATAAATGTTCATAATAATGTTTCAAAATAAGATAAAGTAAGTATATAAATCTTTTTGTTTTTTTAATGTTTAAAGATTTTAAACTAATAAATACTAAGCAAATACAATTGAAACAATGACACAGAAACGGTCAAAGCTAATTAATGCAATCGTCTCATTCATATATAAACAATTATGAATAAAAGAAAGCAATGCACCTACTAACCTCTCACTGATCAACAGTACTAAGCTAAATTCATCTCTCTGTATTTGTATGAGCTCCTCTTAACCTGTGTCAAGTGTAAACCTATGACAAAAGAAAGCATAAAACTTCCTGAAGAAATTCAAGGAAGTGTTTCATATTCTGGAGCGAGTTTAAACTCAAAATACTTGAATAGATGATCAGTCACAGATATAAACTAAACCCAAAGATAATGAACAACATAAAGAAAAACATGATATAAAATATTATGTGCAGAACTGACTAAAGTTAATTCGACACAGATAGCATTTCACATCAAGAAATTACATGAGAAGACAAAGAAAAAACACTGCAAAGTCTACACAGGATGAAAGCCAAAGAGTAAACTATTTTCTCATATAGTTTCAACAAAATATGTTCATCATATGGTCCAGGAAGAACTTTTGGGATAATAGACTCTTAAAGATTGAAAAAATTAATATATAAATGATAGCAATTAACCATGTATTGATAAAACAGAATAAAACTAATTTAAATCAATACATAATCAATTATTCAAAGAATATGAAGATATTATAATGAAAATAAAACCATTTTACTCACAGGACAAAAGTCATTAACCCACCTCGAATTCCATATTCTTCTTTGAAAATACTTGTCCATTCTCCTAAAGATTCCAACCATCTGTTACTCCATTTGAAAAAAAAAAATTACAAAAGAAATAATATACAAAAGAGAAAGGATAAAAATCCTCCTCTCAATTTCTTCCATCCCTTTGGCTCTGAACTTTCTCATATATTTATACAATGAATGAACAGTATGGGCGTCACTAATAATTTTCGCCACCTGAAATTTGTCTCGTAAAGAGACACAATATCTCTCAAATCGTACATTTGTTTGGGAAAATTCTCGCATGTAAGCTAAATGGGTCCATTTTGGAGATGGGTTTTCAACCGTTTCTTCAGATTCCTCATGGTTTGGCTGCAATCAGTCCCGTAAAATTGTGTGTCTGTTCTTGACGCATTTCCAAATTTTATCTGTTGTTGCTCATAAATTTATTTGCAACAATCCAATATTATTTTTGGATCAATCATCTTGAACGTATTTAGATAATAAAATCAAGCCATGATCAGATCCRTACCAAATAACTGATAATAGAAACTTGTGAAACAAAAAGAAACATAAATTAATAACCTAAAAATTGTAAATAAAACAAAATCTATAACATTAAAATAAAAAATGAATTTAAACTAACTATAAGTTCTAAACAAACTTTGTTTATAATTTCCTTTCAAATATGATCTTAAAATTCTAGAAGCTTCAAGTTAATGGAGAGAAGAAAAATATTAATTTTGGATTTTCACAAAATCAAACAAATGATAGATAATTCTTTTATTATTATTCTTTTTATTTTTATTTTGAAATGAGATGCAAACTATCAAAATAATTTAATTAATTAAACCTATCAAATGATTTTGTGAAAATGATTGTTAATGAGCAAAAGGCGAAAACATAATCATACTTTAAATGAAAGTAAAAGTTGATAAAAATTAAGGTTTTTGTTTAAATTAAGATTTCTATGTTCGTCTCTCCCTCATTCAAATTTAATCAAATGTGAACAAATGTCATAGAAAAGATGTGTCGTAATAAAAACTCTCAAATTATGAAGCTCGTTCATCAACATTAAAACTTTGTAGAAAGCAAAACGAAATGGCATTTAAATTTCATGAAATTCAAACCAAACAAAAGAAAAGAATATAAACTTGAACCAACCTCAAAACAAAGCAATCCAATCAAGTCAAAGGGAAACAAACGAAGAATCCAAGTAAAATTTTGAGGGACCCTAGATTTTGATTAAAGAAAAAGAAGAGGGTTGTTGGGGCTCAACAGATATCTTATGATAGAACATACACACCAAAAAAGACATATTCAAAGATACAAGGCACATAAAAAACAAAAGTCTAGTCATTCTCATTAACACAATATAATAATTACATATACAATGACAATGCACTACATTGCCAATCTTTGTTGCCGATCTTTGCAAAACTCTTAGACCTCGACCTTTAACCTTGAACTAGTCTTCTTCATGCCATTGAGCTCTCCTTTGGCTTGGTTCCTCCATGTCCCTTTAGTGTACTCTTGTTATTATGACTAACCAATTTATGAGCACCTATCGACTTAATGGGCCACTATCCACCCGATCTCATTCGGGTTAGACACATTAATACATTACGCAACTGACATATAGTCAACACGTGTCCAAGTTGATCATAACTAATTGTTGGTTCAACTTCCCTACAGGTCACTTCCTATTCCCTATGCACATTCTTTCCCAAAATCTTTCCTTACAAATATTCTCCATTCCTTGTTCTAACACCTTGACATGTGTGCAATTCAAATTGTATCCTTACAACTTTAATGTTACTTTATTCTCTTATGCTTATTGCTTATGTATATTGGCATATGCCCTCCCCTATCTTTCTCTTATGCTCATCTTTTATTCCTTGCTTGTACCTCAACGTCCTTTGCACCCAACTACACCAATACCTTAATGAAAAGTCTAGATGCTCTCGCATAAGCCTAATAAATCTCTAGATTAAATGAATCTATGCTAATACTTTCTCTTGTAAGTTCATTTGATTAAGTGCTCCATTATAAAGCAAGAAATAAACACATCACGCTGCAACATTAACTATCATAAATGTTTCACTATAATTCCTATCTCCCAACTAAAGTTGGTATTTGAAAAAAATTCCATTAAAAAATATTCCACCCATTAAAAATAATATTTTTAACTACAAATCAAACATTTTTGAGGAATTAATGGTTTTTTCTTACCAAACAGTAATAAATATTGATTATGTTTAATTGATAAAATACTTCATAACAAACATTCTGCCTATAGAATTATAAGAGTGATCCCAATTTATATAAGGCGTTGGCTAAACGTTTTACCTTTTGAGATTTTGGGCCGGAATCCGACGATGTAAATCTGAATAAAATCGTTAATTTATGTTGTTTAAATTGCATTTATGAATGCATAAATGGATTCAACGCGCTGGAAAACCCCCGAGGCACTTGGATTATACAAACTTAGCCACTCAAATTTGTAGATCTAACCATTCCTCACCGAATTTCAAGCAAAATTAAACGAAAAAAATCGTCAAAAAACTCCCAAAAGTAAAACGTTTAAACTACACTTTTATATAATTAAGAACACAACAATGAAAGATACTTAATAATTCCCATGTAGGATAAGAATCTATATAGTAAAAGCATAGCAAAATTAATGCATGTCACCACCGGACACCAACAACAATCGTCCTTATGAATATGTGTTATGAGTAGCACACATCACCCTTTGGTGGAGTACATACATAGTACTAATAATTGCTTTAAATTCATTGGAAGGCCATAGCAAAATTGGTTGGCACCCTTTGGTGGAGTACATACATGGTACTAATAATTGCTTTAAATTCATTGGAAGGCCATAGCAAAATTAGTTGGCATTGGCATGTGCACTTCAATGCATGTCATTTCCAAACACCAACCCATCAATCAATCTTCCTTTGGATATCTATTATGAGCACCACACATCACCTTTTAGGGAGCACATACATGGTGCTAATAATTGCTTTGAATTCATTTATTAACGTGGTGCATGAAAATTCTTCACCACAAATGTCTCTTACAAGTTTTCTTGTGTGGGTTAAGTCTTAACGTATTTTTAATAAAAAAATTATTAACGTGGTGCATGAAAATTCTTCACCACAAATGTCTCTTACAAGTTTTCTTCTGTGGGGTAAGTCTTTACGTATTTTTAATGTATATTTTAAATTTTTTAAAAGTGAAATGTGATGTTTTAATTGATTTTTTTAATAAAATTATATATATATATATATATATATATATATATATATATATATATATATATTACATAGTTAAACATTAATTATAAAAATTAATAATTTTGATATTAGATTAAATTTAAAGTTATAATTTATGATTTTTTTTTATGAAAAACATGTCCATGCATATATATATCCATATTTTTAATTTATATAATAATAAAAATTGTACAATGAATTGCAAAATGTTTAATGATTGCTTCTAATATAAGTCCAACACCTATATATTTTAAAGTTTATATACTTTAAACTTTAAGTATATATCCATATTTTTAATTTATATAATAATAAAAGTTGTACAATGAATTGCAAAATGTTTAATGATTGCTTCTAATATAAGCCCAACACCTATATATTTTAAAGTTTATATACTTTAAAGCCATAACCAAATTAGTTAACATATACTTCACTCCACACTAGATTTGGAATTTCAAGTTTACCTTGTTTATCATGTAAAAATTTGATGATGATTAATTTTTTTTTTAAGGGTCCATGGTAACAAAACTAAAATCCACATCTCATGGATGATGAATGTGATAACTTTATTATACCATGTATCACTACTGTAACACTCATAAAGTAACTTATAAATCTTAATTGAATAGAACACTAGTACAATACTTATAATCGATCCATTGATTACAACTCTCATTACACCACAAATCTTATTTAAAATTGAGTAATAAAGTAACTTATAAATCTTGATTGAATAGAACGCTAGTACAATAATTATAAATCCATCCATTGATTACAACAATCATTACACCACAAATATATTTGAAATTGAGTGGATACAATATCTGACATGACATTGTACATACAAAAAAAAATATAATTTCCACAAGCCCTAATGAAGGGTTAGATGCAAATCCTAAGCATGTCCAACAAAATGAAAAGTATGTGGAGGACGCACTATATCATATTTTCTTAAAAATTTAATACAATTTTTCTCTGTTAATGAGTGCATTGGATTCACATAGTCATATGCTTATCATAAAATTTTCAATACAATTTTTCTGATGAAATATATCAAACAACTAAGGTTACGATAACATCTACCTAAATTTTGATCCAAATTAAGTTTAATTAAATTATTTACATTATTTTTATATATTCATGAGAGAAGGTGATGCTGGTAGATTGTTCCAAACACATCAAAATTCTTAGCACAATTTCTCTTGAAATATTTAGCCCTTAAAAGTTTTTCCCGCCAATACCTCTTTACCCGAACTTCAAACAGAGAAGGCCTATCAAATTTAATTTAATGGTTTTGACACTTTCAATACTTATTTTCATAATTTAAAAAAAATATTGATGGTTGTAAACAATTTTTAACACAGGTTGAATCATCGAGACAAAATTTACCATTCAAATTTTATCCTGATTTTTACCATAGAAAWCAACAAATATACAAAGTAGTGTAAACTKATATATATATATATATAATATAGAAATCAACAAATATACAAAGTAGTGTAAACTTATATATATATATATATATATATATATATATATATATTATAGTTTACACTACTTTGTATATTTGTTGATTTCTATGGTAAAAATCAGGATAACTATATATATATAGTTAAAYTTTTTATCTTTTGGGTATTTTGGCGGGAATTYAGTGATGTAAATTTGAGCAAAATCTCTATTTTCTGTTATTTAAATTGCATTTTTAAATGTATAAATGGATTCAACATGCTAAAAAAACTCTGGGGTACTTGGATTATATAAGCTTRGCCATTCAAATCTGCAGATCCAACCATTCTTCACCAGATTTTAAACAAAATCAAACAAAAAAAATCAYCAAAAACTTTCCAAAAAGTAGAACGTTTAAACTACTACTATATATATTACCAAAATCTCAAATGCTCTACATTCACCCATATACATTCCCATATATAAGGTATTTAATATTTTCAACCATATACATATTTATCACAATTCACATTCCCATATATAAGGTATTTAATATTTTCAGCCATATACATATTTATCACAATTCACGATACTTTTAAATATTGATTTGATATTAATTTAAAATATATTTATAATTTTTTCCGACATAATTTTTTGTTGAAATTTTAAAACCGCAATTTCGGCCCGTTATATAAATGGGGTCGAAGGATTTGCCCAGGTACAATTAACAACGAATCATTCAAAAACATAAAAGTTTTATAACTTCAAATCCAGGAAATTTGAATATACTAATTAAATATATAGAGAAACTGTCGATTAGTTTATTTCACGGCAGCCGCGAATCACGCGATAGTCTGCCCAGGAGCCCAGGGTGGCGAAAGAGAGTACATACTCGTACTGTCAGAATTCTACTCGTCCGTCTACGGATGACGGGTGTCCGCAGACAGCGGGCCCTTCATCTGTATGGACCAATTTACGCCCGCCACCTGTTAGCAAATATACACTCATTCATTCCCGTCTTCTCGAAAGTTGTTACGTACGGTTTAGGTACGAGGGGTTCCCGTTCAGCCTTCGGTTTAGGTTTAAGGGGATAAAAAAACAGTAGTTTAAACGTTTTACTTTTTAGTTGTTTTATTTTTATTTTTTGGTTTTGTTTGAAATTTGACAAGTAATGATTAGATTTGTAGATTTGACTGGTTAAGTTTGTATAATACGAATGTTTTAGGGGTAAATTTATTTATACATTTAGAATCTAAATGCAATTTAAACATATTACTGGATTTTGATTAAAAAATTTAAAAGACAAAAATTTTTGACAACACCTAAAAAAAATTATTGTTACATTTGTGTTTAGGTAAGAAATTAAAAATTTAAATTGTTTTTAGGTATAAGTTGATTAAAATGGATGATAATAATGATAGTGATTAATATTTATTAAAATTAAATTAAATTTATTAAATATTAAAAAAGATAAAAAAAATATTTGATTTATTTTTATATTTAAAAAATAAAAATTTTATTTTTAAATTACTATAACTTTGATAAATTAAATAATTAAATAAATTAATATAATAATCAATATTTTGAGATTATAATTTAATCTGAATATATATGATATTTTAATTTGGATGATACTTAAATTTTTTAACATAAGCCTACAATTAACTTACTTACTAAATAAAGGATTAATCCTGAAATTTCTATCGATTAATATCAATTTTGTCACTCAAAAATAATTATTTGACTGCATAATTAATTTTACTACACAATTAACTTAATGGTTATGTGACCTAAGCAGATCTCGGACTCCGAACCCTGAGGTTGCTTGCTGCCAAAGCTTTGAATGCTATTTAAGTGTTCAGAAATCCTTCTTTCTCCTCAGCGGAGGAGAGCTCAGAGCCACCTTCAGGCATCTCTCTTGATTAAACGCCGGGAAGGGACCGGATTTTATAGTGTTGCTCTTCTATCTATATTAGGATTTGGTTTCTGATAGATCGGGGTAGGAACAGCTACGTTGGCAATTCTTCTGCAAGCTTTGTCATTAGAATCATGGCGGCGGCGGCTAATGGCATGAATGGGTGGTGGTTATTCATGGCTGTGTTGGGATTCTGTTCAGGTATATCGTCGTTTATGGCTATGTCGGAGGAGGCGCCGGCAGTGCAGCTGATATACCACAAGGGGTCTCTGCTAAGCTCTGGTATAGATGTCCATGTGGTTTGGTATGGGAAGTTCAGTCCGATCCAGAGATCGATTGTTATGGATTTCTTGCAGTCCCTGGGAGAAGACGAAGACGAAGAAGAGACATTACTGAGGAACCAGCCATCTGTACAGGAATGGTGGAAAACCACTGGCTTGTACGGAGATGATGCATCATTCAATATGAGCTCTGCTGTATCGAGTAAGAAGAAGAAGAAGAATGAGAAGACAGTGCTGGGGAGTCAGACACTGGATGAGTCCTACAGCCTTGGAAAATGGCTGCAGAGAACCCACATTGAAGCCCTGGTACTCAGGGCATCTGTGGCGTCCAATGCATTATTGCCTGAGAAAGGGATTTTCTTGGTCCTCACTGCCCAAGATGTTGTGGTTGAGAGATTCTGCATGAGCTCATGTGGGTTCCATTCTAGTGCAAGAAGTGGGAAAGGGAGGCGCTCAGTCTCTTTGCCATATGCATGGGTTGGGAATTCGGTAACGCAGTGCCCTGGTCAGTGCGCCTGGCCTTTCCACCAGCCTCTCTACGGTCCTCAGATTCCACCTCTGGTAGCCCCTAATGGTGACGTGGGCGTGGACGGTATGATCATTAATATTGCCACCGTTCTTGTGGGGACTGTCACGAATCCTTTCAATACTGGTTTTTTTCAAGGCGATGCTGCTGCGCCTCTAGAGGGTGTGTCTGCATGTGGGGGAATGTATGGGAGAGGTGCATATCCCGGGTACGCAGGCCAGCTCTTGGTAGACGAAACAACAGGAGCCAGCTTCAATGCGCGAGGACTCAATGGCCGCATGTTCCTCCTTCCAGCCATGTGGGATCCTCTTACCAAGTCCTGCAAGACCTTGGTTTAATTTATACGGGTTTGTTCTACTTACTCTATAAAAACTGTTCTACAGGAGCTTATGTATCGTGCAATCTGTGCTGGTGGCTGTGGCTGTGGCAAATCCTTATACTTCTATAATTGACCTTGTACTGAATACTATTGCCTACTGTTGAATATGATACAGGGGATTGGAGCAGGTAAATTTCTATTTAATTGGGTGTTCACAGAATGAAGTCCCAACTGAAATCTGGTTTTTGCTTTCTGTATGGTTCCTCCAATGTGTGAGATGAGGTCTATCTTTCAACAATTTTCACATTACCTGAGATAAAACAGAGCATGTTATGCCTGTGGTCCTTCAGGTGTTTACTTTATACACAGTAGTCCCCATTGCAAACTAAATGAGCCAGTAACGTCCAGCATGCAAATCTGAATTTATTGAGTTTGTATTTCTTAATGTTTATGAAATTAGTTTTGAATAGGTGATCCATTCAAAAGCCCAACATGGTTCTATCATTACTTCAGTAGAAACCAGTATTGCTGGGGACAAAACAAATTACATTAGTGGACTCATTACAAACGATTTAATCAACATAACATTTTCAAGTGGGTTCGGACGATTCAAAACCGAACAAGAAAACATTACCTGAAAGAAGAATTAATGTGATCTTGAAGTTTTTGATTTTGCATTCACTATGATCTGGGTTCTCTGCAATTTCTTCACATTGCCCAGTCTGTCAGAGTCAGTACCAGAAGGCTAAGTGCACATTACACAGTTTGTGAGCAAACTTCCAATTTTGACAGGATAATTAAAGTAAACAAGTTACTTGAGTACTTGCCTGATTAGGAAAAGTTTGTGATCAAAGTTCCAATTTTGACAGGATAATTAAATTAAAAAAGTTACTTGAGTACTTGCCTGATTAGGAAAAGTTTGGGAAAAATAGTAAAAGGTCAGCCTGTTTTTGGAGATTATGGCTACTGAAAATATAGTTATGGTTAATACACCTCTAAATCTGTTTATTAAGATAGATTATTTTATATTATAAGGATAGTTGGATTAGTCAGCTTCTAGGTATTACTCGGTTAGTAGCATCAATGATGGCTAATTCCACCATTGTCCTTTATTTTTAATTATAATCAACTATAATAATTAGGAAATTAGTAGGTTAGTGGTTAGGGCATATTAATGGGTTGGTTGGTAAATAGTTAGGAGATTTGTGAGTTAGTTTTTTTATTTTTAATTATAATTAACTATAATAATTAAGAAATTAGTAGGTTAGTAATTACGGTATATTAATGGGTTGGTTGGTAAATAGTTTGGGGATTTATGAGTTAGTGGATAATGGTTAGAGGGTGTGTTGGTGGGTGGGTAAATATGAGGGGGTTAGTAGATTAGTGGTTCGGGTTATTTTGAGTTAATGATTTAAGGGGCATTAGGGGTTTCATGGTAATGGGGTGATTTTAGTGGATCAGTGATTTATGTTTAACTTATGTTTAGAGGGGTTAGTGTGTTAGGGTTAAGGGGTTTAATGGTTTAGTGGTTAAATAGGGTGAATGAATTAGGGGGTTAGTGAGTTAATGGTTAAGTGTTTAGTGGGTTAGGGGGCTATTGAGACAATGAGTAGGTCATGGAACATATATTTATGCATATATAACATTTCGTATTATTTCACTTAGTAATGTGTCCAACCACCCTTGTACACTATTGGGGTAGTGGGATACTCCAAATTCCTTCAACTAATTTTAATTTATGCTTTGATATCATGTTATAATGTTCAATCATTCAATTTGGTCTGAAAATCCATATTCTACAATTCTAATACCATATTTTGTCACTGTTATGTTATTAATTAATAAATGCAAGCATGGATAAAAACGTAGCTTATAATTGAAGAGGGATTTTTTTTCTTTTTGTGCTTGAGCTCTGCAATCTGAAACCCTAGTCCATGCGATTTCCTTTGTGACATGGCCTCCCTTGGAGGGGGGGCTCTAGCTCCTCTCCCCCGCCCCTCTTCGGATATTGTATCCTTTGCCTCCCTAGTTGTAGCGCTTCCCAAACAACCTAAGCTTGGTCAATCGAGATTTGTTAAAAAGCTTGATGAGATTCTTGTTGTCTCGGTGCATGCTAGATCAAGGTCACTTGATCTGAAGTTTATGGAGAATTGTCTAATCGAGAAATTTATGGGGATTTGGCCTTCACCTTGATTCGTTGTTGTGTGGATAGACACAAATTGGAAGCCTCATTTGAAAGGTAAGATTTCCCACTCCTTTTGTGGCATGGTTTTTTTGCATTTCTATTTGAGGAAAAGGAAGATAGGGACTTGATCTTCAGGAGTGGTCTATATTTTATGGGAGCCCACAAGATGTACCTCAATTGTTGGACTCCTGACTTTAACACCGAAAACGACATCCTCTCTGGTTTATATCTGGGTTCGACTCCCCTTCTTTCCCCTCCATTGCTGGAATGATGAGACACTTCGAGCTATTGGAAATACTCTTGGGAAATTTATTGATCGTGCAGAGTTGAAAGATGGACTCCAAGCATGTGTCTGAATCTATGTGGAGGTCGATCTTGAGAAGGGTTTCCCGAAGGCCATCAAGCTCACCTTGGATAATTGGACATACCTGCAACAAATGGATTATGAACAACCGCCTTTCAAGTGTAAGATTTGCCATGAATAAGGGAACTTTGCTAAGAGATGCTCGAAAACTCTAGTAGATCCGCTAGTGGGAGAAACAAATGAGCGATGGAAACAACCAAGAAAGAAGAGACAAGCTACAAAACAAGGACCTCATCCTGAAAAATATCCAGCCCACGAGGGAGCTCCCTCCAATCCAAAAACCTAGGAAGCTTTGCCTCACCTTCAGTAGGCAACCCTAAAGATCGCATCCCAACCAAGAATTAGTACAAAGCCCTTTCTGATATGGAGAAGGACCAGGAGGAAGGACACAAATCGGTCTCCCAAGATCCCTTGGAAAAAAATGGAGAACTACAATCCCCCAAGAAGTCCCTCAACATATCCCCTAGACCAATCAGGAAGATGGAGAAATCGTCGAGAGCTCGTAGGAAGAATTGAACTCAAATTCATAAAAAATCCCACCTGTAAAAAAACCAGGAAGGAAGTCGAATAATCAGAGGAGGGAAGTAGCAACTCGAAAGGAGATAAAACTTGGAAAACAAGGTACTCTAGATGGACACACAAAAAAAGATCCCAAACCCTTAAGAAATCAGAGTGACTCCATTCCCCCCAAATGGGGAAAAACCCAAAATCATCTCTTGATGAGTCTCAACCTACTGGATATAAAACCCGTCAGTGAACACTTTACTTGGACTAACAAGAGACAGGGTTCGAGGCACACTGTTGCTCGACTTGACAAATTTCTCATCGGTGGGACCTTATTTGAAGATTCATTGCTCGCCAAGTCTCGAATCCTCCCTTGGGGGGGCTTGGATCATCGTCCTATCTCCCTTGAGTTGTCTAATTATGAATCCCTTGGTCCAATTCCCTTTAGATTCAATCCTTGATGGGCTTTAGACCTTTCCTTTTTGGACCTTGTGACCTCCTCCTGGTGCTCCTGGCTTCAGGGGTCCCTTGCCCATATCTGGGAACAAAAATTAAGAAACACCAAGAAGTCCCTTTAGGATTGGGTGAGGATTAAAGAAGCAAAGGATAAAAAAGTAGCACAAGAGCTAGCACAAAAAATGGAAGAGACACGCATCTCTATGGAAACAACACCCATATCACTTGCCCTCTTGGTCGAGGAACAACAAAGATTTATGGAATATTAGAAAGTTATAAGGGCAGAGAAGGAAAATTGGAGGTTAAAAGCTCGTAGTCTTTGGCTTCAGATAGGAAACTGAAACACAATTTTTTTTCACTGTCAAACTAGATCTAGACTTTGGAAAAATAAAATCTATGAGATCAGAGCTGAAGATGAAACATCTATTTCTGGCCATGCTCAAGTCAAAGCAGTAGCAAATGCCTATTTTTAAAACCTTTATTTGAAAGATGGGAAGGGTGATATTGAAGCTCAAGAAAACCTCCTCAATAATATTCCCCAAATCATTAGCCCGACAGACAATGAGACACTCTTCAAGACGATAACAACAGAAAAAAAATTCGGGGTTTTGCAACAAATGAATCTGGAAAAGGCCCTTGGCCCTAACAAATTCTCAGTGAATTTCTATTTCATCTACTGGCATATTATAAAAAAATACATGGTCTGTATGGTAAAGTATGTATAAAAGTTCCTCAGGATGGGAGGGAGCACCAACTCCTCTTTCTTAGCTCTAATAAACAAAGAAATCAACCCCTCATCCTTTGCAAGATTTCGCCCAATCTCACTCTGCAATGTTCCTACAAAATCATCTCAAAGATTATAGCTAATAAAATTAAGCCATTGTTGCCCAATTTAATCTCTCCTAATCAAGGGGGCGTTGTTGAGAAACGATAGATGCTAGATAATATTCTGTTAGTGCAAGAAGCTATCCATTCAAGCAAGGAGAGGGGGGGAAGGGATGATCATAAAGCTAGATATGGCCAATGCATTTGATAGAGTCTGACATAGCTTCCTCTGTGTCATTTTGGCAAGATTTGGATTTGATGCTGAATTGCTGGCATGGATTTCTTCTTGCATAAGAGATCATGGATTTCCCCTATGGGTAATGATCGACCAATAGACTTCTTTAAACTCTCTAGAGGGATTCGACAAGGGTGCCCCCTTTTCCCCCTCCTTTACATCTCGATGGTGGAAGCCCTGAGTAGACAACTGGAGAAAGCTAGATTGGGCAAATTCATTCCTAGAATCAAAATCACAAGAGGAGCAAGAAGGATTAACCATTCACAATTTGAAAACAATACTTTTCTTCTTTTGAGAGGAGCTTCCCCCATCATTGCTAAAATATTCAAGGAGGTTTTGGAGGAATTCAAGAGAGCCTCGAGGGGGGGAGGGAAGAGATCAATCAACAAAAAATTCATGTTTATGTCTCGAACATTAACTCTGGAAAGACAACAAAGATAGTAGAAGTACTTTGGTTCCCTCTGGTGGAAAGTTGGCACTCTATATATTTGGGCATCCCCATATGTCTCAATTCACTCTCTCGTTCTACCTAACTCTGTTATAACCCTAAACTGCACCATACCTGCATACCTGACATCATGCCATCTTACTTGCTATTTTTGCCAAAGCCATCACTGAATAGCTCATCTAAAAAACCATATTTTTGAAGATGTATGTGCCCTGCACCACTACTTCCCACATACACATGCTTACTGCACCTCTACAACTTGCGTATGTATGCTAGATGCACCATTACAACCCGTGTATGCTCACAAAAATTGCAAAAAATAAAAAGTTGCAAGGGGATACGGGCTTTTGGGTAATTTCATAACCAATTGACTGCCCATAGTCAGTCACCCAAACGAATAACTACCTGTTTGGCATATAAAAGAAGTTGTTGGGGTCTCATTCCTACAAGAAGCATAAAAACAAAGAAACTCTGCCCATTTCAGTATTTCCCCCTTGCCTCAATTATTTTCCACCACATTGTGAGTTTGAGCCAAAATTCCTTATTCTAGCCAATTTTCCTCCATTGCAAACCCTTGCCACTTCCCTAGAGAGAATTGAAGAGGAGAAAGATACGTGGAAGAAATTGGAGCTTGGTGAATAGGAGCCCAGGACTGAGTTCGATGAGTAGTTGTCGGTCTCATATTGTAAGCTACTCTGTGAGATTAATATAAAGTACTTTTTTCGTCCCGCCAAATGATATCTTCAATCTTTATGATTTATTTATATTTTTGTTATGATATCTAACCCATCAATCAATATATAGAATGCATGCTTGTAGTTTCTTGTTTGTCTTTTGGTGAATGTAGGTTGGCCTTGGGAGGAGATCTGCAGTTGGGAAACAACGGAGCGTAAAGGGATCGACACTGGACGTAGGGTTTAAGGTAAGCCTACCAGATCTCTATACTTAGTATTTTATGTATGATTGTGGAGTATTGTCGGGATAGTTGTTAAAACTAGGAGACTTTAGACGGTTAGTTTTGCCTGCAGTTTAGAACCCTAGTGTAGGTTGTAGGGGGTTTTCCCACTATAGCAGAATTGGCGACCATACTGGGGAGCCTCTAGGGTTTTTAGGGGGTATTTTGTGGGTGCTTTAATTGGTTTAACTGCATTTTTTGAGTTTTTGTAAGTGTCCGAGTCTTTAAGGGATTCTGGTCTTCCATACCAGTACTTCCCGCCTTATTAGCTTGACTGTTGTTTTCTTTTTTTAGAAAGTTACAGAGTTGTACGCGGCCTGTAGTGGGTCTGCATGCGTACATATGCACCCTACCTTTGGACAACCTGCATACATACGCACGCTGCTGAAGTGCCAGTAGCGTGGCTGTGTTGAGAAAATATTTTTTAAAGAAGAGGCAGTGAACCTCTTCCCTATCAGAAGTCATACTTTTCAGGGGTTTTCTTGATTTAGTTCTGATCTCTGTTATAACAGTCTGTAGCTTAGGTCTGACCTCAGTTTAGCTTTTCTTTATCAAAGATTTCTTGTGTTTTATTTATTAGGGTTTTTAGACGAGTTTGTGAGTTAGTTTTGATCTGCCTTCTTGGTATTGTCAGTGACTCCCTACGATCTGCGGTGGGGCCCAAAGTCATTTCTTGGTCTTGTCTTGTCTTCATTTTTCCCTTTTTTGCTTTAGAAGAAAAGAAAAGAATTTATTTTCAAAGTTTCTTGTTTTGAAGCATAAAATAATAAAAAATAAAAAAATTCATTTCTTTGTTTGGTAAAAGTAGTTTAGGTTAGTTGCTTTATTTATCAAGGGAAAAGAAAGTTTTCTTAAGTTCTTTATTGAACACTTAGGACATTAAGTATCTCGTAGTCGAACAAAATCTTGTTTTAGGTTTTTTTTTTCAAAGATCTGAGAAAAGTAGTTACGAAAAAGTTTGGTTAAACAATTTTCAATTTGTAAATCTTTGTTTATTGAAAAAATAAGTAATTTTGTTACCAACATTTGTTCTTCTCTTTCATCTCTTAACAAACACCATCAGTTTCATTTTCGTTCCCTTTGACTTATGAACAACCACTTAAAATTAATGATAAATTAAAATTTATCAGACTTTCACATTTGTAGGGTCCATCAACTAGATTAGGCTAGAGCCCTGATTTAGGTTAGAGAGGAAACTCTTCAGGGCTACAAAATAAACATACAAGCATGTGTTAGGGAGTGTAGAAGTCCAGTGATGTGGAAACTATCCAGGACCCCCCTCTAACACAGGGGCTAAACACGAGGTTGCGTGCGGAAAGGTAGCGGAGATAACCCTTCCAAAGCCAGACCAATTGTAGTGGAGGAACGCATATAGAGGGCTTATCTTGGGATTTCGTTGATCGCATTTTCCACGGAGCTTCGTGGGTCTCGAATCCGTTCAAGGTCCCCAATCGTCTTCCAGAACACTTGCTTTCGATACCCTTGATAGGTTTCAGGCTTGATACCCTACTCATTGCGATCTGCCCGACTGTCGACTGTACCCACCTGGTAGTTGTTCGTGAGCTGGCAACCTAGTTGTCTATATATCAGAGACTTACACAGGTGATTGCGGGGGTATTCCACCGTACCTAGGATAGACATCAGGCCATGCTTTGCAGAGTATACCTGGAGGGTAAGTTTCTCTAGTGTTGACTAGTGTAACTATTCTTCCGACTAGTTGTAGTGGTTTTCTTGCTATATCTCATAGGAACTTTTTCTAGTGTGTGTTTGATCTTCAACGTTAGAAAAAACTTAGTGTGTCATTGATCTTCTCACACAGTGGAAGATTAAGAGCTCGGTCGGTTGCGAAGTCTTTTGGGTCTACCGTCGATTGAAGTGGAGCCACCATCACCACCGCTAAGGCGAAGACTTGACCAGCAAGGGTCATTTGAGGCGACCGGGCAACAAGAAACTGTACTCGAGTCATCCCTGAGAGGAGAACTTGTGAATTCGCAGGAACCGACTATTTCTGACCTTGGAGCGGAAGCTCTCAGTCCATATAACTCTCTGATCAATGACTTGTCGGTGCCACTCTTGATACAGCTTGGCCCCCCATGGGTAATGCGTCACGAGCGCCAAATAGTCCTGCAAGCAACGATGGAAACAAATGTTGCTACTTCATCAGGGAGTCCTTATACTCCCTCTACGACTATCACAATGGGGGGCGTTTCGCCTCCTTACTCACCTTCGCAAGTATGAGCCACCATGGTCTCGACCGCCTCTACCTTGGGTAGTGGTCCAATTCCATCCATGGCGGTGATCACTGCACCGCTTACACAGAGTGCAACGAGCCCTCTGTTTTCATACGGGATTCCCGGCTTTAGTATGAACTCGGTCCTATCCTATTCCACCCTTCAAACTATGGGCCAGGGGGCAGGGAGCTTTAACGCTCCTCTACAAGGGTCTATGGGGGGAACCTCGGCCCCCTATAATGCTTTCCCTTACGTCGGGGGTCATATACCTCCGTCATCTCCCTCGCTTGACGACATTTCTCAGCAACCCGTCTGGCCGACCATAAACTGCAACTTGTCCGGAGCAGGTAGTCAAGGACCTTCTTCCAATGCCACACAGGTGGGTTTTCTGTCATTCTCTTTGTTTGACGTGTTTGGTAACAACGTATTCTCGTCAGTTGTCATCTCGGCCGGGGGAAACCCCGGTTATGGAGAACAAAATCCTATGCAGGGTACTATTCCTGCACAGGGGGAAAACACAGGAGTTCCCTCCTCACAAGGACCTTGGAATCTGTGGCAGGGATCAGTTCCCTTGTCAGGGATGCCGACCAGGGGAAACCCCTTCCACAACCAATGGAACCTTGGGCAAGGCTCAAGATCTATGCCTTTCATATCGACAAGGGGCAACCCTTTCCAAAATCCTTGGAATACAATGCAAGCCCAACCTTTTACGTCCTATTATGGGAGTCATTCAATGACGTCTCAACAAGCGCAAAATCTGTACGCTGGTCACGACCATGGTTTTTACCAGAACTCTGGCCAACAACCTAACTTTTCCTGGCAACCTGGTGCCAACCAAACTCCAGGCTCATTTTTCTCTGGTTATAACCAACAACCCAAACTTCTGTTTTTGACAACTTTGCACTTGCCAGACTTGTTAAGGTTACTACACGACCCGATTTGTCACGATCCGCGTTGGCCTCCTATGCCGACCAAGTTTCCTTCGGACATTCCAAAGTTTGAAGCTAAGCCTAATGAAGATCCATGTGATCATGTGAATACTTTCCATCTATGGCGCTCATCCAGCTCATTGAGAGTCGACTCCGTATAATTGCATTTGTTTCAACGTACTCTTATCGGGAGTGTTGAGAAATGGTACATTGAACTCGACTGTTCAAGATACTCTATGTTTGGTGAATTGGAAATAGTTTTCTTAAACCATTTTCAATTACCCATGAGATACGACGCCAACACAGAATCGCTGGCCAACTTTGAGCAGACAAAGGTAGACCATATCTTTGATCACTTTCGAGAATGGAGACACTGGAAGAGTTTGATAAAAGTACTAGTCCCATCAGCATTTTTGCTAGTGTGGTTCCTCAAGTCTTTGGTCCCCCAGTTATCCAAAGACGTAGCAACGTCGGGGGTCTTTTAAGAAGAAGAAGCGATAACGAGAGATAAATAGCTAGAGCTGATTTACTCTTAGTCTGGTTTACTTTATGAAATTTTGCCAGATGCACCGCGGTTGATACTTGACAAGACCAGATAGATATATGGACCACATGCCAATGGTATTGTCGGTTCAGCGTAAACCAAGCCCATTGATCAGCTGTCAAATCAATTGCAGCAATTTTCAATACAATAGACAATGACCAACTAGACCAGTGGTTTGGTTGCTCCCCCTACCCAAACGTCGGATGTACACAGTGTGCAATCGACAAACCCGAAGGCCACCCAACAACCTGACGGAAAGAAGAAACAACGAAAGAAGAGTAAGCGGGATAAGAAACCCACCAACAATGTTGGTGAAGGCAACGCAAAAAAGAAGAAGTCGAAGTATATGTGTAATCTTTGCACGAAGGACCATCCGACTCACCTATGCCCTCGGCTTGCGGAGGCCCAAAAGTTATTGGCGCAGCAACAACCTACTGTGTTAACGAACCCATTTTCACATGGGAAAATTTTAACTCAAGCCTCTTCGAGCATGGATGGAGGTAGTCAGGGACCCCCTCCATCTTCAAGTAATCCTTCATCTGCAAATGTATACATGTTGAAAGGTGATGCCCACATAGAAATATGTTAAATTTATAAGCAGCTGCGAGAGCCATTTTCCTGGAGGATGGCTAAGACCCTAGACGAGATCTAGGGCCTCTAGTGCACTCCTGGGGTATTTGGTCTGGGACCAAACAGTCAGTGCCATGGCAAAAGACCCTTCTTAGGGCCCCTGGTATATGACTGGGGTTCTTAGTCTGAGACTAAGCAGCTAAAGCCCCTAGATATGTCTAGGGCCCCTGGAAATGTCCAGGGTACCCATGCTTGAGGCATGGGTTGATCCATGGTCTTGTACCATGGTGGAAAAGACCCTTGCGAGGGCCCCCCAGTATACGACTGGGGTTCTTGGTGAATAACCCAAGCAGTAAAGACCCCTGAGAGGGCCCCCAGTATACGACTGGAGTTCTTGGTCTATGACCAAGCAGTTAAAGCCCCTAGATAAGCCTAGGGCCCTTGGAAAAGTCCAGGGTACCCATGCATACGGCATGGGTTGATCCTTGGTCTCTGACCTTGGTAGATAAGACCCCAGGAAAAGTCCCGGGGCTACTTGATTCTCTGTCAAGTATTTGATGGTACATGACCTTCCTTAAAGAAGGACATAACCACATGAGGGATAAGTCCCATATGCAGTGATGATAAAGTAATAGGTTCACCATGTGATATGAAGGAATGAGTAATGCCACCTTGCAAACCCTCCTTTACCCTTGCATGATTCGTTTGGGGTTTTGTTGTCTTATTAAAGGGTTAAGTTTAAAAGTTAATTTTAAATGTTTATTATCACATGTTTAAATTTTAATTTAAACATGTGATTCTAATGTGATTCTAAACTAACCCTTACCCTAACCTAAACACTATATATTAAGCCCTCCCCTCTCACTTTTCACTCACCTTTCATTCTCATGTGCTAGCGTTGATCTCACTCTCTCTAGCCTGCGGCCTCTTTGTATTTTCTGTGGGAGCTACCTCTTTGATTTGTTGTGTATGACTTCTAGCTTCCGCCTCCTCTCTGTCGTGTATGAGCTCTAGTTGCCGCCTTCTTGAGGGTGACCTACCAACACCGTCCTCTTCCTTTGGTTGTTGTTTGGAGTATGTACAGGTGCGACCTCCCTTGAGTTTGCTGAAGGTACAGGTGCGGCCTTGTTTGTGTTTGTTTTAGGTACTCCTTTGTGTTTGTTACAGGTATAGGTGAAGCCTTCCTTGCTTTCGTTGGCTGGGGTATTGTGTTTCAGTGTGTGAGCAGTGTTTGGCACTCCTAACCTTGCGTTGAGTGCAAACCCTTGACCCTTGAGGATACAACCCTGTTGTGTGGACTGATCTTAAGGGTTTTGGCACCCCATCTTCTCTGTCTGCTGTGTGGAGAGACTTTCTAGTCTATGGCCCTTTTTGCTAGGGTATTCTTGTGGGTGCCATTTGCTGAAGGCTTTGTTTGTCCACTACTGAAACAAGGGTTTATACACAGTCCAGTTTTCAGATCTAAAGGTTTCTTGGCTAAGGGTTTTACTGTGTGAGGGTTTGGGCATTTATTTACCTCTGTTGGGATTGTGTTTTCTCCCTATGGCCCTTGTGCTTGGTGGCAAGAAAGTTCCTGCATTCTTTGGCATTGAGATCCACTATAAATCTATGGACTGAACCTTTGTCTGAGCATATTAAACTGGTTCTACACCTCTTGTGGTTACTGTGCTATCTTCAGAGGTAAGGTTGTTGTTCCAGGTATGTATCCTACTCATCTTTCTCTGATTTGGGTTTGAGTTTACTACAGAATTGTTCAATCTAGTATGCATTGTGTAGATCTGAAGATATACTCTGAACTTACAATTTATTCTATTGTGTACTGATTAGACTAAATTGTTAGATCTGAAATCTGTGTTTTAGTCTTATAGATCTATTGTATTAGATCAGAGTACTACCTCTTTAGATATGAGTATCTATTTTATATTAGATCAGAGTTTTTCTCTTTTAAGATTGTTGCTGTCCTTGATAGATCTACATACTATCTCTGATTAAGTTACAGATCTAGCTGTTTTGATCATTGAAATTTAAAAGAGATTATTGTTTTGCAAATTTACCCTAAATCTAACATGGTATCAGAGCTCAGGGTGTAATCAGGGCTTAGTTCTTTAGTTCGTGAGCCCACACAGGTCCAAGAATCCAAGCTTTATCCAGCTTAGATCTAAGTTTTCTGTCTCGAAAATTTTCTTCCATCTCTGTCAGGTTTGAAGACAAGTTAGAGGGAGCTTCAAACTTTAATGTTTGGAAGCTCAGCATCATGAATATTCTCCAAGGGCTAGAGCTAGATCATTTCATGACTACAGTAGTAAAGGAACCAACTATCAATCTTGGTAGGGAAACTTTCAGAAGAAATCAATCTAAGGCAAAGAGAGTTATTTTTCAGTGAGAGACAATATCATGTCAGTACTAACTACTCTTATGACAAAAAAATAAAACTGTTATGACACTCTCACAAACTTGCTTGAGAAGACTACACCTAGTCAGAAGAGAAACCTGAAGAACAAGCTAAAGTTCTTGAAGATGGAGAAAGTGTGAATGGTAGGGAGACTTGGCCAAACTCTGAGCACTTGTGGCATGACTGCCTTCAAGAGCAAGGTCGCATGACTTCAAGGATTGGTACTTATAATGATGACAGTTGTTTTGGCTGCAAAGACAAGGAGAGGAAAGAATTCTCCCCCTCAGAAGCACTTCCATAAGAATTTCCAGAAAAGCAAGTACAAAGGTAATTTCCAAGGTAAAGTTTTGATATGTCCAGAATTAAATGCTTCACTTACAATAAAATGAGACATTATGCTAAAGACTGCAGATCCAAGAAGAAAGGCTTTTGTAAAGGGAAGCACCATGCACCCACTGTTGAAGAAGGAGGATCAGATTTCCAGAAGAAGACTTGTTTAGTGCAGATACAACTTGGTGACAAATCATGTCATGATATCAAAGGGGTCAGTTCCACCTCTCTTCAGTTAAAGTTTGGATCCATCATTCACATTGATGAGATCTTAATTCTTCTTGATTTGAAAAAGAACCTGCTGTCAGTTTCTGCACTTGAAGATAAAGGCTACAAGGTGGCTGGTAAAGTTGTTCTTTGGCCAAAAGATGGTCAACTAAGTTTAGTTGAATTTATCAGAATTCGAGAAGGAGGTATCAACAAGGTAACAAATAATTATGCTCATGCTCTTGCTCATTCTATACACAGCCCAACGAGCTGTGGCACAAAAGATTCGGTCACCTTCACTTCAAGGCTCTCCCTGGACTTCAATCTATGAGGAGAAATATGCCTCCTATTTCTTATGATAAAGATGAAGTATGCAAAGGTTATTTACTTGAAAGAATACAAAGAAGTCCTTTCCACACAGTAGCAACAAATCTGAAGAAATCTTAGAGCTTATTCATTCTGACATATTTGAATCAATGTCTTCTCCTTCCTTGAATGGCTATCTGTATTATGTCATATTCATTAAAATGTTGAATTTATTCTTCTGAAGTTGAAGAGTGAAACCTTTACTAAGTCTTGGTAGAAATTCAGACAGAGAAGCACCTTCAGATTCTAAGATCTGAAAATGAAGTTTTTGAAACCAGTATTAAAAGACAGTTGATCCTAAGCAAATTGGCATTGTTGTAAGAAAGAATAGAACTATATGTGAAGCTGCAAAAGCTATGCTATTTAATCAAGATGTGCCAAATTCTCTTTGGGCAGAAGCTATAGGTACAACTGTCTACTTTCAGAACAGATGTCGCATGCAATCCTAGAGAATGAAACTCCTGAAGAAGCTTTCTCTAGTAAGAAACCAGAAGTAGGACACTTGAGAGTGTTCGAGTGTTCAATTTACATTCATGTGCCTAAAGAAGAAAACTAAAATGGAACCCTCAGATAAGAAAGAGATCTTTGTTGGATACAGTGAGTCTCCTAAGGCTTACTGAATCTATATCCCAAGTCAGAAACAAAAATTAGTTAGCTGAGATGTAACTTTCCATGAGGAAGGTGATTTTAAAGGATCTAGAAAGCTTTAGATCGATGATGAGTCAGATTCTCCTACAGCTGAGACTTTTGTTTCTGACTTTCAGAGGGAGGAAAGTCATGATGAAAAAATGGATCAAGATTCAGTGTTGGAACCTGCTGAGGTGTTAGAGAGGTCTCTTGAGGTACCTCCTATCAGGAGAAGACTTGCTTGGTTAAAAGAAACTCTACAAGAAACAGAGAAACATGCAGCCCCTTCAGAAACTTTCGGAGAAAGAAAAAAGCCTTAAATGTTTGCAAGTTATGTTGCTCTGATAAGTAATATTAGTGATATTGAACCTTCTTTGTTTGATAAAGCTAACAAGTTGCAGGTTTGTAAAGATGCCATGTTGGATGAATACAAGTCCACCATGAAGAACAATGTGTGGGACAGTTCCCAGGCCCAAAGGCAAGTAAATTGTCTCATCCAAATGGTTGTATAAGATAAAACTTGCAGCTGACGAAAGTGTTTAAAAGTACAAAGCAAGATTCGTTACAAGAGGCTTCTCCCTGAAATAAGGTATAGACTATGATGAGATCTTTGCACAAGTAGCTAGGTATACACCATTTCATACAGTTATTTCTCTTGCTTCTGTACTTGGTTGAAAATTGCATCAAATGGATGTAAAGACTACTTTCCTTAATGGTGAACTCGATGGATTTGTAGTGTGTAGCAAAGAGTCTCGGTTAAAGAAGGCTTTGTATGGTTTTAAACAAGCACCCTGAGTTTGGTATGACAGA